>JBCNYH010000005.1:17004725-17015140 GCA_039654325.1 Tandanus tandanus
TATATATATGATACAAAGTGCGCAACATGGAGGGGTCGCAAATATTCCCTTCCCTAAATTCTTATCTAGGTGCCCCACCAAAGGCCGGTTCTTTCTTATTCAAGTCGTGTGGTGTGTTTTCAAATAATACAATAGAGTCAGGAAGGATTAAAGCACATCATAACAAAAATAAAGGTGGCAAATTCCCCTTAAAGTCTCGACACAGGGAACGCAGGGCATTTGCCTGAGGACGAGCTGTGGGCGACGGACAAAAACAGAGAGAAGCAGAGGTTACCCAGAGTTTAACATGGGATTAAAACTCTATGATAGGCATCTCACCTGAATCCAAAATGATCACAGCTAAATAAAACAGTTCAAATGTCTATACAGTACGTGGTGTGCTGTGTTCTTGCACTGCGTCAATAGGAGCACTGGTACACGTCCGTGAATCATTTCCCCAGGTGTTTCTGTCTGGGAATGGAATGTTTAATTCCAGTTGAACCAGGTCGAGTGTGGGTTTAAAAAAAGAAGAACTGCAGTTCAGAGGAGACTAGGCGAGTAAAAGTTTAACTTCAAGGCCGAACTAGTATGAGGAGTGAAAGAGGAGCAGGGTTTTTTTTTTTTTTTTTTTTCTTTTTTTTTTGGAAACATTAAAAACATTAAAAATAGCTTCATGGTTATGCTTACCAATGAAGCTTTAAACTTATGGATTTGTCGTAATAAGTGTATATATTTACCCCCTCATCCATGCATAAAGGACTAAAGGACTAAATAAGCAAATAATTTCGAGAAATCCTATATAAATGATCAGGTTAATTATTTAAATAGCAATATGCATTTTAAACGTTAAAGCTGATCTCATGTATGACAGTCAAAAAGAAACTGAGAGGCCACTGGTTCACACATAGCATACACATTTCCACATTAACTTATGAAATGCAAATAAGGTCAAATTTCACTTTAAAAAAAGAAAAGAAAAGAAAAAAGAAAAAACACAGACACACACACACACACACACACACACACACACACACACACACACACACACACCTGTACAGTGAAATGAGCTTTATTTTATTCTGATAAGTGATCACCTGACCAGTATCCCCTGCAAAGCAGGAAACAGGTCTAAAAAAATTAAGAAATAAAGTGTGCAAAATAAAAAAAAATTTATTTATTTATTTATTTATTTGTTTATTTATTTATTTATTTAGAGAATTATATTACAGCTTTATATTACAATTATAAAAAATTAAAATAATTAATAAATGATAATAGCAACAACAACAACAACAACAACAATAATAATAACAATAATGGTCTTTTTTTATTAAAGGTAAATTACCGCATGTGTTAAAAAAGTGAGTTTAAAGGGTTTTTAAGGAAATGTTTTTACAGCCTGTAGTATACAATAAACCATCCCTGTTCAATCAGCGAGCTAACTGAGGGTTAAAGCCAATTTCCTCAGCTCGTGTTGTCTATGTTGAGTGGACGGAGATAAAGTGAAACCTCGGAGTTTGTGACCTGCGGGAATGAAGAGAAGCATCGGGCGTCTCCCAAAATGCAGCTCCTGCGGCCAGGCAGCTTCGTATGGAAATAAGGGGGCAAAGGGTCATGTTGTTGCATCTTTGAGTCCACAACACTGCTATTGTCAGGTGCATTTAGGGTGCAAAAACACGAGGCATTAAACAGTGGGCTATAACCTGTATTTTACATCTCATACAGCCTGCATTAGACGAGAGCTGAAGTTCTTTATTAGTGTTTGAAATATATGAGTAAATAACCTGCAGCTGGAGCAAATTTGATTTCAGTGTCTTCCCAATCTGGACAGATCTACCTTACAGCCTCATACAAATATTTACACAGTATAGCTCCACACTTTGTCACTGCACTCTCAAAAATGGAGGAAAATTCATTCATTTTCTGAACACCTTAATCCTAATTATGGTCGCCTGGAGGCTGGCGCCCATCTCTCCGGGCGAGGGCAGAGCACACCCTGAACAGCTCACCAGGCCATCGCAGGGCGGCGAAGTAGGCCTAAATATAAATCGGTGCATATGCATCAATAATTCCTCCACTAATTATAGGAGGTGTTTAATTTCATAGTCAATTATGGAAGCATATCAAGAGTGCCTAAAAAGTTCCACAACACACTATTTAGGCAGCCTGCACTTAGTACGCTTTGCCTACATATGCCTTACTATATATGTAAGGGCATGATGGGTAATTTGTATAGTCTGTGTATTTTTCAAATGCGGCAAAATATATTATGGAATGACTGTGCAGTCCAGGATACTCCAATATTAGTGTCTTATCTTCTGTTCATACAAATGGCATGGGAGTGGTATAGCTATTCTGCATTGTGGGGTTTGATAAGCATACCTTTGGTCATAATTTAGTATGAAATTGAAAATTTGTGGACTAACTGGAAATATAGGCTGTGAAAATAGATTTAACTAGTGCACAAATCTTTTCCAGAGAAAACAAAATAGTGCCTAATGCATTTTGCAGCCTGTAGGGAAAAGGGCACATGGCTGGTGTACCAAGCTTCTGGTATTCTCCATCTGGCACTTAGCTGAGCGGCTATGCTTTAATATAGCTAACACATAGCATCATGTCCAAAGATGCAGTATATTGTTTTCTCGATCCAATTTTTTTAAAATTAATTTTAATAACAAAAAAAATTAAAAATAAGAAGAATTAACTGAATGAATAAATATGACATCTTTCCTGGTGAGGTTTAACAGGGAAACATGGCCACACCCTACTTGATTTCCCGCCTTTTCCCTTTTGGTGATGCATCGCCTCGGCGTGTCAGTCGGCGAGATGAATGAGGCGCACATTTAACCCCACTTAATGGCAAGTTTTATAAATCTACCCGCACGCTTGTCTCGTCGTGGTCAACGAGTCGAGATGAGCCAGATAATTAGATCATAATAGCAGGCGAACCGCCTCGGTATTGATGAGTCCATTAGCTTTTCGCAAACATTCGTTGGTTCTTCAAACAAGGCCATATCCACTATCTACTTTAGATGACTATCACTTACACGAATGTCATTTTTTTAAAAGAAGTTTGCCGTAGGATAGTCCACCCAAACTTTTTCAATTAGCCTAGCACATTATGTTTTTATTCAAGTGGTTATATTATAGCTTTATCTATCTGTGTAATTACCTGTAAAATAGTTTCATGTGTAACATGCATAGATATGCAGAAATGTGTGATTTCAGAAAGATCTAGAAAGATCTCTTTGTTTTCTTTCCCCCTCCCTATTCTGCAGATTTCACTATTTTAGCTTCTTGGCTTTTCTAGTTAGTCTTTTTTTTCCTTCTCCTTTTCCTTCAACAACCCCTTCTTCTACCATCTGCTCCTGACTCGCCTCTATTCGGTGCCCATCTTTCTCTCCTCATCTTCCTGTGTTTTGTGCATACTTAACCCCTCCTCCTCCCTCACCCCCCTTTATCTTTGTCTGGGTCTAGTCCAACCCTCCTCATTGTTCCCCCTCTGTCTCCCATTTCCGCTCTGGGCTTTGCCCTCTGACCCCAAACCCTGTTCTGGTCTAACCCCCTGCTCCCCCAAATCTGCTTGCTCAACCACAGGTCGCACTTCCCCAAGGTTTGGGGGACTTAGAGCTGTTTTCTGAGACATGCCCCCTCCGTAGGCCCCTGTGTGATGGCCATTGTGCAAGCCACAATGGTGCACAGGCATTAACAGCCATTAGCAAAAGAGCGGCTCGGCCCTCATTGAGCTCTACATGCTCAATTTGGGATCTTCCTGACCTGACATTCTTATATGAAGATCGTTTCTACTTGCAGTTTAGGGCTAGAGACTATAGGATGAACTCCAGGGTCCAGGCTCATAATGAGTCTTGATAAGTGTTCCAAAAGGGTGGCATGAAAGGCTACTAATACGTGAATAAGTCAATATGTTTTCAGAGATATTCAGGATCCAAGATTCATTCATTCGTTCAGTTTTCAAGCTGCTCCCGAGGATGAAGTTTTTCTCAGCTGACTAAAGGAGGTAAAGGAGGGGTACTCCCTGAAAAGCTCGCCAGTTCACTCCAGTGCCAACACACACTCACATCTTGGGGCCATTTAGAATAGCCAATAAGACTAATATGCATCTTTTGGACTGTGGGAGGAAACCACAGTACCTGGAGGAAACCCACACAAGCACAGGGAGAGCATGCAAATTCCAAACAGAAACACCTTTGCTGAGCCAGGGATTGAACCCAAGACCTTCTTGCGTCGAGGCAAACATGATAACCACTACGCCACTCTCAGATCAATTTTGCCACACGATCAGTGAAAGAAAAAGAGAGGGGTGTTTTTGTTTATTTGACTGCTCTGGAAGGCTGGGTGCAAAAATTAAAGGCTTTCGGTTGATTGACAGCCTCTCTGCTGAGGTGTGTCAGCCCATGTAGAGCTATCATGGTAATTGACATTAATCTGAAGAGGGTACAGTAAAGAGCAGTAAAGTTTTATTTTTATTTGTTTAATTGGTTAAGATGCTGGAACAGGCCGTGTGATCACTGTCGCACAATAAAAATGGAGGAACAAACCATTTAATCTTGTTTTACTTAGGGACGGCTCTATGTTCTGACATTGGTCCGACAACCCATTGGTCCTACAGCCTCGCTCATATAAGAGGGGCACCTTGCTTTAACCCAGAAAAAATGAAAAACACAAGCTAATTTACATTTCATAACTAGCAAGCTAGCAACTTGGAATGGTAAGAGATCATGGGGGTGTTTTCAACTTAAACAGTAATACATATTCATAGATCATGGAAATTTACTCATCGTTAAATAGTAGAGAGCTTCGTAGTCAATAAAATATACATTGACTGGCCAAAAAAAGGTTGCACACTCTAATATTTTGCTAAAACGCCTTAATACTTAAGTATAGCATGTAATCGCCATGGGTAACTGCTGCTTCAGTTGGTCAGGTTGAGGCTCAGCAACATTAAGCATGAAACGAGTGGTTCAGGGATCCTGAGGAATCATTTTCACACATAAACCACAGAATCCTGTCCTTAAACAGTACCAGTATTGGTCATCCTTACAGCATAACTTGTGTGTATGTAATACCTTAATGCAATACAGACGCATATTTTAAAATAAATGACCATAAAAAGCACAGAACTGGGTCGTTTTATCTTGTGGATTACTAGCGGAGGCTAAACCTTTGGTTAGCAGGCGTTTTTTCCCTCGGAAGTGACGTAAAAATGTTGGGCGGGGTTGACGTCTCTTGTGGAGACAGTGAGATGTTACATTCTAGTGACTCTAAGGACGAGATGCTGCCAGAGATGTGAGTGACAGTAAATCCAAAGTGGCTTATGTAGCTAACGTTTTGTCAACTCAGCTTTCCTGTTTACCGCGATTTCTGCGCTTGTCTCTAAGCAATGCCTAGAGTCGTAACACTCGCGCTCAGGCAAAGACTGATGTTGCCTGAAGAAACCCAAATCAGTTTTCATTCATTCATTCGTTCATTTTCTGAGCCGCTTAATCCTAATTAGGGTCGCAGGGAGGCTTGCGCCCATCTCAGCCAACTCTGGGCGAGGGCAGAGTGCACCCTGGACAGCTCGCCAGGCCATCAATTCAGTTCAGTTCAGTTTTCCCTTAATTAATTCAAGATGTTGGTGAAAAATGAACCCAACTCTGGATGGAAAAAAACGTGTTGTTGCTTCAGTTTGTCAAAACAATTCCATAGCGATTATGCGCTATACTCAAGGCTAAAGGCGCTCCAACGAAATAATAGAGTGTGTGAGGGGTTTTTTGGTTGGGAAGTATATAAAATAGTTTAGCTATGCTCATTATTTTAAGTTCATAAAACCAAATTCCAGGGTACTTTGGTTCATTTGTCAGTAAACTCCATTCATGCTGCTATCCTGGGACACTTGTTCTTCTTGTTGACATGTGTTACTTGTCACCTCTCTTGTCAGCTGCGTAGTGCCATCTTGCCCCGAACGTGATTATACTGATTACACTGTCAGTTCTTGCTACTCAGACAACAGGGTTCTGACTCAGCTGTAGATTCGATTACACAGTTAACATGTACACTGTCAGATGTTTGTCAGCCCTTGTCTGAAGCTCGTGATCTTACTCTAAAGCACAATACGTGGACCTATAGCTGGATTTTTCACCAATTCTGCACTGGATTCTGGTTTTAATCTCATGAAAGCATGCTAATTAGTAGATAAATTAAGTCCGATGTGTTGGCCATTGGGAAACGTTATAATGTGGTGTAAGGATGCTTGATGACCATCATTAGGAATCAGTGTCACATTAAATTGATTGCTGTCATGGAGAAGCCATAATTAGATTCGAAATAAGCAATTGTAGACTAATGGGTTGTTTCCTAGTGATCCGATTGGTATGTTTCCTGATCAGTGTTGTGACATTACTTTCCAAAATACGGTATTTAAAGCAACTTTGGGAAATATAACTTCGATTCATTCTGGAAACAAGCCAGGCACTGCATGTTGGCATGCTGTTCAGTGTAAACACACTTACGTACAACTGTAGCAACTGTAAGTACACAAGTGGGCGGCATGATGGCGGTCGCCTCACAGCAAGAAGGTCCTGGGTTCGATTCCCAGGCTCGAGTGTGGAGTTTGTATGTTCTCTCCATGCTTGCGTGGGTTTCCTTTGGGTACACCGTTTTCCTTCCACAGTCCAAAAAACATGCACAGTAAGCTAACTGGCAGTTCCAAATGACTTACCTTTATCCTCTATTAGGGTCATGGGGAGGCTAAAGCCTATTCCAGCCAACTCCGGGTGAAGGTGGGGTACACCCTGTATAGCTCCCCAGACCACTGCTGGGCAACCCATACACACAACGGGTCACACTCACACTCACTCGTAGGGGCAATCATTCATCCATTCATTCCTTTTCTATGCCGCTTTATCCTAGTTAGGGTCGCGGGGAGGCTGGTGACCATCTCAGCTGTCTCTGGGAAAAAGGCCGGGTACACCCTGAACAGCTCGCCAGACCATCGCAGGGCAACACACATACACAAACAAACATACAAGCATTCACACTCACTCTCACACCTAGGGGTGATTTGGAACAGCCAATCAGCCTACTGTGCACGTTTTTGGACTGGAGGAGGAAACCGGAGTACCCAGAGGAACCCTACGCAAGCACGAGGAGAAAATACAACCTTCACACAGAAACTCAAGAGCCCGGGAATCAAACCCAGGACCTTGTTGCTGTGAGGCGGACGAGCTAACCACGGCGCCACCGTGCCGCCTGCACGGAGTACTTCCAGGTTGAAAGCCAAATTTTGTGTATTATAGTCTACAGAATGAATGTTCTGGTTATATCAGACCAAGGTGTAATGAATCCAGACTGATAAAGAGAGACCCAATCAAAATATATCTGGGTGAAAAAATTTCTCCCATGCAATTCTGACAACTAGTGAAGTATGTTGCTCTTTAACATTTATAAACCAGTAGTAAAGTTCTGAATGTCCCCCCGTCTACCTCTACAGTACATTTATGATATAACGATTACTAACAAATTGTAAAGGATTACAAGTTTATGATGAGAAATGAGTTCTCACTGGTTATCAACATCATCCAAATCAGTCTCCTGAGGTCAAAGTCACTCGCGGCATTTAACAAACTGGAAGCCTCATCATCGCCGCTTCAGTTGACTGATCACTGAACGACATGAGATGGGGTTTCCCAGACCACTACACATTTAATTTCAGTATGTGTTTACAGTCTTGGCTTTGCTTTTTGCAGTAAACATTAACCAGAAGAGTTTATTTTGGAGTTTTGCTTAAAGGAATCTAATCAAACCACAATTTATTGAGGTTTTTGTTATATTCTTTGTTTGTTTAAAGAGACAACTCCTCCATTTGCATCTACTTTTCTTTCAGTGGACACGGAATACTGTCACCGTGAATACATCAACCATAGAAAGATACGCCATCAGTGGTTAGCATGTACGCTTCACATCAAGAGGGTCCTGGGTTCTTGGGTGTTTCTGTGTGAAGTTTGCATGTTCTCTCCACGCTTGCGTGGGTTTACTCGGAGTCCAAAGACATGCAGTTCCAAAATGATACTAGGTGTGAATGGTTTTGTGTTAAGTGTGTTGGCCCTGCGTTGGTCTGGCGAGCCGTTCTGGGTGTACTCTGCCTCTGCCCCCAGTGTCGGCTGGGATAGGCCTCCCCTAGCCTCCCCGTGACCCTAGTACGATTAATTGGTTTGGCAAATGAGTGAGTGAAATGATCCGACAATTAAAGAAACTTAAGTAATCTGATAATAAAGGAACAGGCTTATTTCCCTCTCCTTGTTTTTCCCAGCATGTCTGTGGTGAACAGAAAACCACCATGATATGTTTTGACACCTTGTCAATCATATGATAAAGACAGTTCGCAAAAATGCAGGCTGTTAACATCCATTCATATTCATTCAATTTCTAAGCCACTTAATCCTAATTAGGGTCGCGGGGAGGATGGCGGCCATCTCAGGTGACTCTGGGCGAGGGTGAGGTACACTCTGGACAGCTCGCCAGGCCATCGCCAGGTCAACACATATACAACCATTCACACTCATGCTCACACCTAGGGGTGATTTGGAACAGCCAATTAATCTATTATGCATGTTTTTGGACTGTAGGAGGAAACCGGAGTACACAGAGGAAACCCACGCAAGCACGAAGAGAACATGCAAACTCCACACAGATACGGCCGAGCCCAGGAATCGAACCCAGAGCCTTCTTGCTGTGATGCGGACGTGCTAGTCACTGCCCCACCGTGCCGCCGGATATGGCTTCCATGTTTACCAAAAAGAATTTTAAATATCGATTCATCGGGCCACAGGACAGTTTTCCGCTTTGCCTCAATCCGTTTAAAATGAGCTTTAGCCCTGAGAAGATGACAGCCTTTCTAGCTCATATTCACATATGGCTTTGTCTTCGCACAATAGCGATTTAACTTACATTTATAGATATCACGGTGAACTGTGTTCGTAGACAGTGATTTCTGGAAGTGTTCCTGAGCCCATGCAGTGATTTCCATGAGAGAATCATGCCTGTTTTCAATGCAGTGTTGCCTGAGGGCCCGAAGATCTCAGGCATCCAATACTGACAATCCTTTTTTTTTCTATTATTTGTGCACAGAGATTGTGCACAGGGACTCTCAGAACCTTTTGATGATATTCTGTACAGTAGATGATGAGATATTCAAGTTTTCGCAATTTTACATCAAACGTTTTTCTGAAATTGTTCGGCAATTTGTAGATGCAGTTTTCTGCCGAGCGGATATGAAACTTAATGTTGTGTCTTGCATTTCTCCACACAGCTTCTGTTCCTCACCACCTAATAACTTTTGAACTTGATCAACGTCTTTGAACAGGAAAAAGTTGGGCAAAAAAAATAAAAAATTACTCACTGGCCCTCATATGAGGATCTTACAAGGACGTTCACATTGTAACTGGAAGAAAATAGGATGTCCTCATATGAGGCCAGTGGGGTCGCAAGAGGTTAATACCAAATCATGTTACTGACCCATTACCAATTTGCCAAATTAGTTGCGCAATATTCTTCTAGCTGTTTCTTTTTAGTACCACTTACTTTTCCTTTCTTTTGTTGCCCTGTCCAAACGTTTTTGAAACGTGTTGCTGTCATCACATTTAAAATTAGCCAATATTTCTCATGAAAATGGAAAATATCTCACTTTTAACATTAGGCATGTTTTCTATGTTCTACTGTAAATAAATCAAGGTTTATGGGGTTTGCATTCTGTTTTTATTTACATTTTACACAGTATCTCATACACACAGATTACACAGTATCTCATATTCTGGAGATAGGGCTATAGTGGAATCCACAAAATGGATTGGGTTGAGCTGGAAAAAGAATTTAGGATCTTTCTAGTGTTAGACATGAAGAAATAATGCAAATGAAGATCTTGTGTTTATCTTGCCACTCTATTTAACGTAAACCTATAAAATGTATTTAAAGCATGGGAGAGTACGCAAACTCAGTCTCCCCCTCACTTTTTTTTTCTTTTTTTAAAGGCTCTTCTCTTCTTGAGTTATGTTTTCTAAAAATTTTCTGTTTGACTCTGTTTATCACGTTTATCACGTGCACTAAAACAAGAATGTGCTTGATATGCTAATTAGCCATGCATGTGTTTGAAGTCATTAGGTTATAACATGTGAGTGAGCCTTCAGTGCCTGCTCTAAATTTATGGCCAGGGATCCCTGCAGAGATGACGTTTAACGATCTGAGTTTTTTTTTTTTTTTAAACAAACAGCCCAGTATAATTACGATGTAATTGGCCCTTTACAGTTGTGTAATTCACTACCAAGCGCACTGTCAATATCTTGTTTGTTGAAGGCGAGAAGGAAGGTTGGACTCACTGACCCACGTCGAGCGGCGGTGATCATTTCAGCGACTCGTGTCTGAGGTCCATATATATATAT
>JBCNYH010000005.1:17032157-17050365 GCA_039654325.1 Tandanus tandanus
GGGAGCACGTGCGTTGTGTGTGTGTGTGTGTGTGTGTGTGTGTGTGTGTGTGTGTGTGTGTGTGTGGACTGGGGGAGGGACGTTTGCTGGATGGTGCAATTATACTGATGATGTTTATTGTTTTTAACTGATTGTCGAAGCAGTTAAAAGGTGTGAGTTGTGAACTGCATTGTGTTATTTGGTAACTGAATTGTGTAATTTAGCAGACGTATATGAGGAAATCTACATTTTTTAATACATAAATCAACAATTAGGCAGGATAAATCTGATACTAATTTGACAGCTAAAAACAGATTTGGCTCAATATCAAGAAAGATATTTTAAAGAAAATGTAACTATCCTTAATATACACTTAAAAAACATCAAAGGTTCTTATATATTGAACATTTTGGGGGGGAAAAACCCTCCTCCTTTATGTATCAATCCTGTATGAACACTTGTGAAAAACATGGGGGTATGAATTATTTTCAGAAATTTTGTATGAGAATTCAAGTAAATATGATACACTGATAATAAAAGGGAGCATATCAGATAAGTAAAGAAATGTACAGTTATGTAATATTTTAAATGAAATCAAGCATGTGGGGGGAAAAAACACTAATGCATAACTAATTACTATGTGAGAAAAATTCATGTAAAAAATAAAAACATAACCTACATGGGGA
This sequence comes from Tandanus tandanus, assembly GCA_039654325.1. NCBI lineage: Eukaryota > Metazoa > Chordata > Actinopteri > Siluriformes > Plotosidae > Tandanus > Tandanus tandanus. The sequence continues at coordinate 17,032,823 of JBCNYH010000005.1, forward strand.
AAAAAGTATAATAAATAATTTTGAATAATAATAATAATAATAATAATAATAATAATAATAATAATAATAATAATAATAATAACAACATGTAGAAATACCATATGTCTTTAAAATAACTTGGAAAAAAACCCACATGATCTGCACATGGGACATCTCCACCACAGCCAGCCCACCTGAGAGTTTTACAACTGAAATTTTTTTTATTGTGCCCTGAGATGGCCTTGGTGAGCTGTCCAGGGTGTACTCTGCCCACACCCAGAGTCGGCCGAGATGGGCTCCAGCCTCCCCGCGACCCTAATTAGGATTAAGCGGTTTAGAAAATGAATGAATGAATTTCTAAATTTTTTATTGTATTTTATTTTTTATTTTCTTTTTGTTTGTTTTTTTGGGGGGGGTGTAATAAATAAACTGTCAATGTGAAAATAAATGAATTGTGTAAGAAACATCACACAAGGAAAATAAAATACACTGCATGCCCTATGGGGAGGTTGGGATAAAAATAATAAAAATATGAGAAACATTATAAGAAAATGTATGAAAAACATATCCCATATCTGTGAGAAACAAACAACCGACCAAACAAAGTATGATTGTCTATTAAAAAAGGTTGAATATTTTAGAAACAGCCCAAGATCCCTCCACCTTCTCTCTTCCTTATCCCTCCAACATTCTCCTCCATCTGCATGCCTTTTTTTTTTAATCCTATCATCTGCAGTGTTGGAATGTCACATGCTGAAACTGCAGGGAGTTTTACAGGACATTCATCTCTTCTGTTCTGCACTCAAGTCCTAATGTTCAGGCTCAGGTGCGCCACCTCGTGGAGAAGGTGAATGTCTACTTATATATTACAGGCTTCAATTGTAGATAATACTGTAGCTGTGATTAATGGTTAAAGCAGCTATTAATGGCATATTATTGCTTTGTTTGGTATTTTCTTGACACTCTTATCACCTTAATAGATGAGAATGTACATGATGTGTACAATGATGTGTGAATGATGAATGATGAGTAAAATAATAGCAGTTAAGAAATAAATCCCCATCAATAACTGCTATAAATCTTCAGGACACGGCGCTTTATATTGTTTTATATACTATATAGTCTTTTAGTATGTACTTAAAAACAATTATAAATTCACTTACACTATACACTCAGAAATGTCTAATATTTGGAATTAAAGGAAACATTATGAGAAATGAAACAAAAAATGAAAATAATAATTATTGAATTTACTGATTTATTCCATCCATTCATTCATTCATTCCTTTGCCGAACTGCTTAATCCTATCAGGGTGACAGGAAGGCTGGAGCCTATCTCAACCAATACTGGACGAAGGCGGGGTGCACCCTGTACAGCTCACCAGACCATCACAGGGCCAACACACACACAACCATTCACAACATCTCACACTCACACTGAGGGGCAATTTGGAGCAACCAGTTAACCTAATCTGCATGGTCTTTGGACTAGGGGAGGAAAGCGGTGGTCACAGACCCACACACACAGACACACACACAACCAATCTCACAGTCTCCTCCCTTGGTGGACGTAAAAATGATAATAAATATGTGAACACAATATAGCCAAGATTCATTTATCATGTCCCTTAAGAAGCCACATCGACTTATAACATTTATAACTAGCTGGCTAGCTAACGCATGTTGACTTGTACATTCTTGTTAAAGGTGCTTGTAAAATTTAAATCCCTTCTTCCTTTTTTTCCTCTGACAAACTTTCATATTTTAAGCTAAGTGTTGGTATCATATGCCGTCCCCGAATCATCTGTAATGTCGCTAACAGTACAACAGAAACCACTTCAAACTAGGGAGTGATACACACAGTGAAACGACCCAGCACCTTTATTGTGTAATATCAGCACTCTTGGAACGCCTCTCGACCAATCAAATTAGTGGACCAGAAAAACTGTCAGAGAAAAGGGATCGTCTCTTTCTGATCAACCGGAATGGAAATTTCTTACAGTATAAATATAAAATAAGAGAAAACCAAGCTGCACTATTCACTATTTATATGTACACACTTAAGGCTTTTATTATTTAAACCTCAGCTTGCCTGTAATAAATAGCGCTCTTGTTCCTACTTGGTAAATTAAGAACTTTCCTCTTCTGTCTGTTTCAATTTGGTTTCCATCACATCTACATTATTATATCGATTTTGTCACCCAGTCCTGCTCAAGCCCCGCGGGATTCCAATGCAGACATCGATTACGGTGCAGGACACAGGATATCTCCTTCCAGGTTCCCTCCCAGGTCATCAGGCTCCTCTTGCTTTTCGTAGGAGGCTCGCGAGTGGGCCTGTGGGAAGTGTGAAAGTCCCGTGATTTATTGAGCTCTGAAGGCCTCACTGCCTCTCGCTATCAGCCAGCTTATTCGCACAAGTGGAAACTTCTTGATTGCTGTGCTCCCCTCTTTCATTTGGCAATCACAGGCAGTTCATTAGGATTGATCGCGGCTGTCTGTCGGCTCTCGGCCCTCTCAGTGGGTGTTCGTAACATCCTCTTGAATGGGTTACAAGACCAAATGTGAGGAAACATAAATAAGAACATTTCATCATCTTCACTTGTTTTAGAAAAGCCAATATAAGCCAATTTTATGATGCAATCTAGAATATCTCAGGATGCAAATTAGCGGGCCTACTATAATTACTATATAATAACAATGTTAGGAAGCAATATTTGCACGTGAACAAAGTTTTCCTGCATCATCACTAAAAACTATAAATGCCAACGACCTATGCAATGCTGACATCATCAAAACACCTCCTGGTTTTGCAGCTACACAGTATTTTCTGCTCCTCTGTCCTCCTGAGCAATGCGATTTTCCCCAGCTATGCAAATAAACCATTTCCTCCTTCGGAACATCTGTCTTTTCCGAGTGCCGAGGGTAGATTCACCTTGAGGTCCCGTCGCCCTTCCTCTCTCAATCAGACCTCTCCCCTATTAAAGCCCAAGCTGCATATGGAGAAAAGGAGAGAACGGCTGTAGCCTATTGGTGTGAGTCAAGGCCAGCCCAGGATTGTTTTGTTTTTTATCGCAGCAAAGGACCCAAACCGTGTTGTTATGAAGTGAGCTATATAAATGCAAATGCTATTGGGCATCTATTAGAGGGCTTGGGAGAAAGGGGGCCGTATGTAAATGTCCTATAAGAGGCTGGGGCACTCATCCCGAGCAGATTACTATTGCCCCTGATGAAAGCCAGGCTGGCGCAGGGAGAAAGTGCCAGCGCTTTGTGGTAAATCATGGCAAACAAGGTGAGAACTTGGGTAATTGAATAGTTGCGGCGTCTGCATTTGATTTATTGTATACGCAGGAATGAGAAATTGCTGTATTGTGCATATGCATGGCGGAGTTTTGTCTGAATGGTGTGTTTTGCTCAGTGAACTGGTTTGGATGGTGATGTATAGCTCAGAAGACGTAGAATCCACTCAGTACGAGACATTTTAGCGGTGACATTATAATAGGAATGCTAAAGAAATCATTGTAATGTCATGCTTCAGTCCATTCTATATGAAGTAACTTGCACTGAATTGGGATATCATGTTGATACACTGGACCATAGTCACATGATCACTATTCTACCGCAACAACGTCAAAGTTTTCTTTAGTATATTAATAAATCTTAGCCTTTGCATAAAGTGGCACGGTGGCATTGAGGTTAGCATGTCAGCCTCATAGCAAGAAGGTCCTGGCTTCAAGTCCTGGGCTTGGGGGTCTCCTTGTGGGGTTTGCATGTTCTCCCTGTGCTTGCGTGGGTTTCCTCTGGGTACTCCGGTTTCCTCCTACAAACCAAAGACATGCACATAAGGCTAATCGGCTGATCCAAATTGACCCTAGATGTGAGTGTTGAATGGTTGTATGTGTGTTGGCCTTGAAATGGTCTGGGTGCTGTTCAGAGTATACCCTGCCTCCGTCCAGTTTTGGCTGAAATAGGCTTCAATAATATTAATGCGGTTTGGCAAATGAGTAGTATACACTACACTACAGTAAAACCTTATGAACAAATACTGGATTGAATTAGAAGACATGCCGTCTATAGGTCTGAAAAACCATACCTATAAAAATATCAATGCTTCTGTCAGCCTGCAAACAGAATATCACAGTAATCAAAAATTAAGATGCAGGCAAATGTGAAATGTGCAGAGGACACTGGTAACAAGCCACAGATGCAATGAGGTGCATGCTGGGAAGTGTAGTGCAAGTTCTGATCGAGGAATCTCTGACATCTGTTACCACTTAACAGTCAGTGAAAAATAGATACATGGAAAATATAATTATTTTTGCTAGCGATTATTAGCAATTTGCCAAACTATGGCAGGGCAACCTTTATCCACAAACAACCATTATCACTCACGTTAACACCTATAGGTAGATTCGTGTAGCTAGTTGACCTAATGTACATGTCTTTGTATTATGGGTGGCACCTATGCCATGCAGGCACCTCAAAGAAAGATCCCAGTCAGCCATGAGGTTTGAATCCAGATCTTTCTTGCTGTTAGGCAACACTGCTAACCACTCCATCACAGTACTGCCAGCTACATAAAAAAATGAGTATCATGAATATAAAAAAATAAATATATCCGCGGTATTAATGCATCGCATGGGGTGGTCATTGAATAGGCAGCAGGGGGGTATGGTGGCGTAGTGGTAAGCACTCTTGCTTTCCAGCAAGGAGGTCCTGGGTTTGAGCTCGGTAGTTTCCTCCAGGTCCTCCGGTTTCCTCCCACCGTCCAAAGACATGCACTTTAGAATAATTGTCTATTCCTCTCTCCCTGGTTTCCTCTCACAAACATCTTCCTTAAACATTTTAATTTATTTATTTATTTATTTTTTTTACGGTGGCATAGTAGTTAGGACGTCCGACTCACGGCAAGAAGTTCCCAGGCTTGGGCATTTCTGTGTGGAGTTTGCGCAGTACGCTAATTAGCTGTTCCAAATTGCCTCTAGGTGTGAGTGTGAATGGTTGTGCCTGTGTTGGAGCTGTGATGGTCTGGTTCCAGCCTCCCCAGAACCTAATAGGATTAAACGGTTCGGCAAATGAGTGAGTGAGTGCGAGTGTAGGTGTGAGTGTGAATGGTTTTGTGTGTGTGTGTTGGCCCAGCAATGGTCTGGTGAGCTGTTTTAAGGTGTACCCCACCTTTGCTCAGTGTGGGCTGAGATAGGCTCCAGCCTCCTCTTGAGTCTAATGTGATTAAGCGGTCAGCAAATGAGTGCGTGAGTAAGTGTGTGAGTGTGATTGAAGGTGTGATGTGTGTGTTGGGCCAGCGATGGTCGGGGTGTACCCTGTCTTCGCCCAGTGTTGGCTGAGATGGGCTCCAGCCTCCCCGCGACCCTAATATGATTAAGTGGTTTGGCAAAAGAGTGAGTAAGTGTGAATGTAAGTGTGAGTGTAAATGGTTGTGCGTGTTGGCCCTACGATGGTCGGGCGAGCGGTACAGGGAGTACCCCGCCTTCTCCCAGTATCGGCTGTGATAGGCTCCAGCCTCCCCATGGCCCTAATATGATTAAGTGGTTTGGCATTAGTTATTTATAGCATTGGTGGTATAAAGAATCTGGTCAGAAGTCTTGTGAAAGTGTTACTAGTAGAAACATGAGGGAAAGTCGCCCCCTACAGCCAAATTCTGTCAGACTCTTCTGGGTATTTCTTTCAAAGGGCTTGCCTCAGTGCGACTGGACTGGAAACAAAAATATGTCGTTCGACCTTTGTGTCGGTGATTCTACCCATTAATTGCTTTTTAAAAAATCATATCTATATGGTTTCCGGCACTTTCTTGGCGAAGATGAGGCAGAAAACGCTGGGTTCTGTCGTGAGCTTGCTTTGCACAGGGACCTGTTTGGCGCAGGTAAGCCGAGCTGCGCGCTTTATATGCGGGCCGCTCGTGTAACTCGAGCTCCGGGCTCACAGCTGGATGCAGGCCCTCTATTGTGCCCTGTTTTTGTTTTCGACATAAAAGAAACTGGGCACGGATTTCAAATGGCTAAAATATTAACCCGAGAAGGTCGACGTGACATTTACTTTTAGCCAGCTGTTGTTTTCCAGTATTCTTACTGACGCAGGGTATTTGTCAGTCGTTAGTGGAAAGTGTTTTTTTATTTCCTGCTGCTCAGTTTTGAAAGCTAGCGGTGTTAGCCTGACACGGAACTAGCCGGCTAACGGTAACGGGCATCAAGGTGAACAATAGTTCGCTTGTTATGAATATGAATAGACGTTTGTAAAAGTTGACATTCTGTTCATTTTTAAAGTTGTATTCCAAGTTGGCGAGATTAATAAGTTAAACTGTTGTCCTTGTCATTTTGTTGATCATTTCCATAACATGTATTTTGTTAGTTAGCAAGCCGGTTGTAAAACATTTCTTTCCTTTTATGCTAACTAAGTTCGTGAGAAACTAGCTGACTTTCTCATCTGTTTAAATGTGTAATTTTAACTATAAAACAGTATAATTTGCTTGTTTTGCTTTTATTTATGCGAGCAGTTTTACTCACAGGACTTAAATGAAGGCTTAAACAGGTCTTTTATTATGTACCTGAACAAAACATTTTAAAAATAGGTTTCCTATGCTAATCAAAACAGTTTAACTCCAACAAAACTTGAAATTGCTTATTTGTGTAAAACCTACCAGGAAAGAAAATTGTCATTATTATTATTATTATTTTTTTTTTTAATAAATGTATTTGTTTATTTATTTGTTTGTTTGTTTTTGTCTAATATTAATATCTCTTCACTATCAGTATCATAGAGTGTGACTGATATAGTGGGTGACTGATGTTGTACATAAATACTTAACAAGTAAAGCCTAATTTCCCTAATAAATGTGTTCACAGGCAAAATAATCCATTTTTCCTTGTAAACAGCTTACATTGGTGTTTTTAATATGTGATTTGATTATTTATGAGAAATCAGAAAGACATTTCTGTGTTACAGAACTATGATTTGTGATTTTAATGAATGTAAATTAAATCTGATGTTCTAGGTTTTAATGATATTAAGTTTTAAAGCCCTAAACCATAAGTTGATTATTTATTAATTATCTATTCTGTTAATTAACTTATTTAAATATAGTTATCCATTATTTTAGCTTTATGTCTCGTTATTTTTAATGTATGATTCATTTATCTATATAGCGAGTTGCTAGCTCATATCTCCCGGTTTTAAGTCTAAATTACGAAATTGTATGTAATAATTTTTAGTATATACTACATGGGAACAGCGTGCTCTGATTGGTCTAAAATCATTAAGGATTAAAAACAACAACAACAAAAGAAAAAAAACCTCAGAACATTATTCCTAGTGGATAATTTTGCTTAAAGCAAAACAATGGCCACCCATATCTTATCAGTCACTCTGAGCAAGCGGCGTCATGATCACTCTTTAAAATAAAATCTTTTTAGTTTTGTTTTTCTTGTGCTTCTGTGTAGTAAATCGTAAGGTTGGAAGGGCGTCGTTTCACCCTAGCCACATATGACGGCATTTTCCCCCATGGTCTGTTCCAAAGCCGCATTTGGTGGGAGAATAATGACTAATTATTGAAAATAAACGATGCATTCTTACCATCAAATAGTTCCAGTTGTTGTTTTTCGTACATTAAGTCTAGAATTAAAGGAACAGGTGGCCAGGGTTAGCTTTTAACCTAACACGTCGTCGACTTGGAGCACACAGCACTTATCTGACCACGACTTTGATACTTAAAATATGTAAAAATAAATAAACTGTAACCATCTTGTTTTAATGTGCTTAAGGGTCATTCCGTGTCAAATCATCAGACTTCAAGAGAATATTCCACCTAGCCTAGCCTAGCCTCAAATTTTCCTCTAAAAATATATTTGAATGTACATCATAGGAAAAAAAGCTTAACCTAAAAATTTCAGCATGATAGGACAATTATTGAAAATACGTTTTGTGTAATCTCCCCTAGAGATATGGCTGCTTGAAATTTGATGAAAGTGTGTAAAAGTAAAAGTTTGTTGAGCTGCAGGGTGAACACCTAATAATTTTTTTATAGACTAACCTGTTAGTGAGGAAAAAATTCACAGTGGCTCTACTAACCTTGTTTACCTATGTTTAATGGGCTCAAGTTAAAAAACAAAACCAAAGTTTAGGAAGCTAAAGCTCAGTAACGGGTCATCACACCCTGAATATGACAGCGGAAATGAACTGTCTGCATGTTCTAGTTATATATGAGGTTTTATGATTCTGTGATAAATGGTTTAGGATTTATAGAGCATTGAAATGACGTATTAGCTCACGGCGAAAAGAAGAAAAAAGAACCCACCTGAAAATGACGACTACGTTTTTCAAAAGTCAAATTGCTGTCAAATTGTCAATAATTGTTTGATCTTGCTGAAATTTTCAGGTTAACCTTATGATGTAAATTCAAATCTGAGAAAATCTGAGACTAGGTGTTGGACATCAGCTGATGATGTCATGGAATGACCCTTAATTATTATATTTCCTGGATAAGTAAACCCACCACTGTTTTAATGGACAGGCTACTAAAAACAGTCTTTAGAGAACGTAGGTCTTAGTTTTAATATAAATTGCTAGAAGAAGCATTACGCCATGCAAAAACTTAAATATTATATAATATTTAGCAGTACGGAAAGATGATTCATTAGCAGGAAAGTCATTTTGAGATGCCTCTGCTTTTAAACAAACATCTCATAAGAAGTGTAGTGTGGGTATGATGGATTAAATATAGACTATATATAGTTTTTTTTTTTTTTGTGCATGTTAATATGAATAATATATGAAGTTAAAGGTTTTTTTTTTTTTTTTTGCAGTTCTGCTAATATGTAGTATATGCATTTAATGTAAATATTATTTTATATGTTGTTGTTAATATATATGACTTTACAGGGCAAGGAGTTCTGTTTCGGGGTGAACAATGAGAAATACAGATGCGAGATGGGCTACTGCTGCGGCGAGACGGAGTGCTGCACATACTACTACGAGCTGTGGTGTGAGTGTCAAACATTGTCCTGCTTTGTTTTCTCCGCTTGGTTTTCTGATGTGGTTTTGTCAGGCTGAGCTCTGTGCAGACTGGTACACGGTACACACGAGCTGTACGAATGCTCACACAAATCGAAACACAGTTCAAATCATTTTTGCTCTGAAGAATCATAAGCATGCACGTGTAGTGTGAATGGATCTTAAGATATTCTGAAAACAGCAAACTGCCTCCGGGAAGGAAAGGGTAGTGGGAATCGTCTGTCAATCAATCAATCAATCCGTGCTGGGGAAGACTTATATTTGGATTTTTATATGTTTTTATAATATTTTTATTTTTTTAAGAAACTATATGAATGTTTGTGTGTATGCAGGGTTCTGGCTGGTTTGGACTCTGATCATCATGCTGAGCTGCTGCTGTGCGTACAGACACCGGCGGGTTAAAATGCGCCTGCAGCAGGAACAGAGGCAGAGAGAAATCAGCCTCATGGCCTATCAGGGAGCTTCCAGCTCATTCATCTCTCCACCGTCACTTAACCTGCGTAAGCACGACTCTCCAACCTGTGATTACACCGTTATAGCAGGATCTTGGGGGTTTTTTTGGTTTGTTTGTTTTTGGGTTCTGTTTTTTTTTTTTTTTTTTTTTTTTTTTTTTTTTTTTTTTGGGCCAGGGGGCGGTTTTCGAAAGCCAGCTTAACAAACTCTGAGTCAAAACCTGAACTCTAGGTTTACCAACTCTGAGCTGTCGGTGTTAGAACGCGTGTTAACTGTTAGTTCAAACAACTCTGAGTCAAAGTTACCCTGAGTGACGCTCGTGCATTAGGATATAAAAAGCCCTCATCAATGGAACGCAGATAACATGATTCACCATGGCAACAGGGGGAAAAAAAGCTTCTCCCCAGTGGAGTTGGAAATATTATTGACCGCACATGCAGAAATTTTTATATTTTTATATTATATGCATATTTATATATATAAAAAAAAAAAAGCAATAGAGTGAGGGCTCGTGTGGCAGAAAATTGCTGACCGAGTCAACGCGTGAGTATTAATTGGAGAGAAAAAAGAAATGTATCGTCTTGAGTGTTCCACTCATTCAACATTTATATTCACAGGTGCAACCCAACCGGCACAAAACGGACTTGGCAGCAACTAAAGATGAAATGCTTTTTGTAGATTCAGAGAGACACAGAGGGGATGTATAGAATGAACTATCATGACACTGTACATACATCATGTGAGATGTCAGTGAGATCTGTGGTTAGGGAGCTGCGCTTTGCATATGTGCTTTTGTGCTTTATGCCAACAAGAATATCTTTAATCCCAGTGCTACTGCTAATGGCACCAAGTGGAATGAAAGGTTTGTACTACTGTAGGGGAAACTCGGTTAGTTGAAGCAATCCTACTAGCGAGCAGGTAAGTTTCACGGAGTATGTTGCCCGGGTAACTGACTCTGAGTCACGCTGAACTGGCTTTGCGAAACCAAAAAAAAACCAGAGTTTCCCTCATCTCAGGGTTGACTAACTCAGGGTTTTCACTAAACCTGCTTTCTGAAACGGGCCCCAGGAGGAACTCTTCCATGCTGATGTCATCTTGTTGTAACATGCAACTCTTCAGCCTCAGCTCGGAAATGACCCAACAAACCGGTCTGCGCGGATAATCTGTCCGAGGATCACAAGATGGTGCTGATTAGAGTGCAAGTTTGTTAGCGCATTTTCTTACCCTTAAAAATATATATTTACTGTAAATTCAGTTGAATTTTTGATCTATAATATTAGAATTTTACTAGCAAATGTGATACAGGTTAAAGATGCAAACCGAGAGGCCGTTTAGTGTTACGGTGATCACCACAGCAGACGAAACAAAATCATTTCAAAACTCTCCAACACAATGAGGCCGATTCCCGAAATGGCTTCACTACATACGCTCACTACAGCTGTAATGTGATGGTCTTGGGAAATCTAGGTATGTACATAGTGCATGTATACGTCTGTAACAGTAATGGAGGCTTTTGTGTAATGTTGTTTTTTTTATTCATTCATTCATTTTCTAAGTCACTTAATCCTGATTAGGGTCGCGGGGAGGCTGGCGTCCATCTTAGCTGACTCTGGGCGAAGGCGGGGTACACCATGAACAGCTCGCCAGACCGTTGCAGGGCCAACATACACACAACCATTGACACTCACAGCCTACTGTGCTAACTGTGCGTGTCTTTGGACTGTGGGAGGAAACTGGCGTACCCGGAGGAAACCCACGCAGGCTCAGGGAAAACATGCAAACTGCACACAGAAACGCCACGAACTCGTAATCAAACCCAGGCCTTCTTGCTGTGAGGCGAACGTGCTAACCACCACGCCGCCGATGTTGGTTTTTATGATCTGAAAAAATTAGCACTGGCAGTTGCTGCCAAGACGAAAGTATTGGCACCGTCAGTGGTGACTGTTCACAGTCACTGGCACATCCTCAGTTCTCCGGGTACAATAGACACACAAGGGTTTGTAGTGAGTTGATCTTTGTCCGGTAGCTTTTTTCTCACTGCTTCAAGCGCCTCAGGTATCTGACCTGGCACTCTCTCCTTTCTATTTAAGGCTTCTGGACAGACTGCAAGCTCCCAGACTATGAAGAAGTAGTGGGTCACCCTCCCACCCCTCCTCCACCTTACTCAGAGAATCCTCCAGAAATCGCGCCGTGCGCTCAGCCGTCTGTCAGCTGTCCGGATCCAGCTGTAGTCTTGGAAGCAGCGCAGACAGAAAACATCGCACCTGAGTCACAGGGATCAAACCCCGCGGCAGCCGCGGCCCAATCCGAACCCACAGAGCGCGAAGAGTCGGACGTCCCCCTGGAGGAGGAGATAAACACCAGACGGAGACACGTGACCGGCGACTCGGGCATCGAGATGTGCGTGTGCCAGCTGGACACCGACGAGTGCACAGGGATGGAGGAGGACGAGGGCAGGATGTGTCAGGCGCCCGGGGAAAACTGTTACCCGGAGAGACAGGTTCTCAGACCCAAAGAGATCTCACACTCGCCAACACCCAACGAGAATCATGTGGTGTGAGTCACATGACGCGTAAGGTTGCCAGCAGTTAAAAGGCACACAGCTTTGCTATGGTTAGCCTGATTTTTGTGTGCGTGTTTTTTTTTTTTTTTTTTTTTTTTCTTTCTTTCGTCAACTCACAAGACAACCTTGAATTGCGCAAGGCTGGGTGTCGGCATTTTTTGTTTTTGCCACTTAAATAACAACTGAATAAAAATAAGGACTTAGCTTTTTATGTTACTTTACAATTAACAATAACAGAAATAATTTTTTAGACAGGATTTTTGTATTTAGTGGGTTGAAACGCTTCTGTTTTTTCCATACGCTTGGAGGAAAAAAAGAAAGAAAGAAAGAAAGATCGAGCCGTGCTTCACATTTCAGTCAACCACTTGTCTGCGTGAACATCCCCCTCCCCTATGTCTCTGTGTGACATTTTAGTTCAGCTATGGCGTCATGGCCTGTCGGTCATTTGACTTTCCTTGCACGGAGGCTGAAAGACAGCGCTTGAGAGAGAGAGAGAGAGAGAGAGCACCAGGACGAGTCTGACTGCACGCTTTGTTTTTCACAAGGCTGCGCTAAAGAGAGTGCAGCTGTGCAGCTGACATCAGCTGAGCTTCATCCCTCAGGAACAGAGCCACACATGGAAGATCAGCCGTGATCGTAAGAACAGCTTCTGCAAGAGAGCTACAGGAAAACCGTCTCGCACCGTGTGCTTTACATACACAGCACAGCTTTATTCATATTTATATAGTATACACAACAAAGTAATGACCTGATGCTAACCACACCAGCACCACTATAAAACCCATATCTTTTTCTTTTTCCTTCTTCTTCTTCTTTTTTTTTTATTGTTACAGAAGTTACGACTGAACGATTGTAAGTGAGAATGATGTCACCAACCACTATTTCGCACGTGATAGCAAGTGCATTCCGAGTCTTTCAGCATTAAAGAGTTTGCCTTATTGTGGGAATGAGGGGGGGAGGGTGTGGTATCCAAGCCTCTTTTATTAGGTTGCTTTCACACTATGGTGTTTTTTTTTTTTTTTTCTTTTCTTTTATTACTCACTTTTTTTTTTGTAAGGTTTAGCTTTTCTAACATCGGAGGCAGAAAATGCAGAGATTTTGAGTTAGCGATGCTTGTGACGTGACAGTGTGACGTGACAGGTCAATTACACACCGCATGTCAGCTTTAGTTAACTTCTTGTGTTGGAATATTAACAAGTGTTGATTTAACAGGACATAAGTGTCCTCTCTAGTAGGGGTGTGCACATATACAATATTGTTTTTTCAATTCATAGTTATTAAAAAAATATTAGCTAATCAGATAATGTGCATTTTTTTATTTTTATTATAATTTTTTTTTTGGGTGAGCATTTTCTAGGTTCATTACCGCTATGATATAACATTTCCAGGAAACGAGAGGCAGAGTCTGACTCTTATTAAAGGGAATGATAAAAGGGGGGTGGGAGACCTAGATGTCTTTTCAAATATAACGTCTCATATCTCATTCCTATTGAATCGGAATCAAATCGAATCATTGGGTCGTGAATCCGAATCGACTCATCAGGGCATCTGTGCCAATAAAAGAATCCCGGCTCTGTTCCCTTTCCAGACTCATTTTCACCAGCATTCTGTCCTCCATGTTGTTGTTGGGGGTTTTTTCCCCCTGCTCTGACCGAAATTTTGCTATGTGATGCGTTTTTGACTGAACAAAATCCAGAGCTTGCTGGCCTGGTGTGAAAGCAGCCGAATCATTTCCACCCAGGTCTGAATCTGAAGCCAGCGTATTAGATGAAGAACATTTTGACCGCCGCTCCTGTTTTATTTCGGTGTAACACTGCCAGCTTCACCTTTTGCTCCCTTGGACAGTATGGCTGTAAAGTTTGCATCTATTTAAAGGAAAATCAGGTGGCAGTGGAACGAAATGTAATCCAGTACATAATACATTCCAAGGGGGTTTAATAGCTTCTAATAGCCAGGTTTTCTTCCTGATGAGTAATGGCACATGGTGTGTATTTTATGAAACCAGTTCTGCATGAAGCGCTGACTTGAATAAGCGGACTCGTGATGTGTACCACTGAAAAGTACCCCGTGTATAGTTTTTAAGCTTTTCACCCAGTCTCTAATGGGTGTGCGATTGAAACAGGCGTCATGTACGGAAAAAACGAATACCAAACTTGTGTATAATGGCAGTTTGAGGGCAGTTGTGTATTTTTATATTAAGTGGGTTAATAAATGTCATATTTCTTCCCCTGCTAAGAAATAGGAGTAAATGATTCACGGAAGCATTGTACAAAAATACGCTTTGCATAAACATTCATTGGTGCAGTTCAACAGCAGCCCTTAGGCTTTCATTATAAAGGAGTTTTGTGTAAGCAGGGTTTTTCTTCTCTAAGTACATCAAAGGCGTCAACGATGCCGTAACGCTTCCAGTTTTGGATACAGCAGACACCTCAAAACTGTTTGCACGCAAGCAGCAGTCAAAGCAATCGCAAACATAGGAACTCGGGCTGCAAACCCCCGCCAAGCCAAAATAAATAAATAATTAGCAAAGTACACAGCGCCCCCTGCTGGGCATTATTGATTACTACACTTGTACTATTTCACAATGTTGAAGAATCCTTTAAAAAAATTCCTGGATCTAGAATTGGATTCCGTATCATCTCCAAAATCTAACGGAGCCTTCCTCATCTAAAGCCCGGCCTCTGGTTATTATTATTATTATTAGCAGTGTGGGCACTTCTGATGTGCATTCACACGGTGTCAGTTCAACATCTGTTCCGAGTCGGTTTTGTGTTAACAGGTTCTTTTCCCAGTACAGAAGAACATGTTAAATATTTTTCACGTAATCACACGTACATTACAGATATGGCGAGTACCGTAGGTGGGTGAGAGCACGTGTAGCCCTTCTCCTTGTGAAATAGGATGCATCGGAGAGGGGTTGGAATAAAATCGGCGTCTCGGCTACTGCTGCCGTTTTGACCAATATTTGAGTGGTTTCTAAGAGTTTTATGCAACGATGTATTGATCAGTTGTTTTGAATTGTGCCGCACGACTGCACCGGGTCCGAGTACACCCTCTTAGCTGGCTATTGACAAGCACCGTGCCTCGTTTATTGAACTTTTAGTAAGGTTGTTTGTTTGTGTAAGCCAGAAGTCCCAGGAGATTTACTGAGGTTTCACTGAAGCTGTTTTGTGGCTCGGTATGTTGATAAATACCAGTTATCAAGTAAGCTAATAGCACCCCCACCAAACTCCATACAAGGCAAAAGGAGTTGAAAACAAGATGTTGGCGGAATGGCTAAAGAGCGCCAGTGTATCGCAGTGTGTAGCTGAGCTACTCAGGACTCTTTCATGCGAATTTCTTGTGCAAAAGCACGTCTGAATCAACGATCCTTTTGGAACACGTGACACATGTTGACGCGTGTAATCAGCGCTTTTGATCCACTGTCACCTTCACAACTTGAGTGCACTGATAGTGTATTATTAGCACGTGCCCTTATTGGTTGGTTGAAGCAGTTCGTTTGGGTGGATTGTTTCCATTTAACCTTGTAATTTGTGTGTATTCATAACCTGTGAACATGAAGTCTGTTACGGTGGTGCCGAATCAAGACGAAGAAATGTTTTGACGAGTGCCGCGAAGCTGCTTTGCTAGGTGGCTCTAATGCTAATCGGAAGATTGAACTGGTGGTGCTTAACATTGTGGTGATAAAGTTCCACAAATGTCTTTTCTAGATCTTCATCCGTTTCTTGATGTTACTCAGTTATTCTCATTTTTAGCTTTAGAATAATTACCAGAAGATTCCACTGGAAATTTGGCATGTATAAGGTGTAGATAGTGGATTGAAAATGCTTGGAAGGTGTGGTTTATGTGTGGTTAGTGTAGATATTCTTCCATTTGTCCATGGTTATGGAGAACAGATGCCAAGTTCTGCCACGTAGAAAAGAATCCTTGTTTTTGCCAGCAGTGGTACGCCAAGTTTTACAATTATTATTATTTCAGTTGTCGGACTTGTAATCTCAAAGATTGTTGATATTTCAAAACGGATGTATTAGTGTGTAAATTGTGACTGGTTTCAAAATTTCGGCATCATGGTTCTATGTGAAACAGTGGCCTTGTAGAGTTTACATTACATTACAGAGTCTACATTAACGGAATGACCCGATCAGATAGCTTTCTAGGAAGGTCACTTTCATTTCTTAGATGGTAGAACCAAGCGATCGATGTCTGAAGACGTCAGGTGCTTCTTCCCGTTCGACAGCTGCTTAAAAATTTAACCCAAGTGACAGAAAACGAAAAGCACAAACTACCACCAAGCATAAATAAATAAATAAATAAATAAATAAACATATGTTTTACTTCATGCTAAGTATGCTGTAATATCACACTTCCAAAAATTGTCCTGTCTCACATTGTTAAAGAAATACAGAGAAAAAAATAAATAAAAATCCTGGATCCAGAATTTGGTCCAAATCATCTCCAAAATCTAACAGATTCCTCCTTGTGCAAAGCCACACCCCTGGTATACTTTTTTAAAATAAAAATTGACACACCATTGTGTAATTTCGTTAACAAGGCAAAGGTAAATCATAGCCTCCTTGGCAGAGGTTATAAGAAGTCATAATTGCTTTGGTGTAAAGTTAAAAAAAAAATCAAAATAAAAAAAAAGAGTTTGACTCACAATTATTACTGTTATATTTAGATTCTTGAAAATTAATTGAGGAATGTTTAAGCTTTGACTTAACAAAACAAATTTTTGAAATAAGTCAGAGTGTTAAATACATTTTTCAGATTTTTAAAAATAAAATATTTAGTAAAAAAAAATTCGAGATATGAAGTCAGTTGGTTGAGTTACTAAATCAAAGCTTTCAGTTAAGAAGCCAAACATCTCTTAGTTAAATCAGATTTCTGAGAAATCAAATTATGAAACAAGTCAAATCTGTGAGAAAATCAGTCAAAACATCTCAGTGAAGACGACACTTTGGGGGCAGAGGGTGGGTCAGTGGTTAAGGCTCTGGGTTACTGATCTGAAGGTTACTGATCCTAATACTACCAAGCTGCCAGTGTTGTGCCCTTGAGCAAGGCCCCAACCCTCCACTGCTCAGCTGTATAAATGAGATAAAGATGGAAGTGTGTAAGTTCTGGATAAGAGCGTCTGCCAAATGCCATAGATGTACATTTTGAGACCAATCAAACTTTTGATAATAAATTTAGAAGTTTGTAGGTTGAAATATTATGACCTTCCACTCCTGGCAAAAGTAAAGAATTATTTTATAGTGAAGTTTATAGAAAGTATTGCTTTTCTTTTCAACTTGGTGGAATGACGGTGGTGGGTTGAGATGTTCGCTGATGCGCACGTGGTTGTAGATGCAGAATAGCATGGCCTCTGGGTAGCACTTGGATCTGATTAAAAATAAAATAAATTGGTAGGGAATGAAGCATTTAGCGTCCAAACAATAAGGCGCTACTTTTTGCTGTGTGGTTGGTGAATTAAAGGGCTAGTAAATAATTTAGTTTATGTTAGGGTTCATGTGACTGTTGCATATATATA
>JBCNYH010000005.1:17061456-17071716 GCA_039654325.1 Tandanus tandanus
TCGCCTTCGAGCCCCTCCCCCAGGCCTGGCTCCAGGGGGGGACCCCGGTAACCCGCGTCCGGGCAAGGGAAACTGTGACATTAGACACCAATCAGACAGAACTTCATGAATATTAACAGATGAACTGAATAACATCGATTATCTCATTACAGATGAATGTATTAGACAGAAGGTGAACAGCCAGTTCTTGAAGTCGAGGTGTTGGAAGCAAGCAAGTCTAAAAAAGTGACTTTTACAAGGATTCACATTGTGATGAACGAACAGCTGGATCTATTCGTCTCCAAAATGGCAGGTCTTGTGGGGAGCTCCAGGTATGCAGTGGTAAGTACCTACCAAAGGTTGTCCATGAAGGACAATCAGTAAACTGGTAAGAGTGGCCCGGGTGCCCAAGACTCGTTGATGCGCGTGGGTGATGAGCGAAGGCTAGTATGCTTGTTCTGATCCCATAGAAGAGCTACTGTAGCACAAACTGCTGAAACAGTTCATTCTGGCTATGAGAGAAAGGATTAAGAAGCTTGCTGTATGTGGTGGTACCTAGACGCAGACCAGTCAGGTGGTGTTAATGTAAAGGCTGATCGGTGTGTTATAGAAAGACTTAAAACAGTAGCGCACAACT
The DNA here is from genome assembly GCA_039654325.1 of Tandanus tandanus. NCBI lineage: Eukaryota > Metazoa > Chordata > Actinopteri > Siluriformes > Plotosidae > Tandanus > Tandanus tandanus. The sequence goes on from JBCNYH010000005.1 coordinate 17,062,073, forward strand.
TTATTTGCGGAATCATTGGGTCAGTTTTATTCTTTTAAAAAAGTGTCCTTTTAGTAAAGTCTGGAGGTCAAATCGATACTGTTACACACAATGAACGAATGTTTCTGAGCTTCTGCAGTCAGTGCGAAGTTCACAAACTCAACATACAACACAAGAAGACACGGGAAAATAACCACATGCGTAACATCGCCAGGGCGAAGTAAACACCTCATACAATCACTGGCTTCAAGAATCGAAACGGTACATTTTAAAACCGCCAACAATCTACAACCAACTATTTATGAAGGTTTATTTCTGCTCAAATCACTTTTTGATGTTTTATAAACAAGTTGAATTAAAATCAATCACATCCATGATGCAATGGTTTCATCTTATCTTGATGTGGATGCAATTTTAAAAACAACATTTCCGTCAGTACCATCGAGGACAAACACGAATGCTGCATTAATGCTAACTTAGCGGTATATCAACCTGACAATATTTGATTAGTAAAGACTATTACTAATTATGAAATACCTACTGAAATCTGCCACTGGTTATGTTTTTTCTTAAAACCACATTTATAAAATTTCAATCAAACCATTTCCGAGAAACAGTTATTTGACTGCTATAGCACCCCCTAGTGGTCAAACCCCATAATTGTTTTGACAATCGCTGGCTTCAAGAATCGAAACAGTACATTTAAAAAAAATAAAAAATAAAATTCTACGCTCAACCATTTATGAAGGTTTATTTCTGCTCTATTGAGTTTTTGATGTTTTCATAAACATTACAGGCTGGAACTTCACAAAGAACTCATACTTCTGTAAACAATTTGAATTAAAATCAATCACATCCATGATGCAATGGCTTCATCTTATATTAACGTGGGTACAATTTTAAAAACAAAACATTTCCGTCAGTACCATCGAGGACGAACACGAATGCTGCATTAATGCTAACTTAGTGGTATATCAACCTGCCGATATTTATGAAAATCGAGTCTGTCTAAGAATTGAATAACAACAGTAGAATCTCGTTAATATGCGTTTCCGCTTGATATGCGCCCACCCATTGAACCCCTTATCTGTAACATGAGGATGACCAAAAATTTTGAAATTGGTCATATTAGAGCAACATGACGACATTCTGCTTTGATCCATGGAAGCGTTCACGCCCGCACACAAGCGCTTTCACACCCGCATATTAGCGCTAACACCTGTATACACAGCACTCCACACCCCCTTTGATCTCAGCTATGTGTATTTTAATAAGTTTGTCACCTATTGTCCTTTTTTAAGCCATGAGCATCTTCATACATAGGGTCATGTGACCATATTTAGACTTTTGAGAATAAGAAATTTCACATGCTAAAATGTGCTCTCACTTAATATTAATGCTTTGAGGTGCATTGGACCCCGACATGCGCATATTAATGAGACTCTACTGTATTACTAATTATCGGATATGTACTGAAATCTGCCACTGATTGTTTTTTTCTTAAAACCACATTTATAAAATTTCAATCGAACAATCCGTTTCTGAGAAACGGTTATTTGACTGCTATAGCACCCCCTAGTGGCCACATTCCATGATTGTTTTTCTAAAAATCCAGCATCCTGATCGCAACTTATAGATTTCATTAATATCGGCTAACAAGGCAATTCCAGTGTCCAGATTGTTTTGTTTTGCCTGTTGACGTGGCACATAACGCAAACCAACAGTAGAATAACTTCAGAGTATAACTTCATAAACATTGGAGCTGTACTGAAAAAAACAGAGACAAAGGCAGCTTTCTATTTACACTTAAAATACATTTATCATACGTGAGAAGGTTTAAAACCGATAAGGCCCTGCTGGTTTCGGGTTGAATCCCATTTCCTCACATCGCTCTACTCCCAGATCCCATGATCTCTTATTCTGTTTTTTTGTGCACAAAATCAAACCCGTTTCTACTCGGCGTGCACTCGTAAACCCATCAAGCTCAGTCCACAAGTTTGGATGGCACGTCCAACCTACTGACGGCTCAGTAGAAGCGTTTGCGTCGGCTCTCGTTCCAGTGACTGTAAACCACAAGGCCCACGACGATAAGAAGCAAGAGACCCAGCATGGAGAAAAGCACGGTGAAGAAGATAGCGATGCTGCTCATTCCCTCCCCTTCCTGGTAGCCTGAGAAAGAAAAGAAGAGATGCTTTGCTTGCTATTTTGGGAAGCAGATAATCTGGAAAACAAATGTAGGGCCCTGTGTTCCACTCACTAGACCTCACTTATCAATCATTACTTTACCGAGCTAAATGTAAAACTTCTCACGGGCCAAATGACGAGCATTCAGGTAAGATTTGTTTCTTTCCACTCCGATAATCCATAAATAAGCGATCTCCATTCAGTGATGGCCACATAAAAAGACAACATGACTAATTGCACCACATTTTGATCAGTTATGTGAGACACATCAGGACTTCCTTCTTTTTAAGGGTGCCATGTATTCTGTAAAGAGGTACAACACACTTAAATGTGGGGGGGGTTTGAGCTGTAAACTGAATAATATAATATGACTGTAATGGGATGAATGGTTTGATTCCTGGGCATTTTTTTTTTGTGTGGAGGTCGCATGTTCTCCCTGTGCTTGTGTGGGTTTCCTCTGGGTACTCCGGTTTCCTTCCACAGTCCAAAGACATGCACGTTAGGCTAATTGGCTGTTCCAAATTAAGTGTGGGTGTAAGTGAGAATGGCTGTTTTGGTGTTGCCCTGCGATACTCTGGTGAGCTGTTCAGGTTTTACCCCGCCTTCACCCAGTGTCGGCTGAGATAGGCACCAGCTGCCAGAGACGCTTGTAGGATTAAACAGTTTGGCAAATGAGTGAGTGTACTGTGATGAAGAACACTAATACTGAATGTTAATATTGACGAACGTATATTTTTTCTAAGAAGGTGATCACACAAGTGGTGAGATAGAAAAATGACTGACGCGAAGTGAAATATTTTTGTGATTTTTTTGCAAGTTGTGAAATTCGAGTCAAGATTTTTTGCAACTTAAATACGTATATCGCGCGAATGATTCGCGATTGGTTTGCAAATGTTTGGCAAACCTAAATGAATCTCCTGTAGTAAATCAGTCACATTTTGTTCTCAAACCATTCGCTTTTTATCGGTGCATCATTAGTGTGAACGAAACGCGAATAAAACACGAATGACGACGAAATACACGGAATATGGCGGATGCCAGCAAGTCTCAAACGTTTCTCAAACTTTCTGCGTGGAGGTCTCCAACTTGCAAATGAAAAACGAATAATTTGCGACCTTCTCACGACATGTGTGGACTGTTCGAGAAGAGTCTGAGACTACTCTGCGTCGGACATTTCTGAAAATACAAACATGTTTGAAATTTTTTTGCGATGAGGTGCGACAGAAAAGTGAACTTTCTAGTGGAATCACCCTCTAAAAAGATCGGCATTTTATGGCTTGAAAATAGCTCAAAGTGCCACCTACCGGTAAAACCTTCCAGAATCTTGCAGGGCCAATGGTGACGCAGTCAACTGTGGGACTTATCTACGTCATGAAAATGTATATATATATATATATATAAAACAAAAATGGTAACATCCTCTAATCAGAGATGGGTGGCCCCTACCTCCCTTAAGTGTGTTCATTTTCAAATTTACGCTAATCGAGACTCATCATTCAATGTTTTCCCTCCATCAGCCCCTCCCCCAAAACCCTTTGTCCACTTTTTAGCCTTTCTCAAAATTATACAGAGGGTGGAGTCAGGTTCAGAGCTGGGGGTGGAGTTAACCTTCAACATCATCAGCTATGGGTTTTTTTTGCCAAGTTGATGCTTAGAATAAATTCTGCCTTACTCCTGATTAGCTCCATATTGTCCACACTTGGAATTGTGACCTCTTCCTCATCGTCTTCGTCTTGTCTACTCCGGAGTACTGTTAGCTGGTACAGCTTCAGAGAGATGATATCATGGTTGTCTTAAAAAGATTTTTTCAAAAAAGGTATATTAAATGCTGTGATTACAAGGCACGACAACATTGTTGTTGTTACTGCGGTAAAACTAAACAAACATCGCAACATATTCGTAGCAAATCATCAACTTTTGTAAACCCCAATCAAAATCTAATAACCAACCAGAAAGATGTAACACAAACGTGACATATATGGAAGGCAAAGGTCTAGGTCAAAGGTCAAGGTCAGAAACGGTTTGGAGATCGACATTTCTCATGTTAAAACTGAAACTGCTTGTATCTCAGTAAGAAAGTGACGCAAGCCCATTAAAGCAGTAGGAAGCCATACACATGTTTCAAATGCGAAAGTTACCTTTGACCTTGAGTAACCTTGAAAGGTCAAAATCAAGGTCACGGGATTTTGAGCGCTAATCACTTTCGAAACAAGTGCTGATAGATATACTGTTATTAGGGAACACTAAAAGGAAACCGTGTATGGACTTTCAAATGAGACAGTAATCTGTGACCTTGAAAGGTCATAAATAAGGTCACAGGATTTTGAATGCTCATCGCTTGGAACAGAGTGCAGATACACATAATGTTACTACAGAACTGGAAACCATATAAGAACTGGCATGTCGTAAGACGCGCACATGGGTAATTTAAACCAGTACCCATATAGGAACTATTTTCCATGCTGGAAGGTAGAGGCACCTTTCACTCCGAGTGCACTTCTAGTTACGTTCGTATTCTTAAAGTCGCTTAGAGTTGCTTCGGCGCTTATCTGAGATCATGAGAAGATATTTTACCCGAGAGGTCTCCGGTGATGGCCGAGGCGCCGAAGTAGTAACCCTGAGGTAGCCGCACACCCGGGATGTCCAGGCAGTCTCTCCATTCATGCTGCCCATCGATATCAATCATGATCTGCAGAGACACAGTAACAGCTTAACACTTCAATAACAGAGCACATAACATTACACAGACCATCATGTTCTCTGGAAGCGTCGCCTGTATTTCTCACCGTGAGCCTGCGCCGGACGTATCTGATGAAGATGAAGGTGTCGTGTTTGAGGTTGCGCACCATGGCGTTGCAGCCACCCAATTCTGTGGGCCTGCCGTCACGCTCATGATCGTAGCCGATTGTACCGTTCCCCACCATCGCTAGTACATACGGGAAGATCCTCTGGAACGTACAACAGGAAGAGCTGCCAGTCTTTCTGCACTAGCTTTCTTAGATGTGAAATATAGATACTTGGTAATACACTTTTATTGCTTTGTATAATAGAATTTAATGCCTAGTTCATGATATTACAAACTTATCATTTGCTCTTAAGCAGCTTAATGAGGCCACTGAGACCACTCCCATTAAAAAAACCCTCTTTCTGGCTTTTTGAAAAGTATCTATAAAGAGGTACTGCACACTTAAATGTCTTTTTCTGAGCTGTACTATAATGAAACACCTCAATAGTGGTGTTAATACTGACAAAACTACTTTAAAAAAAAAACATTTTATGTATTAATTAGAATGGCTCTTGGAGAGCGCAAAACTCCACCAAAAAACAAAACAAAAATATATATTAGGGGGAAAAAAAACCAGAAAGTACACAGCACCCCCTGCTGGGCCTGCTATGATACCACATCTCAAAACAACAACAACAACAACAACAACAACAACAACAACAACAAATAAATAAATACAATGTTAAAAAATCCTTTAAAAACTTGCGGGCTCCAGAATTTGTTCCAGATCATCCCCAAAATCTAGAGCGTAATCCTCCTTATAAATAATTTTTAGAAGATTTTTTACAAAGTTCAGAGTTCATCAAAGGAGTAAGTTACACTCCACTCACTCACTCATTTGAATTGAACTGCTTCATCCTACTAGAATTGCGGGGAGACTGGAGCCTATGTCAGCCAACACTGGGTAAAGACGGGGTACACCCTGAACAGCTCATCAGACTGTCTTGCTCTCTGTTATTCTCTCTCTCTCTCTCTCTCTCTCTCTCTCTCTCTCTCTCTCTCTCTCTCTCTGTCTGTCTGTCTGTGTGTGTGTGTGCGTGGTGTGTGACCCTTCATGAGTCCAGCATGAATTAAAACATGAATTATTTGTAAAAATTGTATCGGACTCTTTGTGCAAGCTCGGTATATGAAGGTTTTGCTGAAGAAATCATGTGACACCTCGTACATGTGCAACAGCTCTCAGAGCCCCTTTAAGCCAACCTTGGGTTCATATCAGAGATGTACCTGCGAACGAGGGGTGTATCTTTTCTTCTGAGCCTAAATGCAAAACAAACACAAATAATCACTCAGGACACTTAAGGACTATTTATATATATATATATATATATATATATATATATAATTTGTGACCCTGCAGCAGCAAACCAGTCTGAAGTCGCTGCACCGTATTTTTAGGTATAGCATTTTAGCACTAAATGCTAAGCGAATGTCTAGTCAGGTTTTTAAAAAATAAATTTCGAATGTATATGCATCAAACCTGCCTTTAATGAGAAAATATATGACTGATTGTCTTAGAAATATCCTGAAAATGCCACAAAAAAAAATCAGTCACCAGGGCATGGTGCTCGGAAACCCCCCGCTACGTCCCGGATCAACATTTACCCTAGAATTCCAGCTATCCAATCATTCATTCCTACTTGGCTGGAGCCTATCTCAGCTGACTCTGGGCGAAGGCAGGGTACTCCCTAAACAGCTCGCTGTACCACAGAATCAGCCAACACACACACACACACACACACAGCAGTAAACCAATAAAAATGCCTGATGTATACTCATTTGAAGTTTTTTTTTCTATCCCGAGCAATGCCACGAAAGCCGGCTGCTGATTGGTTGTTCACACATTCACTTCATGTCCTTTTAGATAAACATAACAATCTGCTATAATATTATATATTGACATAAAAATATCCCCCTCCGCCTTCTGACTGGTTTGATGCTGAAGGGTCACGTTATAATACATACTATCTTCCCATGTTGCATTCTGGGTAATTATAATGCTCTGTATGTGTTATTACAGCAAATACTCTACTCCCAAGTGTCTTACCTCTATAACTTTTTCCTCATTAGGGTAAGTGTCCACAAACACTCCTAACCCTGTGAAGAAATCTTTATTTCCAAACACCGGACCTGTAACGATATCAGTGGGAAATGCTGAAGTGGTCCCGAGGCTATAGTTTATCCGGAATTCGGACCTTATCACAGGCGTTGGTGCTTTACCTTTCTGCATGCGCTCTTTTGTGTACCACACTGCCAGACCATCTCCGTTCAGGTTCTTCTTCCCCTGACCGTGGATCTTAAAGTGCACCTGCAGTTCCCAGTCGTTCAGGTGACACGGCTACACACACACACACACACAACACATTTACAACATCATTAAAGTTCTTGCAGGGGTGAAGTAATACCCTGTACAACAGTTTTACGTCTTTCGTCACTTGTATAGTACCATGCAGCACAGCATTTTATGTACTCATACAGCGGTGTTTAAAAGTTTATCAACCCTTCCCTATTTTAAATATGACCCGAATCGTGGATACAACGGTGGAATGGTGGTGAGCACATCCACTTAACAGCACGAAGGCTCAGGGTTCGGGTCCTGGGCTCAGTAAGAAGGTTTCTGTGTGGTTTGCATGTTTTCCCTGTGCTTGTGTGGGTTTCCTCCGGGTACTCTGGTTTCCTCCCACAGTCCAAAAACATGCACGTTAGGCTGACTGGCTGTTTCAAATTGCCCCTAAGTATGGATGCAAGAGTCAATGTGTCTGTGTGTGCGTGTGTTGACCCCGCGATGGCCTGGCGAGCTGTTCAGGGTGTACCCCGCCATCACCCAGTGTCGGCTGAGATAGGCTCCAACGTCCCCGGTGACCATAGTAGGATGAAGCGGTGTTCAGGGTGGATTTTTTTCCCCCTTTCCTTTATTAAGTGTGAGACGTGGGTGGTACTCACCATGCGGCTCCACACTGCACCCTGCTTGCTTTGCATATCCGGGGTGAGGCGCACCTGATCAGTGGTTACCATGGCATCACCCAGCAGCTCCCAGTGAGAAGAGCCGAATGAACCGATTCCTGAATCAAATGCAATCAGATTCAGATTCAGATTCCTCAGCCTGATTAGAGCGACCCTGGTGTCAGTCGTGTAGTGATCTCACAGTGGGATTGTTTTGGGAAGGAATGAGGTGCACGAGCCTTGCTTATGACGTCAGTGTTGCTGAACAGAGATGCTCTTAGGGTTTATTGTCTTTTTTAAATTTCCTCTCTTTGCTACTACATACATGCATGCATACATTTAATTTAAAACTAAACCAGCCACCTATAATAAACAAAACTGAACACGCATCTTGTCATGGTGTAATCTATTATATGTGTTTGATGTTTTAATAAAGCGACATGTTTAAAGGACGCCGGTCCCTACCTTGATAAGGCTTCGACAACGAATATTCTCTCTTTAGAAACTCCTCCATTTCATGGCCATCATCAGACGAGCAAGGGTGTAAAGATAAAATGAATATAAAACAGAATATCACAATAGTGACTGCCATTTTTCCCACACAGTCACCCTCCCCTCGGTGTGTTTCAGCGATAATATAAGGCGGCGGCCATCGTGCTTCTAGTACAATCCTCTGGGTTCTTCCCATTGGCTGAGCTCATTACATGGCGTGTTCCTATTGGCGCGCTACCTAATCAATCAAATCGGTTAGGCTCAGATGTCCGCCCATTCTACTGGCCGCTAGAATTAAAAATTTGTTAATAATAAAAAAAAATCATGTATTTTGTTTATTCATAAAAAGGAGATACAAACACACAATAACAGTAATTAGTTATTATTATTATTATTGTTGTTGTTGTTGTTATTGTTATTATTATTATTGTTATTATGATTATTATTATTATCATTATTATTATTATTATCAGCATTATTATTGTTGTTGTTGTTGTTATTATTATCATTATCATTATTATTATAATTGTTATTATGATTATTATTATTATTATCATTATTATTGTTATTATGACTATTATTATTATCATTATTATTATTATTATTATTATCATTATTATTATTATTATTAGCATTATTATTATTATTATTATTATTGTTGTTGTTGTTGTTATTATTATCATTATCATTATTATCATTATTATTATTATAATTGTTATTATGATTATTATTATTATTATTATTATTATTATTATTGATTGATTGATAGACTGCCTACATTTGCATAAACCTCCTGTTATGATCTCATAGTATAATGATATATATTTGAGTACTGCTTATTTGGACTTTTTAATCAGCTAATTTGTTTTACATGTTAATAGGAAATGCATCACGAATGTACAAATTATAGGCCAAGGTGTGTTCAACTTCATGCCGATGTGTGCATCTGGGTGTTAATTAGATTCTGTACATAATATCTGTACAGTATTAAAGTGACACAAAATGGAAGGGTTTTTTTTGTTTGTTTGTTAGTTTTTTTGACTATTCAGCTTTCGGACTTTCAGTTTTATGTTGAAAGAAACAAACCTTGATTTAAATTTCAGACATCAATAATAATTATTATTATAACAATAATAATATTATTATTAATAATAAAAATAATTGTTGTTATAATTATACTTATTATCCTGTCCTCTGGTCTGCCGGGGCCGTCCCCCGCAGGGCATGGTGGGAGGGTTGTGTGTGGTGTGGATGTGTGAGAGTG
>JBCNYH010000005.1:17074259-17087234 GCA_039654325.1 Tandanus tandanus
CTATGTTCCCCAGACCCGATGTTGCCCAGTCGCTATGTTCCCCAGACCCTATGTTCCCCAGTCCCTATGTTCCCCAGTCCCTATGTTCCCCAGACCCAATGTTGCCCAGTCGCTATGTTCCCCAGTCCCTATGTTCCCTGGACCCAATGTTCCCCAGTCCCTATGTCCCCCGTAACCTATGTTCCCCAGTCCCTATGTTCCCAGACCCGATGTTGCCCAGTCGCTATGTTCCCCAGTCCCTATGTTCCCCAGTCCCTAAGTTCCCCAGACCCTATGTTCCCAGACCCGATGTTGCCCAGTCGCTATGTTCCCCAGTCCCTATGTCCCCCGTAACCTATGTTCCCCAATCCCTATGTTCCCAGACCCGATGTTGCCCAGTCGCTATGTTCCCCAGTCCCTAAGTTCCCCAGACCCTATGTTCCCCAGTCCCTATGTTCCCCAGTCCCTATGTTCCCCAGTCCCTATGTTCCCTGGACCCCATGTTCCCCAGACCCTATGTTCCCCAGACCCGATGTTGCCCAGTCCCTATGTCCCCTGTACCCTATGTTCCCCAGTCCCTATGTTCCCCAGACCCGATGTTGCCCAGTCGCTATGTTCCCCAGACCCTATGTTCCCCAGTCCCTATGTTCCCCAGACCCGATATTCCCCAGACCCTATGTTCCCCAGACCTGATGTTGCCCAGTCCCTATGTCCCCTGTACCCTATGTTCCCCAGTCTCTATGTTCCCCAGACCCAATGTTGCCCAGGCCTTATGTCCCCCGTACCCTATGTTCCCCAGTCCCTATGTTCCCCAAACCCGATGTTGCCCAGTCGCTATGTTCCCCAGACCCTATGTTCCCCAGACCCTATGTTCCCCAGACCCTATGTTCCCCAGTCCCTACGTTCCCCAGACCCGATGTTGCCCAGTCCCCATATTCCCCAGACCCGATGTTCCCCAGTCCCTATGTTCCCCAGACCCCATGTTCCCCAGTCCCTATGTTGCCCAGTCCCCATGTTCCCCAGTCCCTATGTTCGCCGGTAATTATTAAATGAATGGATCTTCCATTGTATTGTGTACTTTATAGAAGTAAGCTACAACGACTGTATCTATATTGTAAAAGAAGTACAATGAAACACTCATCAAAGTAACAATTTATGGAATATTAGGGTTCCTGGGGAACACAGACATGGACCCGCCCAGGGGTCTTAGCACAGTGGGGGTCTAGCATGGACCTCTCGATCATGAGCCCAGCACCCTAACCACTACAACACCGCACCCCACAAGAATTACTAAGCTGCCTACTATCTAGAGTACAACTTTCAGCTCTCAAACGCTATTAACAGGTGAAGACGCCATACATCCGGGTGTGTAATTTGTTGATAGTCCCTTATTTTACAAGGCGGTAGTAGTGAACTGGACGTCAGAGTGCCTTTTCTCAGGAATGTATTCTTTACACACCAGCATTGAAAAGGAAATGCACTAAAGCTGAAGTCATGGATCCCAAACCGGAGACTGAGAGTAAAAAAGTCGACATTTATAGAGACACATGGGTTCGTTTCCTGGGTGAGTTGAAGGTAGCATTTCCTGTCATGTGTAGTGAATGAAGCTGTTTTGAATGTATAGCTGTATGTGGCTAACAGCTGCTGTGTGAAGTATGAAGTCTGAGATATTATGGTGTCTTGGGGCTTGTATTCTGTCTCGGTTGAAGATGAAAATGAATGTAAATATGTTGCAGTGAGGAAGAAAGTCCAGGTAGGCGGTTACATCCGGTGGAAAGTTACTTTGTAATTAGATAAAGTGTTTGATGTGAAGGTCAGACTCTGTAACATGGGGTTTGAACAGAGGTGCCAAAACTATTAGCACTTAACATATAAATCACAAAATATATGAACACACTGTTGTTAAACTTAAACTAAAATCATTTATAAACACATTTAATCCTGAGCAATAAAACTATATATAAATTATACTGACTAAATATCTATAAAAACTTCTTTTTTAATAATCTCCCCATGCGTCCCACACCGTAACCTTATAAAACCACTACAAATAGGTTTAGTTGTTATGTTATGCTACACAGGAAAGGTGCGATCTGATTGGTTAGCTGTCTCAACATTATTATTTATTCAAGATGTTTTCTCCTTACTGATTGGTGGGAAGGCGGCGTAGGAGTCAGCACAGCAAGAAGGTCCTGCATTCGAGAACCTTTCTGTGTGGAGTTTGCATGTGTGCGTGTAGGTTTCCTCGGGGTACTCCAGTTTCCTCCGACAGACCGAAAACATGCACGTTAAACCCGATTGGCTGTTTCAGATCGCCCTTGGGTGTGATTGTGAGTATGGATGGGTGTGTGTGTGATGGTCTGGCGAGCTGTTCAAGGGTATGCCCAGCCTTCGCCCAGTGTCGGCTGAGATGGGCTCCGGCGTCTCGGCGACCCTGCTGGGATCGAGCGGTTTGGCAAATGAGTGATTGGTGGAAAGCCATCCAGTAATTCTTGGTGTTGCATCATTGCCATCAGAGAAGTTGAGTGATTATTGCGCGATTTGTCTACTTTTGAAAAAAAATTATAGAAGCATTATTTGGTCTCCGAGGAACAACCCCGCCAAACAAATAATTCTCCATATCCTACGTCGCCTCATTCAGTATTTGCTTTTTAATCTAAAACAGCAGACCAATCAGATTGTGCCGTTCCCACGTAGCATATACTAAATCTGTATACTGTACATCTCCACTTTCCCAGCCACGTTAGTGCCACTAACGCCAGGCATAACCACAGCAATGGTCATCTCTTTTCTTCTTCTTCTTTAAACTGAGGGAACTGGATGCTATGCTAGCTTTTTTGTTGTTGTTGTTGTCGTTGTTTAAGCTGTTCATAAACTTTTAGCTGATTTTGTTTGTCACAGTAATCCCACCCCCTGCCCCTGACATAAGCGGTTCATGTTTCCGAACCAGCGACGTCCGCTTTCGAACCATTTGTTCCTGGCTGAGAGCCGGTTCTGTGGCTGTCGAAACATGAAGAACCCTATCAAAATTCGGCTCCAGCTTCGAATCGACCCTCAGACTGCCTTGGTGGAGACTGCTCATTTGTATAGTCGGCGTGATCTACAGCGATTATGAATGCAGAATCACATTAAATAGCCTCCAGCATAGCCTCTCCAGGTCTGGACGAGGTCACGGCGCCACCCTTCTTCTTCTCCTTCTTTTTTTTTTCTCTAAACAAATATGCAGGAGACCGCACTCTGACTAACACTCTTTCACATAACAGTACAGGATGATTAAGAGGCTCCATATTTTCAGTACAGGAGGAGAGAACCGGGTGTTTTTGGTGGAGGGGTGGGGTGTGTGAGTTATGGTGCATGATGTCCACTACGCCACAGGATCTAATTTAGTAACACAGCAGATTTCAAAGTCACCCTGACTGTGAACTGTGACTGTCAGTGTTTTGGAAAGCACTACTCACTGTACAGTACATTCGGCTAGTGCCGTGTTCCAATAGTATAAAAAAAAAGTTAAAGTAAATATCCACCCTGAAGGATTAACATGGCAGCTGGTTTTTGAAATGAAATTGGCTTGACTGGTTAACCTTGAACGCACCTTAGTTTGATAAATTACCCACAATACTGTTCAACTTCATCTTTAAAAAAATGTCGTAAAGCCTTGAGCTTGTTGTCTCGTCTGCGCTCACATGTGGGGCTGATGGTGTAGCGGTTAGGATGCTGAGGTCATGGAACATCCTGGTTAGACTCCCTGGGCAAGGTCTTAACCACATGTCCACCCGGCAGTATAAATGTGTACCAGTAGAAATACTGGGAAAGTCACCAAAACTCCGGACAGATCGTAACCCAAGGGTTTTGTTGTAAATTTGAGGTTTTATACTGTAGCTGATGTTTTGTTGGGTTTTTTTTGTGCTCCTGTAGGATATGCCAATGAGGTGGGCGAGGCATTCCGTGCCCTCGTTCCCGTCAGCATGGTGTGGGCGAGTTACGTCGTCGCTACGGCGTACGTTTCAGCTGACGCGGCGGACAAAGGCAAGAAGGCTGCAGCGGTAAGTGTTTGTGTGGATCTGTGAAATGATCCTTTGGGAATTATATATACAAAAAAAACCCCATTAAATCGTGTCGTGTCGTCATCCACCCCCCACCCCCCCACCCCCGCCCCGTAAAAAGCAGAAAAGTATCTCAGGGCGCATACACTTGAACCTTGAAGCCAAGAACAGGACAGTTGGATTGGATAATAAAATGCATAAGAGATGAAGAGATTGTGATGAAATGAAGTTGAACGCCTGTGCTGTGTGTTCAGGCTCACGGCGATCACCCGGGGAAGACTACGCGTATAGCTGTGGCCGTCGTGGACACCTTTGTGTGGCAGGCGTTGGCATCCGTAGCCATTCCCGGCTTCACCATCAACCGTGTGTGTGCTGCTTCTCTCTATCTACTGGGCAAAACCACGCGGTGGCCTTTACCCGTGCGCAAGTGGACCACCACCGCCATCGGTCTTTCTACTATCCCTTTCATCATCAAACCCATCGACAGGTGTGTGTATGGTCACCTCATTGTACAATATACACAACCGTACCCAGCTATGGATAAAAAAATCAATTAAACACTAATTATGTTGTTTTGTGTTTATTTATGGTTGTTTATTATATGCTACACATATTGGCGCGTGTGTGTGTGTGTGTGTGGGTGTGTGTGTGTGGGTGTGTAAAGGTCTGTAGATTTCCTCCTGGACTCCAGTTTGAGGAAGGTGTACGGGGGAGGAGAAAAGCACGAGTGAAGCGTTCGTGTAAAACCTCATCAGATCGCAGCAGCAGCAGGGGCTGGTTTTTCCTTTCCATCCTATCTTTTCACTATGATGCACAAACCTCATCGAATTTCTCGGGGTGTAACGATACAGCGTCCTCTCCGTTTGCTCCGAGGCCTTTTTTTTTTTCATTTCCATTAGACCGTTTGTCATGTTTATATATACAGTATATCACTAGGGCGGCACGGTGGCGTTGTGGTCAGCATGTCCGCCTCACAGCAAGAAGGTCCTGGGTTCGACTCGTGTCTGTGTGGAGTTTACATGCTCTTCCTGTGCTTGGTTTCCTCTGGGTACTCGTGGGTTTCCTCCCACAGACCACAGACATGCAGATGAGGCTAATTGGCTGTTCCGAATTGCTGAGCTTGAGTGGTTGTGTATGTGTTGGCCATGAGAAGGTCTGGCGAGCTGTTCAGGGTTCGTACCCTGAACCTTTTTATGAATTGTATTATTATGCAGGTGATGCGTATTTTTAGCTGTTTGCAAAATGTTTTGAGTCACCACCGTAACATATCGTATCGAATTAGAGTTTTGTGTATCGTTACACCCCGGTGAGGTTCATATACTGTCAAAAACGCAACACAAATAGCGATGTGTGATAACTGCAGTCGCAGTTGTTCTGGTTTAAGATAAAAACCTGAACGGTTATAACTGTATTACATAATTGCCTTCAACATTTGATGTGTATACGTCAAAGTCTGTAAAACTGTCGTGTCTTGCACAGTGTCTCAGTTCCCTTCTGTCCCCCCCCCCCCCCCAGTTATAGTGTCGTATTAAACGTTTTGCCCCAGACTGTTTTATTTACCTTGATTCCTACGTAAAGGCAATAAAAACTTTACTGTAAAATGTATAGTAATTTTACGTTCATGTAATTGGTGCATGATGTTTTTGATTTCATTGTAGTGGTTACCACGTCTGCCTCACATCAAGAAGGTCCTGGGTTCGATTCCTGGGCTCCTGGGCATTTCTGTGTGGAATTTGCATGTTCTCCCTGTGCTTGCATGGGTTTCCTGAGGGTACTCCGGTTTCCTCCTACAGTCCAAAGACACACACATTAGGCTAACTGGCTGTTTCAAATTGACCGAGTGTGAGTGTAAATGGTTCTGTGTGTATGTGATGGCCCTGAGCTGTTCAGGGTGTGTACAAACCCCCGGACCCCCCACCCCCCGTCCGGACAGTATCGGTTGAGATACGCCGCAACCCTAGTAGGATTAAATGGTTCAGCAGTGAGTGTGATTGAGAGTGTCACTGGGTGTATTATATTCAAATGTCCAGATGGTTATTAAGAAAGATGGAGAGCACACTATGCAAAACACACCAAGCCATAAGTTGCAAATATGAACATTTTAGCTGATTTTTAATTTTCTAGCAAAGACAGTAAAATGATCCGAATCTGTAATTCGTCCCAGTATTTTTTTTTATTCTGTTGTTGCACTCGTTTTTACTTTCTGTTTATCTCAATAGCCACATAACTTATTTGGAATTTATACAGGATGTTCAGTATATACTGCCCGGGAATGGTGCGATCTGATTGGTTCATTGTCTCGGGATAATAAGCAATTATTGAATGAGGCGATGTATGATATAGAGAATTATTCGATTGAGGAGGTATTTGGCTGAGGTGAGTAACACCCTCCGAGACTGAATAATTCTCTGTATCATACGAAAGCCGAATTCTATAATTGTTTTTTACTCATTAAAATTATTTATAAAGTAGTCAGGTTAAGATACTGCGTGCCCAAGTTGGGCAATAATCATTCGAGTTATCAGTTAGCAATGATGCAGTAATTCAGCTTGTAGAGGAACACCAAGAATTATTTGATGGCTTTCCACCAATCAAAGAAACAAGAAAATATTTTGAATGAATAATAATAGACATATTATTATTTTTATTCATTCAAGAGATTTTCTTGCTTCTGATTGGTGGAAAGCCATCAAATAATTTGTGGTATTGCATCATTGCCATGGGATAAGTTGAATGATTACTGCGCAACATAGTGACTGTCTCCTTTGGAAATATAAAGCAGTTAGAGAATTTGGCTTTCATATGATAGAGAATTATTCAGTCTTGGCTTTTGGTGTCGCCAGATAACAAATATTCTAATTGATACACTTTTTTTTGTGTATTATTCACCTTGCAAACACCAGAGAATGGTTAAATCAATAAAAAAAATAAAATAAACCATAGAATCTTGTTTTATTTTGCTTTTCTTATGTTCGCGTGTAGTATATACTAAAACAATTATAAACCTCAGGTGAATAATTGTATGTATCAATGACTACTGTAGAAACATAAGGGAAAGGGTGTTTACTTTTTTTTTTTTTTTCCATGTTATAAGGCATCATATACTGTACACCAGTATGGAATGTGACATTGAACATAAGAAGGGTTTATTTTTGGAATAAATGTGTAGCTGTACTATGCTAGCATTTGCATTATTATTATTTTTATTATTGTTATAATTTTTTATTTTAAACACCTTGGGGTGATGCTTTCATTAAAAAGGGATGTTGAAATGTCACTAAACAAAAGGAATGCTGTAAAAATATAAAAAATAAAGTCACATATAAAGAAATTTGACAGGTACTTGAGTCTTAATGGAACCTGATGTTTAATGGTTGTTGGTCCAAAGTGTGGAACAGATAACTGCCCATTTTACAATTAAAATATTTTCCTATGTTGAAATGATATATAATTTATTCCAGGGAAAAAAAACACATTTATATTAAACAATGATTTAAATCCTTGTCAGTGTTTACTGTAATTTATTGCCATTGTATCTGGTAATATTAAATCAAATCTCTGTTTTAACACACACACTTTGATCAGTTTTACAGAGATAACATGATGGACATTCACGATTCACTGAAAGTTTAATAATCACTTCTATGTCTCTTTCTCTCACACTTAACCCAGATGTTGCAGGTTTTCTAACTTTCACCTTTGTAACACCTGGTTCCTTCAATTACGAGAGGATAATTGACAGTCCATTTCTAAGCATCTGATTGGATGGCAGAAATAGCCCCACCTTAACCCTTACCTTAGGTGCTTAAAACTGATTAAGGTCATTAAGGCCCTACGCCACTGCTTCAGTGTTATTATTAGGTGTGAAGATGATTTTCGCGTGGAGTTTTCTGCTGTTGCTTCTTGTGGCCTCTGCATTTGGGCAGAAATGTAAGAACGATACCGTTATCGTGTTGGAATCGGTTTGGTTTATGAAGGAATGGTGGAAATGTTATTCTCGTTCAAAATAATTGTAGAAAGCTAGCTTGGTAATGTCTGAAAATCTTTCAAACTGCTAGGGTAGTTGGTTCCCGTATTAAATCAGTGTGGATATTTCCTTTTCAGCATCCTTTGGTGGTTATTTTTGTGTATGTTATGTGTTCTTGGATGTATTTGACTCTAAACCCCTTCTTTTGGTTATAAATGTAGTAGTTGACTGTACAGCTAATGCAGTGACTGTTCAATGGAGACCAGTGTTGAACTTGGCCCTAAAGTTGGACCCCTCCAAAGCTCATCTGGGAAGTTGCCCTGCCTCAAGTCTATCTCTGGAAGACGATACACTGCTGTTTTCTGTCTGGCTTCATGACTGTGGTTTTACAAGACTGGTAACATGCTTGGTTTTATGTCTGAAGTTTTTCAGGAATGTATAGTGAGTTTATTAGTTGGAATGAGTCCCAGCAGGTAAACTTGGTGCACCAACATCAGCCTCATCTAACAAGGTGGCTTTATGAAAATCTTAGCCGTAGTGCAAATTTTGGCCAAGAGGCAATCATGAACCAAGAATACCATTGGCATCTTAAAAATACTTGAGTTATTAGCATTGTAGGTTCTCATAATGGTTAAAGGAATAAGCCGCCTTTTAACACTGTTCATGAAGGTGTTCAAGATTTGTTTAGTAGTAAATTACAACAGTTCTGGTTCTGAGGCTTTAGTTCTCATTGTACCTTTTATTATGTCAGTATTGCAGACTAACTGCTCATAGAAATAATGCACCTACTAACATTAGCACCAGATTCATTATACACATCAATCTGGTTCCCTGTAATGTGTTGTGAAGACTGTTTTGTTTAAATATTAGCATATCGATTGCTTGATTTTTAACCGGTTTCTTTCAGGTGTCTAAAGACAACATATCCTACCACAACCAGTTAACCTACAGCCTGGACAATGGATTTCCTCCCATTACTGAGCCTGTGCAATGTGTTTATGAAGTGTAAGTGGTTTATTTTTGTTAGTTTGTGTGCAAGATAAGCCAAAAAGTTATCCATGGATTTTGATGAATTTCTTTGCTAGGATAGAGTGTGGTACAAGTAACAAACGATTACATTTTGGAGGTGATCTGTGCTTGAGATCATGTTGGAAAAAAGAAAAACATAATACATTAAGGTTGATGTTGAAATAATCCGTGAATGATCAGACAACCACTAGGGGGAGACATTTCATTATAACTATGCCTAGGTATAAGAACACCTGCATTCTTGGTCTATTTTTTTTTTTTAGGTTAATCAGTGCACTTGTCATAATTGATTTGTTCTTGGGAGAGGTGCCTTGCACTCAGCGTGCCATTTTATTTTAAATAAAGTTTTGGTCCTGTGATGTCTGGTGGATATGTGTTGGCTTATTGGTCTGGTGTGTTTTTATTAACAGATCTAACCATGGTGCTGACCTGGATAATCCGAAAAATAACCTCGCCTTTACTCTGGAGTTGATGAACAGTAAGTGATGAGTCTTTAATTCGTAGTTTGTGCAAAATTTGTTGGTATTGTGATCACGTGAACTTTCTGGAAATGAAGTTGTATGAACTGTAGAGCTGAACTATGTTTTTGTTTTGTAGGTGATTTTAATGGACCTGCTCCATCCACCGTGTTCACATTTGGCTCTAGAATTCCTATCCGGGCCAAAGTTGAACATCAGGAACTTGAGCCTTTACAGATTTATCTGCAGCGCTGCATGTTGGCGAACACTCCAGACCTCTCTATGGCCAGCCAGTTGCATGCACTTATTTCTGATGCTGGGTAAATATTGCTTTGTCCATTGTTGGAAATTTTAAAGCTGGGATGGATCGATTTAGTTGCATACACTATTTATTGGTTAGAATCATCTTTACACGTTGACAGCAATCAATAACTTGTGAGATCTGGAAAAAGGTTTGGAAACTGTCTTCTCTGGCCCCCGAAATCCTGCAAAAAAAGTTGACCAATCACTGCCTTGCGGTCTGCTTGAAAATATCCAATCAAATGCTTCAGTGTTTCCCTGTTCATGTGTGCACCTGCAGTCAGCTTAGCTTGTGCGTGTGGATGGGAGCGGGACCTTTGCAGGGTGTGCGAGGGAAGTGAAGGGTTTGGCCGCAGCTGTGAAGAGATGCTACTTTCAAATTTTGCTAACTTTCCAGATTACCAACCCCAGCTTTAATGAGGATACTGATTATTGTAATTTAACATGCACCCTCACTAAATAAAATATAATAACTGGATTTATTTTAAAGGTGTCTCAAAGAAGGAAACGCCACGTTCTTACCCAGACGGGACCCCTCGGAAATCTGCCTGTATTTCCAAGCCTTCCCGTTTGCATTGGGAGCGCAAGTGAGGACTGTTCTGTAACTAAATATAAAATGGCTAGCTATGGGTTTAAGGCTTTTTATTTATTTATTTTTAATTTTAATATAAATATGATATAAAATGGGCAACTTTTTAGGTTTTCCTCCATTGTGACATGACCACATGGGATCTCCAGAGCTTTAATGTTGAGAAGAAAGCCTGCCAGTATTTGCATAACAGGTAATCTGCACTGGTTAAATGTTTATGTCCAATACTTTCTTTTCTGAGTATTTGCCTTCTTGGTCTGACCTTTCTTCGAACCAAGTGATTTGGTAGAGCAGCTGCTGAAGGGTTACGCAGAAGACTTTTGAACAAGCTCAAGAAGCCTCTGGAGTTCTCATTTTTTTTTTTTTTTTTTAAGACTATACGTGTTTTCAAATAAGTTTGGTGCCTTTTGGAGATTCCTTGGGTAGTCAGAAGTTCCAGCCTTCCAAAGGCATTCTTTCAAAACTGTTATCCTGAAGAACCTTTTAGGAACAAGGGGGTATCTCAAATCATTGGGTTCTTGGGTTGTAGACATTCAACTCTTGTTCTTGTTTGGTTTTTTGACCCCAGAGTCCCCAGAGTTGCACTTTTTTTATTTAAATGAAACAATGTAGATCCATTTAAAGTTTAATCGGCTTTAATTCTCTAGGTGGGAGCTTCTGGATGATCCAACCCAAAGTTACATCTGTAGCTGCTGTGAATATGCATGTATGCATCAAACCAACTTTGAGGCAGGTACTGTAACTAACTTTAGGATCAGTGGTGTTGGTGATGGGGTTTCAAGTTTAGATCTTGTATCTTACCCAGTTGTCATGGCTTCTTGTTTGGCTTTTTTCCTCAAGACACTCATACACGTCAGGTTCTTGGGCCTTTTACAATGGTTGATTCTCGACCCAGTGCATCGGAGGAGTACAAATTATGGCAAAATGAACAAGGTCTGTATGTTACATGAGCATTTTTGGGAAAAGTAAAAAACCGTTCCACATGAATTATGGTGATGGGGTACTAATAGTTTTCGGATCAGTAGTGTTGATGGGGTCACCAAGCTTTATATAAAACTGAAAGTGTTGCAAGTGTATTTGACATTAAAGTTGCGTGGTCACCATATTGGTACTCCATAATAACTCCTAGTAAAAGTCTCGCATGGGCAATCATTAACACTAGATCACTGAGCTTTACAGAGAGCTGGAGTGCTGATTTGCTACTAAAACCACTAATGATATTGAGGCCATGTACCATAATTGTCCTCCCTTCTAATGCACTTGGCAAACAATCCAATGGTCAAGATGCCAACAGGAGGCAAGCTCAAATTGTGTCAGTGTTACACGAGTAAAGAGACTTTATGCCTAGGACATAACTTTATCTTTGTTACAAATGAGAAGGTACTTTGTTTACTTCATTTCAGACACATAACCCCTGAATCAGAAAATCATCGGGCCATATTTATTTACTATTGCCGCTGGTGTCTGATAAGGAGGACCAATATGGTGGCCGACGACCTCAGCTTATTGGGCTAAGGAGCCCTCCAGTTCAGTATAAAGCTCAGTGGATGGGGTCCTACGACTTTAGTCTCTGTAGTGTTGGTTATGGGGTCCTATAACTTTGGATGAGTGGTGGTGGAAGTTTCTAGTCCACAGTTATCTCCTTCCCAAATTTCTAATGGCTTCCTGTTTGGCCCCCCCCTCAAGAGATGGATGTACACCAGGTTCTTGGACCCTTTACAACGGTTGTATCTCAACCCAGTGCATCAGGTGCGTATAGATGTTGGCCGTCTGTGTACGTTTATGGAAAAAAGGAAACGTGACGTGAAACATGGACCTGTTTGTTTAGGACTAGGAGGAGTTCCCGTGTGGCTTGTGGCGCTTGCTGTTTTCCTGGTGCTGATCTTTATGGCTGGAGCAGTTGCTACGAGCTACTACCTGTGCTTTTGGAGAGGTGGAAGGTTGGGATACCGACCAAGTCGTGAACTTCTGAATAAATATTAAGCTTGTTGATTTAACAGCTCAAATACTAGTCCTTGGTGATTTTTGTTTTGAGGGGATGTTTTGCCTGAAGAAAGGGTTATCAGTACTGCTTATGATTCAGCCACCAAGCCAGATAAAAAGCCTCATCAATTATTCACACCAGTGTAATGTCAGGGTAATTGATGTTTACAGCAGCTGGCTTGTGTGGCTCCTAGAAGGCTGTCGGTGCTGCATTGAATCCACAAGGGGGCTCCACTGGTACTGTCGATCTCAATCGTGCTTCTGTCTGGCTAAGAACCTGCAGGAACAGTTCAGGCAGCCAGCATAAACATGAGCTGGCAGCCCTCCATTCTCTGGGGACGATCAAGGCTGAATTTCTCAGCAGAAGGGTGTGCAAGGGGAAAGACAAAGCACAATGAAATCCGAAGATTTTGGAGTGTAAGAATCCTATCAGGCATGCAGATGATTGTGAACATGTAGGTCAATGATTTTCATTGAACCTTTCAATCCTTTTCTCTCTCTCTCTTTTAAAAGCACTCCATGATCTATTTCATTTCTATAAATCTTAGACATGGGTTGGGGGGGGGGGGGGGGGGGGGGGGGGGGGGGGGGGGGGGGGGGGGGGGGGGGGGGGGGGGGGGGGGGGGG
>JBCNYH010000005.1:17107580-17122646 GCA_039654325.1 Tandanus tandanus
TATATATTACACTGTACCAGTCAAAATTTTGGACACATGTTGCAATCCACTGTTCCGATTACTCTGAAAAACTTTCTGCAGTCAAAGTTTGACATGACAAGGGCAGTGGTGGCTCAGCGGTTAAGGCTCTGGCTTAGTGATCCAAAGGTCAGGGATTCAAGCCCCAGTACCACCATTCTGCCACTGCTGGGCCCTTGAGCAAGGCCCTTAATCCTCAACTGTATAAAAAGTGATAAATGTAAGTCGCTCTGGATAATGATGTCTGCCAAATGCCATAAATGTAAATGTAAGTGAAAGTGCGATGAGAAGGTCATTCAACTCAGAATTTGGAAAACGATGAACTTGGGCAATATCCAACTTATCTGATGTTCCACTGATTTAAGCTCATTCATTCATTCATTTTCTCATTTCTAATTAGGGGAGGCTGGCGCCCATCACAGCCAACTCTGGGCGGGGGCAGGGTACATCCTGGACAGCTCGCCAGGCCATTGCAGGGTGATTTAAGCAAAATGAATATTAATAAAATATTAGTAAAGTGACTACTCTTGTTCTTATAAACACAAGTACCAGTCAAAACTTTTGACTGGTACTATATATCTATATATCTATATCTATATCTATCTATCTATCTATATATATATAAATTGCTGCCTCACAGCTCCAGAGCTCCAGTGTGATCATGAACTTGGAGTCCTGTCTGCATGAACTTCTACATGTTCTTCTCTTGTCAGTGTGGGATTCCTCGGGTTTTTCCCTAATGTTCAATGTAAATATTCATTAATTCATTTTCTGAACCGCTGAATCCTAATTAGGGTCACGGGGAGGCTGGCGCCCATCTCAGCCGACTCCGGGCGAGGGCAGAGTACACCCTGGACAGCTCGCCAGGCCATCGCAGAGCAGAAACACGCTGACGGCAACCCAATAGCTTACTCTTTACGAACGACAGCGATGGTTCTTTTACATGCCTCTCACCACAGACAGTGGGAGACATGGCCGGCCTTTGAGAACCCAGTTAGCTGCACTCGGGGAGGTGTAACCATGTTTCACAAAAGTTCTTATAATTGTATTTATTATTCCTGAGTGATTATATGCACCATATTTGTATTTACCCACTCTCTAGAGGGGCGTCATGATCAGCTTTAAGCAGTGATTAAGTGTGTTCCTGCCTGTCCTGTGCATTACTGCACCAGTGTACAGTCTATAATAATAATCAAGACATTGCGACATGCATCCCTCCTCCAGCAAATCTTGTTTGCAAGTCCTCTGATGTAATCCGTGCAACTAAATCAGAGCAGCAGTAAAGAATCCAGAGCACTGCGCTTTCTACTGAGATCCACAGCGCGCAAGGTCAAAACGGGCTGTTGGGGTTGTTTTGCATTATTTTAATATACTGTTTAATACGGTAGGCAAGCGTGCGTGCGCTTTGATCACGTGATTCCTGCACTTGGTTCAATGGGAAAGCGAGTCTGTTTGGCAGGCAGGCGGCCGCCATTACATAGCTATGCGCGTGAATAGTGCGAGAATCTGCCAGCTACTGTACTCTCTCTCCCTCTCTCTCTCTCTCTCTCTTCTCTCTATCACGCACGCACGCCTCCGCGCTTGCACACACGCGTGCACGCGCAAAGAAGCATTTATCTCATTTGCATACCTTTCATTACAAACACACTCACTTACCAGTGTTACTGTGTTACTCATGCGTGTGCACAATTAAAGGAATTCTCTCTCTCTCTCTCTCTCTCTCTCTCTCTCTCTCTCTTCTTTTCTTTTTTGTTTTGTTTTCTTTTGCACCAGCCTCGACATGTTTCTAAACAGATCTCTGTGTTTATTAGGTTGCATTCCAGGCTTGGTTGAGAGGAGAGAATAAAAAAAAAAAAGAAGAAAGAAAGAAAGCACACACACACACGCATCAGTGTTGTTAATCATATAACAGGCAATGGAGGGAGGAAAATGTGTCGTAAAAGCTATCTGATCAGATCTGAAACAAAGCAACTTGAGCCGAGAGAGAGAGAGTGTGTGTGTGTGTGAGTGTGAGAAAGAGAGAGGACGTTTCGTAATGATCTAACAGAAAAAGGAAGATTTTTTTTTCTGCTGTTCTGCTCTGTTCCTGGTGGCGCCGACAACTTTTTTTCCCTCTCGTTTAAGGAAGGATTGTGTTGTTATTGTTGTTGTTTTGTTGTCTTGTTGCCTGATCGCGCGCATCCTCGTCGTGACTGATCGGATTGGAGAGGGTCAGGCTTTATTTTTAGCCCTGCAGTGAGTGCTGCTGGTGGTACAAAGTGAATCGGGGATTTGGACATTCCTTCCACCTCTCTCTCTCTCTCTCTCTCTCTCTCTCTCTCGTGTGTGTGTGTGTGTGTGTGTGTGTGTCGGGGACCGGAACGGTGGAGAAGAAGGCGATGCAATTCTAAGCTATAAATAGCGCGTGCAAAAAAAACAAAAAAAAAAATTCTTGGAAAAAAAACAAAAAACAAAAACGGACACAACTGCTGCACGGTTTTTTTTTTCGTGTCCGTGTCTCGCGCGGAATGCCGTGGATCTCGGTAGCTCTCTCTCTCTCTCTCTCTCACGCGCACACGCACGCACGCACACGCACACTCTCTCTCTCGCGCTCTGTTTATTGTTCCTAACCGAGACAGCTCAATAAAACGTGTCACTGGGATTATGGGAAACTTCCACCACTTATTACCGATGGACAACATTTAGACAAATTTGGATGGATTTCGCGTTTGGATAAAAAAAAAAAAAAAAAGAGGAAGAAAAAAAAGGGGGACAAAAAAATCATTAAAGAAGAAAAAACGACGCAGGAGTGGATTACAGGAGCAGCGCGAGCTTCCTCGTAGCCTATTTTTTTTATGATTAAAACAATCAAGCGGGAAGAAGAAGAAGAAGAAGAAGAAGAGCGAGAAGAAGAAGAAGAGGAAGAAAGGAGGGAATCTGGCATGGACACGGCTCGTCGTGTCTCCCGGTTCGGGTTAAAAAACCACGGCTACACGCCACATCGCGCGCGACAATGATTCGGGTCGAGAGCGCGACGCGGCCCGGTGTTTACGGACACATCCGGTTCTGCGAAACAAAGAATCCATTTGCATGAGGACAGGATTCTCCGTTACATATTATATATTTATATATCTATAGCTATATATCCACACACACACACACACACACACACACACCTTTTTTCCCTTCTTCACTCAAACAATAACCCCAGAGAGGCTTCTATCTACACAGGGATCCTCTTCTTGCTTCTTTGTTTGTTTGTTTTTATTTTTTATTATTATTATTATTATTTGTTTTTTCCCCCTCCCTGTTTCGTTTTGAATACGGAACCGTTTTGGCACCGTGGGCTCGATCCTAATCCAGATCGATCGAGGATTTCGACATGCCCTACACTGAGGAAGCCATCGGCGGACCACTATGACTACAGCGGCGAATTGGGTGGCGAACGGGGCGAGCCTCGAGGACTGCCATTCCAACCTTTTCTCTCTGGTACGACTCGTATTCTATCATTATCACCTCACTACTGCTCTTACCATCATCATTTGCTATCAAAAAAGCTAACTATACA
The DNA here is from genome assembly GCA_039654325.1 of Tandanus tandanus. NCBI lineage: Eukaryota > Metazoa > Chordata > Actinopteri > Siluriformes > Plotosidae > Tandanus > Tandanus tandanus. The sequence goes on from JBCNYH010000005.1 coordinate 17,111,146, forward strand.
CACAGGCTACGCGTATATATGCATATAATGCCTGAAACAAACGCCTTGGACCGAGTGCGCAAGGAAGGGAGCGCGCCGGGGATTGGGATGGAACCTTATTCTAGTGTACAAAGGTGAAGCAGGTTTCTAGTAGCTTGCTGTTATTAGACAATCATTAACCAAGGCCACGCGAGCTGGAAGCCTTTGTTTTGACCTGGAAACAAACCCAAAATGTCATATTTCTTGTCACATGCGTCCTAGCTAGTGTTTACTACTTTACTAATGACTAGGCTAGTCTTAACTTGGCCACCAGTCTAAACCTTATATGTAACTAAACCTGTGGCTACTGAGGCAAGCCCTTCTTCTCCACCTTCTCCTCCTCCTCCTCATTTCCACCCTTTAAAAATGTAATACTGTGTCAGAAAAAAAAAAAACAATAGTTCAAACACTGTACAGCTGTGTAGTGGAGTTGCCATGTTCTCCCAGTGCTTGCCTGGGTTTCCTCCGGGGCACTGTGGTTTCCTCTTACGCTCCAAAGACATGCACATTAGGCTAACTTGGCTTCCTCAAGTTCCTCAACTTCTGTCTGTGTTACCCCTGTGACCGTCTGGACGTCACGTTTACCCAGTGTAGGCTGAGATAGGCTCCGGCCTCCCGGCGACCCTGATAGGATTAAGCGGTTTGGGATATGAGTGAGAGTGAGCGAGCGAGCGAGCGAGTGAGAGAGAGAGAGTATGTCAAGTTTACAAAGAAAGAAAGAAAAAAAAAAAAAGGGGGACACATTAGTTTTGTTGGGTTGCCAGATACGTTCACCCTGCAGAGGTCATGACTGCTACACATCCTCGACATGTCTCATGGCATATCTTTGCATAACTGTGTTCCCGCAGTGATTGTTTGCTTGAGTCAGTGTAATCAGGGTGTGTAATAAGGGTCTGTAATCACCATCATCATCAGCGGCAGCAGCATCATCAGCATCCATGCATGTAAATATGCTCTATATGATGCATTAATGTTCTGGATGTGTGGTGTTGTTATGTAAAGATTAAAGAAAAATTTAAGCAATCCAATTCACAAAAACCACTTGGTTAGCATGTTTGCCTCACAGCAAGAAGGTTCTGGGTTTAAGTTGTGGGCTTTCCTGTGTGCTGTTCGCATGTTCTCCTCGTGTTTGCATGGGTTTCCTCTGGGTACACTTCTCCTTTTCCTCCTACAGTCCAAAAACATGCACATTGAGCTAATTTTCTTCCAATTTGCTCTTAAGTGTGGATGTGAGTGTGTGTTGACCCTGCTATCGTCTGGCGAGCCGTTCAGGTTGAACCCGGTCTTCACCGAGATAGGCTAAGATAAGCTCCGGCCTCCCTGTGACCCTAGTAGCAAATGAAGGAGTGCGAAGACTTCTGAGTCAACATCACAAGAGATGTTTGATTAAGCTGTGAGGAAACATCACGTCCGAGTCGAAGTCTGACAAGAAGTGGACTGAAAAGAAAGATAGACTACCTAACACCCCCCCCACACCGATCTGACTCGGTCATGTGATCACGAGCTCTTGAGGTCGTGCCCCTTTTAAAGACACGCCTGAGATGTATGGGATGGCTCAGTTTATTTTCTTAAGCTTCCTGTGAAGTTGAAATGCTCATTGCCTGAGGAAACATGAGAGGTTTAGCCAGTGGCTGACCTTTTATTTTTTTGTTAGCGTAAAAGAAAATTCCGTTACTCCTGTCCGGTGTTGTCGGATCTGCCTTGGTTTTAGATTGTGTTTAATAAGTCGTCGGTATAAGAGCCGTTTTTTCAGATTTCAAATCATTGAGATCGCATTTGGACAAAAAGGGCTGAAGACTCCCAGATATATATATATATATATATATATATATATATTTATATATATATCAACCAGGACATATTGCTGAATTATACAGTTACGCTAAGATTCCCACACGTCTCCAGGGTATTGACTAATCTACAGGATACAGTTTAAACAAACAGACAAACAAACAAACAAACAAACAAAAAACAGTGGTCAGAACTACACAGACGAAACCATTCAAAGGAACCGCAAGCTGTTGGAAAGAGAATCCGTCAGTCTAATGTAAACCGGAGCACATGGAAAACTCTGACCGTCGATAGGAAAACACGATGGCTTGAGTCTTAAAAAAGAGCCCTGGTTTAAGCTTGAAGAATGTTGTCCAGCTCCCGAGCTATTTTTTTTTCTGCTGTTAGGAAGAGAAGAAAAAAAAAACTGAGCAAGGAAGAGAGAGAGAGCGAGAGAGAGCGATGGGGAATCTGTTTTCGCTTTAGGAAAGTATTATGTGTGATATGTATTTCCTGAGCTCAGGCCCAGGCCCAGTTTGAAAGTCTCCCTTTCTCTCTTTCTGTAGCTCTGCCCTGACTCATGTTGTAGTCACCACTGAAAAATGAAAGGGGAAAAATAAAAGCCTCCCCAGCACCCCCCCCAAAAAAAAAAAACATACACGTGTTCACATTAAAAACGTACACATGTGTTGGCAGGTTTGTGAAAGCGTGCTTTAGATAGACACATTTAAGACGCATTAAAGGAAATGTTTCTTGTTTATACTATTGATATATGAATTTTGAACCGCTGCACCGCGCTCAGGGATTCTCGTGCTAATGTGGTGGTTGATGCGGTGTTTCTGTTATCTCAGTATATACGTTTCTCAGTTGTGTTTTGCACTTATGCCAGATTCCAAAGCACATTTCGAATGGGGTTTCTTAGTCAGAATAAAATATCCTGCAACCTCAAAAATAAGTGGTAGCTATCATTCAGCTAGCCATTTGTAGCTAGCTCCAAACAACAAACACAAGAGCTTCAATTCATATTTATATATATATATAGTAATGTGCAAGATCTTGCCTGTTTTAGCATAAACTTTGCTATAGATGCATGCAAATAACAAAGCAAGTGTGACCGTGAAGATCCCTAGGAGAACTGTAGCTGGTTCTATAATATATATACGGTATATATTTATTTATTTGCAGCAATTTAGCTTGGCTAGTTAGTGATCTGTGAGATGATTAGCCAATCAGACAACTACGAAGTGGCGTTAATGATGGCATTTGCCTGAAATAAAAAAATGTAAAAAAAGCCTTGGAAGCTGATCTGATTTACCAAAGTGTTGCCGCATCACTCACTTTAGGTAGCCGTGAATTCCAACTGGTGCCCGTGTCAGAAATGTTAGCTAGTGGAAAATAGACATCATAAATGTTTTTGAATAACATGTAAACAGAAACATCATCTCATTACACTTTTAGGACAAAACGAATCATAATCATAATCATCACTAAGAGGAAATATGAATTTTGAGGAATAATGATGGGCGGCACGGTGGCGTAGTAGTTAGCACATCTGCTTCACAGCAAGAAGGTCGTGGGTTCAATTCCCGGGCCTGGTGAGGGCGTTTCTGTGTGGAGTTTGTGTGTCTGTGCATGCTTGCATGGGTTTTCCCTGGGTACTCCCGATTTCCTCTGACAGTCCAAAGACATGCACGTTAGGCTATTTGGCTTTTCCAAATTGCCCTTAGGTGTGGATGTAAGTGTGAATGGTGGCCCTGCGATGGTTTATAGATATATATGGCTTATGATAGGCTCCATCCTCCTTGTGACCCTAGTAGGATTAAGCGGTTCGGCAAATGGAGAGCTAGCCTCACTTCTGGTTGTGGCAGACTAGTTATGCTGAAGGTTGTTGACCAAGTCATTCATAGTGGATTTATTTATTTTTTCTTTAAGATCTTTTAAAGATTTAATAATTTTAAGGATGATCTCTGTGGTCTGTTCGAACACGGCTGCTGTGAGTGAAATGCTGGTAATGAAGTGTTGTCGAGTGGCAGTATAATGTGATCAGCTAAAAGGCGCTTATTAACCAAACTGTCTTCAGACAGTGAGCTGTGAGTAGGCTGGAAACAATTCTGCGACACAGCCAGCAAGGCGAAAAAAAAAAAAAAAAAAAAGCCCTCAGTGAAAGGGGCATGAATCTGAAAAAATGTTGGAAGGAATTCCCTTAGATAGCTGAGATTTGTGGAGGTTTGGTATTCGCCAACAGTGGGAAACCTGAAGGCCTCGGCTGTGATGCTAGGGCTTCTCTAGTGCTGGGCTCCAGGGGTTCAGCAAATGCCACCGTAGACCTTTTCTCATAGCTGCTTAGACTGTTAACGTTTCAGCTCTTTCAGTGAAGAAGTAGCAGGAAGATTAGGCTAAACGTGAATAAGCCAGCATGTATAATGCCTTTATAACGACTATGCAAGGTAAGATTAGGTCCTTTGATTATTCTCTTGAGGTTTTTGACTCATTCATGCTGAGTTTAAGTTTGAAAGCGATCCATCTGGATGTAACCGTCCTGTCCTCTATAGATACCAGCCTCAAAGCCTGGCTGAAAGCAATATTATTCATAACAATTTCCTTAGGAATTATATTCATCATCAACTCATCCCCCCCTCGCCAGCACCTACTGTATGCCTCTTACAGATTAGTACCCTAGAAAAAAAATCGAACCATTAACAAGCCTTGTTGCTTCTGCCAGGCAAAGCACAATGATTAAGAGGAATGAAAGCTTTGGGAGGAAAAAGAGGAATAAATCCTTCTTTGTAAAATGATGGATCTTGGGGATCATGGGGAACCCAAGCCTGTCAACGAGTTGAAGTATGTTTAAAGAGCATCCGTTGGGTTGGTCCTCGGGTCTGGGCGTGTGTATCCGTGTGTGGCTGATATTTAGGAGTCGATTTGAGTGTGAAATATGGAAGCCCTGCAGTGCCAGCTGTGTGTGCTATTCTTAGCCTACTGGTGCTCCTGCGCTTGGTGCGGCACGAGGGAGTAGTGGAAGAAGAATTGGCAGAGAGGAAAGCGCACACACGCGAAGCTCAGATAACGGATGGCGATTGTCCTCGGCATCGCCGACAGTCTGCTGCCCTTCAAAGTTGAATTGATGGCTCTAAAGCCGAGCCTCTCATTGGATCCCGCCAGTCTCCGACTGCAGTGACTTCATCCGGCGGACTCGCCCTAGCTGAATTGCATCACGGCACGGCCTCATCTACAATCTCCAGAGCCTAATCTAACACGGGGGATGATACCATGGTGTCTAGTGAAGGACTAAAATGAGCCAACAGTATGTGCTCGACAGGATAACAGGAAATCCGTTGCCCCACAATAGGGATACTTTGGTTTGAGGTCATTATAAAGAGGATTAAAAAAAAAATCCCTCGTTCCCTTTTTTTTCTTTATACATATCTCTCAATTCATGCGTGTCTAAAGCAGTGGTCACCGAACTTGTTTCAGGAGAAGAATTTTCAAATCGAATACACCTCTTTTAGCTGAACAAGAATTTCTTAAGATAATGATTAGCTGGTCCGGTGGGCATGGTAACAGTTGGAGCCAAAGTCTTCATGGAGGACGTCTCCAGGATCAGGGTTGGTGACCACCGGTCTAAAGCAACAAGAGGGCACAGTGTCCTTTCTAAACGAATCGGAATCTCTCATGTGATGTAATCCTTGGTTTGATTCTGAGCTTGAATGTACTGGAGTACCCACCTACAGGATTGTTCCACCTCGTGGCACATATTCCTGGGACAGTACATGGATCCACCTATCTAGTATGAAAGAATTAGATTAGTAAAGATTTAGGCACTGCTTAAAGGGTTCATAAGAGGAACGCGGCTACTTTAAGGGCTGAATCAACTTCAACCTTTGAGGAAATAAATAAATAAATAAATAAATAAATAAATCTCCCTGCGTTTCACGAATATACTCTTGAGTGAAGGAAGGAAAGGTTAACACAAGTTTTCTTTTCACCGCCTTTCCGTGTTCTTTTTTATCACCGATCTTGTTAGTTCAATTATCCATTTAACAAGTTCATGTTCCGTGGTTCTCTTAATGTATGGTGTTGTTTTGCCAGGGGAGAGCTTGGCTGCCTACCTGAGTTTGATTGTGTGTTTTATTTTGTGCGAGTCTGAGCAGTTGTGTATGAGTCTCTATTTTCAGGGTTGCAGTTTTGTTATTAATAATATATCTGTTTTTTAATTGGTTATGCGATATAGCTCTGCTACTAAGGATAATTGAATAAATAAAAGTGTAATCCAGATCAGTTCGTATTACATTTATTACAGCATTAATACACCCCTGGCTCATGGAAAGCCCCATGATGCACAGTAACATGGCTAAGTTGATGTCTTTAAATAAAGTATTAACCTTTACCCTTGCCTAATTGCCTAGTTTATTGAGCACCCCAAGGGTCTTGACTCATAGATGATAAAGCAAACTTGATCAACAGTGTACCATAATGAATATGGGTGTAAGAAATCCATTAGCTTCTCAGGCTTTGCTATTGGAGTTGTTTCAATCACAGGTATAGGTGTTGAACTTAGGGCTACACCCTCTTTCTAGGCAAATGACAGACTGCATGTTCTGGAAGGGCCTGTGGCAGGTCAAGACGTGCTCATTGACTGGTTTTAATTTCCCACGTTTTCACCCACCTCGGATAAACTCGTCCTCATGTTACTGGTTGGATAGTAATATAATTACATGTTTGTATGTGGAAGATATCAATAAAAGAGCATCATTATTTCAGTATAACTCTCTTTGGATATCGGAGATCTTCAAGACCTTTTGTCGTTAGGTTAAAGATGACAGGCTGTTTTTTTTTCTTTCTTTTTGTGATGCTAACCTCAAAACCTGACTTCCCTTGCAGACGTTCCACAACAGCATGGTGGTTTATATTTTTGTTTGAGAAATAAAGCAAAAGCACTTAGAGAGCGCAAACCTCCACCAAGCCCAGCAATTGCACCAAATTATAAAAATAAAAAAAATTCGTCCTATCCCATAATGTTAAAGAATCTTAATAAATAAAAAATTCCTGGATCCAGAATTTGATTCGGATCATCTCCAAAATGTAATATAGTCCTCCTTGTCCGAAGTGGCACCCCTGAAAATCTATACATAACATTTTACGGAATCCTGCTAATGAACAAACACACAAACCGAGGGTAAAACATAACCTACTTGGCGGAGATAAAAATTGTAATTATTGACAAACTGTTGTGTTAATAAGTGGATGAAACCTAATAATTCTAGAAAAATAATTAGGCTCAGGGCAGTAAGGTCTCACTTTCTCACTTTGTATCCGGCTATCGTTGATCATTTTTATATTTGTATATATCAGGATAACCAGTTATGGTTTGTTTCTTGTGTAGTAAAGCACACACTGATGCTGACATCTGTATCATCAAGCCAGGAATGTGGGTCTTGTTAACGATCTATATGGATAACATGGTGCAGTCAGGATGCTGTCTATATTAGTGTCATTACCCTTTAGCTAACTATGTTTATGCTCTTACTTGATTACATGCATGTGTTCAGTGATGGAATATTACACTACCGAGGCCTAGCAGGACTCTAATCTTCTGCATCAGTTTTTCCTTCCTCATCTTTCGAATCAAACCTCAGCAAATCCCCTAAACCTTCCTCACTTGTTCTGACCAGGGCTTTCGTTGGATTTATGTTAAACACTATGAACTTACAGTCAGATTTTAAAGTGGGCTAGTCATGAGACACTTATGTTTTTCTAAACCGAGTGCACAAATGAGCACCAGGTGTCAGAAGCTCAGTACTCCGGAGGCATGTGAGACGAACGCTGAAGATCAGGAATTACTTCTCTTTGTAATTTGCAGTCAATCGTAAAAAAAAAAGGATCCCTAAACAGCCTGCAATGTTATCTGTCTGCTGTAACCCTGGAGACTGAATCTTGAAAATTGAATAAGTTGCTTAAGTCTTACAGATGTTATATGTTGCCTAGCAACTGTTTTTACTTCCCTCCCTTTTCCCCCTCCACCCTTCCTCTCTTGTTCTCTCGTTCTCACTTCTTCCTTTCCATGCCTGTCAGAGTTAATTAAGTTACACCGGGAGAGAATCTGGTAAAGGAGGCCCTGCTTTATTTATTTGCCTGGTTAATAATTTAGGCTAAACAGGGATAGTGTTTTAGGGTAGCCAGCCCTTAGAGGACGCTGCTTTATGGACCTTGACTTGTATCTTTGTGCAAATGTTAGGGTTCCAGGCAGCTTTGTTTGTCACACTTTGGCTCCGTTCCACAGCCAGCCCCTCCCTCTCCGAAAGGTGAATGTCTTGACTGGCAGATCCATCCATCGCTCTGCCCGAGGGACACCAAACCTCCCTAATTAGGTCGCTTACTCTTACCTTGTAGGGCCACATCCCTGCTTCACTTCGCAGCGCCGTATTCCCATCACAGAATGCCCTGTAGAGGTGAGCGGCTTAGTGGTGCCGGCCTGCGCACCTGAATCACAGCCTTCCTTTGTGTCCCAAATATATGGGTGTGACGCTTATTGGTGTGACAGTGTACACAGATAAGGAAATCCGAAATAGATACAACATTAGCATTATTAAACCAAAATGAGAAAGGGGTGTTGCTTAATTTGACTTTTTAGTGCAGTTGTCTAAAAAATGGTGATTAAAAAAAATAATAATTAATAAAGGATAGTTACATTTTAAGGGACAATTATATCAGGTACAATTAAGAGAAAATACTGTTCTGGTAAAGTACTAAATACTTATGTTAAAAATACATAAACGTTAGTGAGCGACACAGTGGTGTAACGGTTAGCACATCCGCTGGTCCTGGGTTAGGGTTAGGGTTAGGGTTAGGGTTGGGGTTAGGAAGTTTCTGTGTGGAGTTTGCATGTTCTTCCAGTGCTTGCATGGGTTTCCTCTGACAGTCCAAGGTCATGCACACTAGGTTAACTGGCTGTTTCATATTGCCCCAAGGTGTAAATCTGAATGAATGGTTCTGTGTGTTGGCCCTGCTATGGTCTGGTGAGCTGTTCGGGGTGTGCCCAGAGTTGGCCGAGATAGGCTCCAGCCTCCCCGCGACCCTAATAGGATTAAGCGGTTCGGCAAACGAATGAATAAATGAATAACTGTTATCCCAATTTTGTATTCATTTTTATTTTTTAAAATTTGGATTTAAAAAAATGCTAATCAAGTGCTAAACAAGCAAACTAATATAGCTGTGGTGCTAATGAAGACAGCTAAAGTATTGTGGTTAAGGTGCTTACCAGGCAAAGTGAAGAAATGAAGCTTTGTTGCTAACCAACATGTTGAGGAATGTAGCTGTGGTGCTAACCAATCCAGCCGGGGTAAGGCAGCTGTGGTGCTAGGTGCTAATTGAACCAGCCGAGGTAATGTAGCTCTGGCGCTAACAGAGCCAGCTGAGGGAATGAAGCTCTGGTGCTTTCCAGGCAAACTGAAGAAATGTTGCTGTATTGCTAAGCAACAATTTTAAGTATGGTAGCTATAGTGCTAATTGAACCAGCTGAAGTAATGTAGCTTTGGCGCTAAAGGGGCCAGCTGAGGTAATGTAGCTTTGGCGCTAAAGGAGCCAGCTGAGGTAATGTAGCTTTGGCGCTTAAGGAGCCAACTGAGGTAATGTAGCTTTGGCGCTAAAGGGGCCAGCTGAGGTAATGTAGCTTTGGTGCTAATTGAAGCAGCTGAGGTAATATAGCTTTGGTGCTAAATGAACCAGCTGAGGTAATGCAGCTTTGGTGCTAATTGAACCAGCTGAGGTAATGTAGCTTTGGTGCTACAGGAGCCAGATTAAGAAATGTAGGTTTGGTGCTAAAGGAGCCAGCTGAGGTAATGTAGTTTTGGTGCTAATTGAACCAGCTGAGGTAACGTAGCTTTGGTGCTACAGGAGCCAGATTAAGAAATGTAGCTTTGGTGCTAAAGGAGCCAGCTGAGGTAATGTAGTTTTGGTGCTAATTGAACCAGCTGAGGTAATGTAGCTTTGGTGCTACAGGAGCCAGATTAAGAAATGTAGCTTTGGTGCTAAAGGAGCCAGCTGAGGTAATGTAGTTTTGGTGCTAATTGAACCAGCTGAGGTAACGTAGCTTTGGTGCTAAAGGAGCCAGCTGAGTAATGTAGTTTTGGTGCTAATTGAACCAGCTGCGGTAATGTAGCTTTGGTGCTAATTGAACCAGCTGAGGTAACGTAGCTTTGGTGCTAAAGGAGCCAGCTGAGTAATGTAGCTTTGGTGCTAATTGAAGCAGCTGAGGTAATATAGCTTTGGTGCTAAATGAACCAGCTGAGGTAATGTAGCTTTGGTGCTAATTGAATCAGCTGAGGTAATGTAGCTTTGGTGCTAAATGAACCAGCTGAGGTAATGTAGCTTTGGTGCTACAGGAGCCAGATTAAGAAATGTAGCTTTGGTGCTAAAGGAGCCAGCTGAGGTAATGTAGTTTTGGTGCTAATTGAAACAGCTGAGGTAACGTAGCTTTGGTGCTAAAGGAGCCAGCTGAGGTAATGTAGTTTTGGTGCTAATTGAACCAGCTGAGGTAACGTAGCTTTGGTGCTAAAGGAGCCAGCTGAGGTAATGTAGCTTTGGTGCTAATTGAACCAGCTGAGATATTGTAGCTTTGGTGGTAATTGAACCAGCTGAGCTTCTGTAGCTTTGGTGCTAATTGAACCAGCTGAGCTACTGTAGCTTTGGTGCTAATTGAACCAGCTGAGCTACTGTAGCTTTGGTGCTAATTGAACCAGCTGAGGTACTGTAGCTTTGGTGCTAAAGGAGCCAGCTGAGGTACTGTAGCTTTGATGCTAATTGAACCAGCTGAGGTACTGTAGCTTTGGTGCTAATTGAACCAGCTGAGGTAACGTAGCTTTGGTGCTAATTGAACCAGCTGAGGTAACATAGCATTGGTGCTAAAGGAGCCAGCTGAGGTAATGTAGCTTTGGTGCTAAAGGAGCCAGCTGAAGTAATGTAGCTTTGGTGTTAAAGGAGCCAGCTGAGGAAACGTAGCTTTGGTGCTAAAGGAGCCAGCCTAGGTAATGTAGCTTTGGTGCTAATTGAACCAGCTGAGGTAATGTAGCTTTGGTGCTAAAGGGGCCAGCTGAGGAAACATAGCTTTGGTGCTAAAGGAGCCAGCTGAGGTAATGTAGCTTTGGTGCTAATTGAACCAGCTGAGGTAATGTAGCTTGGGTGCTAATTGAAACAGCTGAGGTAATGTAGCTTTGGTGCTAATTGAACCAGCTGAGGTAATGTAGCTTTGGTGGTAATTGAACCAGCTGAGGTACTGTAGCTTTGGTGGTAATTGAACCAGCTGAGGTAATGTAGCTTTGGTGCTAATTGAACCAGCTGAGGTACTATAGCTTTGGTGCTAATTGAACCAGCTGAGGTAACGTAGCTTTGGTGCTAATTGAACCAGCTGAGGTAACGTAGCTTTGGTGCTAATTGAACCAGCTGAGGTAACGTAGCTTTGGTGGTAATTGAACCAGCTGAGGTACTATAGCTTTGGTGCTAATTGAACCAGCTGAGGTAATGTAGCTTTGGTGCTAATTGAACCAGCTGAGGTACTATAGCTTTGGTGCTAATTGAACCAGCTGAGGTAACGTAGCTTTGGTGGTAATTGAACCAGCTGAGGTAACGTAGCTTTGGTGGTAATTGAACCAGCTGAGGTAATGTAGCTTTGGTGCTAATTGAACCAGCTGAGGTACTATAGCTTTGGTGCTAATTGA
>JBCNYH010000005.1:17124059-17139053 GCA_039654325.1 Tandanus tandanus
AAAAGAGTTTGGTGTTTGCATGTGCAGGGGGGGAATATATATATATATATATATATATATATATATATATATATATATATATATATATATAGTGGCAATTAGTTATATACGATGGTAAGAGTGAAATAACAGTTATTCTATCCACTGGATTGAAGGAAAATATCATTTTATTATGATATACAAATTATCAAAAAAAACATTTTTTTTATTATATATGGAGAGCTAGCGTAGGTCGTGTCGTGATTAGCATGTTCGCGTCACAGCAAGAAGGTTCTGTGCCCGATTTCTGGTCGTGGGCGTTTCTGTGTGGAGCATGATTTCCCCGTGCTTGCATGGGTTTTGGCCCTGTGATGGCCTGGTGAGTTGTTCAGGCTGTACCCTGCCTTCGCTCCGTGTCAGCTGAGATGGGTTCGGCCTCCCTGTGACCCTAATAGGATTAAGCGGTTCGGCAAATGGGGAGCTAGCCTCACTCCTGGTTGTGGCAGACTGGTTATGATATTTTCTCCCCTCTCACTGGCATCAGGTGACAATGAAGACTGGAGGGCTGTTCCTTGCAGCAGGCCAATAAATTTATGTTTGGTGCAAAAAAATTCTTACCATCAAATACCTTCATTTCAAATGTTGTTGCTTTTTCTGGAACGAGGCTAGAATGAACTAAAGAAGCAGCTGGCAAGGGTTAGCATTAGCTATGCACTGAGCCGTGAGCACTTAGTTTTTTTTCTGTAGTGGCGTATATCTTATTGGTATATGAGGTGATATCTAATTAGTAGATTAGCCAGAATGCACGATATCCATATTGTGTATGTTTTTTCTATATTCTCAGAGTAAACTAAAGCTGTTCTGATTGCTTAAACAGACAAGTTTGTGGTATGTGTGCCATCAGACCCGCTCGACCGTAGATCCTTTTCTCTTAAAAGAAAAAGAAAAAAACAACCACAGTTCCACCTTTCGATTTGGAGATTGGTTTCTAAAATACCTGTAAGAATTCATCAGCATGTGCTTAGAGAAGTCCATTACAAATAAACATTTATTGACAAAGTTCAACAACTGCCTTTAGGCTTTTATTACAAGGGAGTTTCAGTAAACAGGTTTTTTCTTGTTTTGTCAGTCTATGACAAGTTAATGTTGGAATTCTTGTAGTTTATAATTACGCAGAAGCTAGCTACAGCAGTTACATTTAAAGGAGATTAAATTGAATTGAAAGCGTTGGAGTATTATTTAAAAATAAAAATGAATTTTAATGTCAAAGTTACAGTTAAATTGTTTGGATGGAAATACATCATGATTAAATACATTGACAAGGATTTATTAAAACATGTATTTGAGTATTATGTAGGTTTGGTTGTAAAAGGAAGTATAATAATCTGAGATATATGAGGATTCGGCACATGAAAACCTGCTAAAACAAAACAGCATACATGAATGATCAGCCTTTTAACTTTCACTAGTATTTGATCTGTTGTGAAATACTGGCTGGGTGTCTGGATTTTCGCCCAGTGACGTGTTTTTGTCCGCTTATCTCACTTGTTTTCAATTGTTTGATGGCAATTCCTAGGGAGCTATTATCAGACGGTGGTACTGACAGATAAACACAGACTCGTCCTGTATTTCAGTTCTGCGCTGAGCTCAAGGACCTGGTATTCCTGCTTTTATATCACTTAATTTCTTTTCTTCTGTCTAATTGGCTGACAGCGTTGCATGCATGTCACTTAGTAGCCACTCCCTCGTACGAGGGATGTTAGCAGCAATACACGCCGTGCGATGCAATGTAATAGTGAGAAAGCTGTATAGAAATGACACGGCATATAATTACGCATGCAGCGAGGGTAGGCGAATATACTCGAACAAGAGTACCATTATAATCCGGCTGTAAAATTCCGTTTGGATTGTATTATTCAGTATATCCCCAGCGTGATAAACGGCTTCTCTCAGCGGCGTAGTAGACTTCATGTATCTAATCATAAACTCACTGCTGTGACAGTTTACAGGCCCCCTCTGAAGCCGGCTCTTTAGAGAGCGCTTGTTGGGGGGGTTTTATGAATGGGGACTTTTGTGTTTGCTTACCTGGTACGATAACAAAAAGGCCGCTCAACTGTTCAGTCAATGGAGCAAGAAAGCACACGGTTAGAGAGTGCCAAAGCGTGCCGTAGACGCGGTGAAATTGTTAAACGGATATTTTTGTCGTAACTCCATCATCGCATGCCTGGTTCAGTACAACTCATAAATTTGTTGTGCGTCATGTGATAGTGTCACATGACACCACATGCTTTGGAGTCCATTATTCCTGGAGAGTTGCATAAGATACTACAACTACAACCTCTAGGAAAGGTTTTGGCACTAGCGCTTGTGTAATGTAGGTTGCAAAGTGGATTACATTCTGCAGAAACATATCGCTTCCTCTGTTTTTTTGTTTCAGTTTCGGTTTTGATTAGCGACCGAAAGATGTGCTGTGTCAGTTGTTCTCATGCATGTGGTAGAACACTGTTTGCAAATCTTGATAAAGTCCCTATCGCTGGCGCATGTTTACTCTCGCCATATCCAAATCACAGTCGTCATAGAGTAAATTGACTTAAACGTCACACACCTGCTCGGGCAAACATGCACTTGTCTTGCAGTTTTGTGCTTTGTGTACAAATCCTCTCAAATGATTAGCCTTAGATGTTTACTTATGTTGTTCAGAAAGAACAGACCGGAATGAACCGACCATTAAAACAAAAAAAGAAAAGATTTATCATATAGACACTCTGCGCTTTGTCTTTTCAGCTCAACAACTGACCGTTTGAACTCTTTGCTAACACCAGAAGACTGCTATGAATGCTGCCTAGCAGGATTAGCCACTTTGATCACACTTAGTCTCTGCATTTTAGTCAACATACTTGCATGTAGACTTTCTCATTCAGATATAAAATCTGCTGATGTTTATCTCTTCCTTTCCTTTGATTTATTCAGTTGTCATTTAGCTACAGAATAGCACAGATAGAGTATGTAAACATTTACTATATCTGAGATTTTATTACAGATGACATTAATGCATTAAATTGTACAGTCAAATCAGTCCCTCCTAATATGGCTGACACACAGACATATCAAAGCAATGCCTAGAGGGCTCTTTAGAGTTGTGCTGCTAAGGGAGGGGCCTGAAGCTCTTCTATAGTGTGTACTTTGGGACAGAGCAGCTGTAATAGTAGAGTGCTCTTTAGGTGTGTGCTCCAAAAGAACTTCTTGCTGCTTTGGAATGGGACCTTTGGGGCAGTATTGTTGAAATAGTGGCCTTTAGGATTGTGCTGCTAGATTAGAAATGGTGTTTCGGACTGTGTAGCTCTACTACAGAGCAGTCCTAAGGACTGTGAGGCTACACTATGGGCTGGTGGCTGCTGTAAAGGGAATCTTTCTGGATATAGCAGCATTTAAAAAGTGGCCTTTCGGGCTATACAACTTTACTAAAGAGTGACATTTAGGACTCTGAAAGTCTATAGAAAGAGGCTTTTTTCTGCAGTACGTAGGGAGCTTTAGGGCTCTGTATATAAAGGGGGCCTTTAGGGCTGTGTGCCTCTATAGTTGAACTGTAAGTCCATAAAGGCTCTTTATTACGAGAGATGTGGAGCCCTAAAGGCCCCTCTTGCCTAGAGGTGTACAGCCCTAAAGGTCTCTCTCAATTTATTTTGACATTGAAGTAGAGAGCCGAAAAAATACATATCTCCCCGAAAACAAAGGTACTTTGCCTTTGGGGCTCTCTATTTCAGTTATAAATTGAGAGAGACCTTTAGGGCTGTACACCTCTAGTCAAGAGGGGCCTTTAGGGCTCTACATCTCTCGTAATGAAGAGGCTTTATGGACATACAGTTCAATTAAAGAATAGCCTTTAGGGCAGTTGGCTGGTATAATAAAGGATGTTTAGGGCTCCTTTCAGAGGGACCTTTAGGGTTGTACATTTAGTGAAGAGAGACATTTCAGGCTGTGTAACTTTAGTTAAGTTGAGCCTAACAGGCTGTACAACTTTACTACAGAGTGGCATTTATGGCTCTGAAGCTCTGTTTCAAAGGTCTTTAGGTCCTTCGTATAGAGGAATCTTTGAGGCTGTACACTTCGAATAAAGATGGATCTTCAGGGATGTGCACATTGAGTAAGAAGGGCCCTTAGGGGCTGTACAGTTTTAATACAGAATGCTATTTAGGGCTATGAAGCTCTAATGGCAACTCTACCTTCACCCTGCTACAGAGGGATCCTTAATGCTGTGCACCTCAAATAACAATGAACCATTAGGGGTTTGCACATCTAGCATAGAGGGAAATATAGGGCTGTGAAAGGTTGCTACTGAGTGGCCTTTAAGTCTCAGCAGTACTATTATGAAAACCTCTATGGCTCTGGTTGGAGTGGAGATGTATTTTTAAAGCTGTGCACTTTAGGAGGGAGTTTAGGGGATTTACACATAATAAGACAGGGTCTATGCGACTGGATATTTTGTCACACCTTTAGGGCTGTTCAGCCCTAGTATAAAGACCCCTATGGCTACTAGCTGCTATAAAGAGGAATTTTTAAGCCTGTGCCACACACACCTTTAATACCAAAGGACCTTTAGGGCTGTGCACATTTGGGGAAGGGACCTATAGGGCTGTATTTACTCAGTGGCCTTTCGGGCTTTGGAGCTCTGTTACAAAGGCGTCTAGGGCTACCGGCTGCTCTGCCAAGTTCAGGTTGGGCTATTTTTTTTTAGGCCTGCTGTCTCTTTTTTTATGTTGACCTTGGGAATGTATGAAAGATGCAGTGTTGATACAGCCTGCAGTGTGTCATTACCAAGCCTGTTCGCATTATAGCAGTGTTAGCATGATTCAAGGATTTCTTCTAAGTGCACTAAACTGACATGTAGAACCAGCTTGAGTTCCCAGGAATTGCCGGCTACAAAGATGTGGGAAAGAGGAGGGAGTTCCAGTGCGTTTCTCCTTAGCAGAGATAAGCAAGTGTTTCTTTAGAAAAAAGAGTCAGGAGTCATGCAGGAAAATAATTTAGTCATACCTTATATCGGTATTGTGGCACAAATATGCGTTATGCGCATGCAATAAGGGTTTGAAAGTGGAAATAGTTTAAATTTGAAGGAAATTGTGCTTGTATGTATGTCAGGATGTATTTACAGCAAGAATAGGATGGAAATTCTTACAGTAGTACCTGTAAAAAAAATACAAATACCTTTATGTCAGTTGACGAAGGCCGCACGAATGGCCTATAATACTACAGTGCATTATACTGCGAGGGGTTTTATCTCTTTCCTGTATGTTCTGTGATGATTTTATTGCATAGTGACTGTGATCGTAATTGATATAAGTGGCACTGAAATTGGCGTTGTGATTCAGTTCTGTAGATTTTTTTATTTTATTTTCATATACTGTATTAATCCCTCAAGGGAAATTTTGGCTCTGCATTTAACCCATCCAAAGTGAGCACGCACACGCGGAGCAGTGCCTGCCACACACTGCGGTTCCTAGAGAGCAGTTCGGGGTTAGGGACCTTGCTTAAGGGCACTTCAGCCATAAATGTGGAGGACGGGAAGATGCTGCTCACTCCCTGTGCCGCCACACTTTTTTCCTGCTGGTTCGGAAATCGAACCAGCGACCTTTTTACGTCTCAAACCTTCTTCTCTAACCATCAGGCCACGGCTTTCCCAATACACAGGGTGACCCAGTAAAACCTCCCGCATCTCGGTTGAAGTTAATCAAATTATTATTTGCACACATGAAACTGCATTCAGTACGGTTTTTATTCATCGTGTTTCAAAGATGGTCCTCCAAATGGTGGCCGTCATTGTCTATAAATGCTTGCAGGTGATTTCTGAAGGCTGCCATGGCTCAACGGGTCACGTCGGGTAGAACTGCGGCAATCTCCTGCTGAATAGCAACCTTAAGGGCTTAAAGAGTTTGGGGTTGATGAGTATCCACTCGTGATTTACGGTAGATCCACAGACAGAAATCAAAAATGGTGAGGTCAGGGGAACGGGACGGCCACCTAACATCACCACGTTTTGAGATCACCCGATCCTGAAACACTTCCAGTGATGTTCCAGCTGTGTATTCCGTAGCGCCATTTTACTGAGACTACACATCGAGTTCTTCATCTCAAAGTGCTCAAGTTGGGGTTGGGCCACCAACAGACCTTAGCACCAACTTAGCATATACCAAGGGAATAAGCATCAGTGCCATATTGTCACTGAGTTTCGGTACCCAACACTAATTATAAACCTGTTGTTTTAATAACAGCCTGAGCTGCAACACCTTCCGACCAATCAGATTTGAGATCTCAACAGTGATATGAATTGGCTTTAAACTGCATGGAAGTTTGAAAGCACTGAAAAAGGGCTGATGTGGCCTGGGCAGAGATTGAGTTTGACACCCGTGAAACAACAGTAGTGGAATAAAAGGTGCTGAAGTTATTAATAGAGCGTTCGGGGACGACAATTTTACCCAAAACCAATTTCTTTTTGCTTCCTGAGTGTTTAACACTTGGGTGATGGTGACCGTTCTGGACTTGTGTTTGTCACTTCCAGATTCAGCGTACACACTGAAAAGTTCATAGCAGTAACAGAATAACATGCTTGAAGACATTTAAGAAATAGAAAAAAAAATTGAAATGAATTTAAGTTAGGAATATTTTATGGGGCGGCACGCTGGTATAGAGGTCCTGGGTCCTGGGTCCGCCTCATAGCAAGAAGCTCCAGGGTTTGAGTGAGGGCGTTTCTGTGTGGAGTTTGCATGTTCTCCACGTGCTTGTGTGGGTTTCCTCTGGGTACTCCGGTTTCCTCCTACAGTCCAAAGACATGCGCTTTAGGCTAATTGGCTGTTCCAAATTGCCCCTAGGTGTGAGTGTGAGTGTGAATGTTGGTGTGTATGTGTGTTGCGCCGCAATACTCCGGCAAGCTGTTCAGGGTGTACCCCGCCTTGTCACCAGCCTCCCCGCGACCGTGCTAGGAGAAAACCGCTCGGCTAACAAATGAATGAATGAATGAATATTTTATGGAAAAAATTAATGCATTACATATGAGAAAGTGTTTACTTGTAGTTTACTGTTAATACCATTTGATATGTGTATGTAATATCAGTTGTGTGACGTTCCCTGCAGCCGTATTCTTAACCTCGGGGCTGTTCTTGGGTACTGACACGGCAGTGTTTATGTCTCCGCTATACACTCTCTGTGATTAAAGCAGGGACGTAGAGTATGTGTGTGTATGTGTATATATAATTGACAGTCTCTCTTTTTCATTCTCTCTCTCATTTTCTCTCCCTATCGCACCACTCAAACACACACACACACTCACACACACACACACACACACACACACACACACTGAAACCAAGCAGCTGCAACATGTTCTGTCTCAGGCCTGAAGTTCTCGCTTACAAGTTGGCAGATCCTGATACAGATGCTCTCAGTCGCTTTAAAAAGAGCCCACATGAGCGTAGCAAACAGATATTCATAAACACAGATTTCATGGCACCGTCTGAAACACGTCTGTCCAGGTTGCCATCTAGCCGTAGTGCTTATATAGTTTGATTGAGGTGTTTAAAGACCAGCGTGATGGGATTCCAGGATCCCGGTGCCTAGAAGTCCTGGGTTTCCTTCATCTTTCTACTTTTTTAATCTAGTTTTGATTTTATGGTGAAGAGCCTGGTGCTGTATTTACATTTCTATTTATATTAGGACCTTTTTGAATCGATTTATTACAGAAAAGGCATTTCAAGTCTGGTCAGCTTTATTTTAAAGCACATTTAAAACAACGAAGTTGAGCAGAATGCTTTACGAAAGGAAAAAATAAAAAGGTATAGTCGAAGAGATCAATAATCTTACATTATAAAATTAAAATACAGTAAAGTTTAAAAGTAAAAAAATTGCAGTAAGTAATACATCATAAAATAAGTGTAGGTAGGTGGCACGGTGGTGTTGTGGTTGGTCCTGGGCTTAAGTTCCGGGCTCGAGTGTTTCTGTGTGGTGTTTGCATGTTTTCACCGTGCTTCAATGGCTTTCCTCCGCGTACTCCGGTTTCCTCCAACAGTCCAAAGACATGCACATTTGGCTATCTGGCTGCTCCAGATTGCTCCTAGATGTGAGTGTGAGTGTTTAGTACCCTGCATTTGCCCGGTGTCGGCTGAGATAGGCTCCAGCCTCCCTGCGACCCTAGTAGGAGTAAGCGGTTCGGCAAATGACTGAGAGGGAGTGAGTGATAAATGTAGGTCATTTGAGTCTTACCTGTACAGTGGCGGGGGCTCTAATGGGGCGGCATGGTGGTGTAATGGTTAGCACTGCCACTTCAGAGCAAGAAGGTCCTAGGTTCAAGTCTCAAGGCTTGGCAAGGTGTATTTGTGTGGAGTTGTGCATGTTCTTCCTATGCTGATGTAAGTTTCCTCTGCATACTCCGGTTTCCTCCCACAGACATGAATATTAGGTTAAATGGCTGTTCCAAAATTGTGTGTGTTGGCCAGTGTTGGGCACGTTACTTTAAAAAGTAATTAGTTATAGCTACTAGTTACTTCTCCCAAAAAGTAACTGAGTTAGTAACTGAATTACTCCACTATAAAAGTAACTAGTTACCAGGGAAAGTAACTATTGTGTTACTTTTTTTTAAAGTTTAAAACAGAAGAAACAGTTTAACTGTGAAGTGCTTTTGAAATATGAATTACTTGGACAAATCTAGCTTTAGCTGCTTGGACGGCGTGGCGCCGTGTCCTTCTTTGTTAGCGGAGCTCACGTTAGCCTCACCCGGCCTGCTGTCATCATCAACAGTGTCAACGACTGTGTTTTTGGCCACTAGTTTTGTAGAAGCGTGCGCCGTTGAGAGATGCTTCATCAGATTAGAGTTGCTTACAACGGACGTGGACAAACACTTCACTACGTGACATAATGTACACTTCACATGTACGTTCTTGCCTTTTACCTCAAGGAGATTAAAATAGTGTCTGTACTTCCATTTTGCAAACGCCAACTTTCCCTCTAGACTCGCCATTGCTGCAGCTTACCTCTGCTAGCTTGGGTGTGTGAGGCGGCTGTGTGCGTCTTTGGTTGGGTGTAAACACTGCCTCTGATTGGCTTACCATGAAAGCTTACTCTACCTTAGCAAATCATCATCAATTATGCGGTTGTCTCGCCCATCCCTCCTCCCTCACCAAAGAAAAAAAAACAGCTTTGCAGCTCCTGTGGCTATGAACCAAGTCGGATGACATCAGCTTCAATGAGTGGCTTTAGTTTATAACGTGCCCCATTTAATTGTCGGTAACGGTAGCGGCGTTGTAACGATGGAAAGAGTAATTAGTTCGATTACCCGTTACTGAAAAAAATAACGCTGTTAGTTTATTTTAACGCCGTTATTCCCATCACTGGTGTTGGCCCTGCGATGGAGTGATGAGCTGTTTACGGTGTACCCTGCCTTTTCCCGGAGTCGGCTGATATGCTCCAGCCTCACCGCGACCCTAATAGGATAATAAGTGTTCTATGGACAATGCTATTGATCCTACATCTCATTTATACCCAGTGTAGTAATCATATATAGTGAATAGGAAAAAGTTCAAATTTAGCCAAATACTATATTACTACAGTAATATATTATTAATCATAGGCCATTTCTTGGAAATGCATATACTAATATCAGGATTCATCATCCATCCATCAGAACTGCTTATCCATCAGGGTCATGTGGGAAGCTGGAGCCAATCGCAGCTGACTTTAGGCGAGAAGCAGTGCACACCCTGAAAAGGTCACCAGACTATTGCAGGGCCAGTACAGACCCATGCAAGCATTCACGCTCACATTTGCACCTATGGGCAATTTAGTGTAGCCAGTTGACTTGATGTGCATGGCTATGGACTGTGGGAGAAAACCGGTGCACCATGAGGAAACCCACAGCGAGATCACGGAAACTCCACACAAAAATGCCCTGAACCTTTTTTCTTTGAAGTGACAGAGCCAACTACTGAGCCACGGTACGCCCAGAGTGCACACATACACTACAGTTTTGAAGTTAGTAGACGTTCAGCCGTATTTTATCTTGACAGTAGCTGCTGGTATTAGCCGTGTCACCCAGCTAGCAAGTCAAGAATATGAAATGTATTGCTAAAACTTGTTTATAGACAAAAGATGGCCCTTTGGTGTGAGGTAACGCAGAAGCCACATCTCTGTTGATTTATGTTAAGTGCAATTCTTTATTGTAAGATAGTGAGATTTTTGATATTTCGGTATAGTGGATTGTTTGGCTTGGCGGAGGTTTGCGCTCTTGAAGTGATCTTGCATGAGAATTATTTTTGTTGACGGCTCTAAATGAAATGGAATGAGAAGGATAAACAGTTCTGTTATCTATCAGTAACACAGACAGCATTTCTGTTAGGGGTGTGCTTTATAGATCGGCAGCACAATTCATGATCGCTTCAAGTGTTTCAAGTGTTTTGTTTTAATCGATTTCCGTTTTTGAAGTCGCAGTGATTTGCTTGCACTGCTATAGACTTGCTCGATTTCCTCCTCCTGCCCTGTCTTTAGCTCTCTGAGAGATATTCCACATCTGCATTTCCCAAATTGGTGTCCTGTTCACTGAAACGACCCCGAACCAGGACGCTCCACTTTTCTGTTTCCTACACACACCACAGCGATATCTCTATTTGAACCTCGTCAGCGTGCTGCTCTTTTGACTGCTCATCAATAGGCCGAGTGTCAGGCTGTGTTTGACAGAGCCCGGCTACGGCATGGGAGTACCATACGGCTTTCCATCAAGCTGTGCGAAGGAGACGTCAAATAGCAAGTGATTCACTCTGACAGGATTTCACTCACTCTATCCTTCCTCGTTTCTTTTTTTTTTTTTAAGTCTGTCTCGCTCTTCTCCTTCTCTGACATTTTTTGTGTGTCTCTTTACTGCTCACTTTTTAAAATCGTCTGATTTGAAGTCAGTCTCGCTGACATTTCTGTGTTTTATGTGCCTGCTGTCTCTTTTTCCTTCCTGCTCCTTCCACTTCTTTTCTGTATAACTCCATCTAAGAGGAACTATTGTTTCCACCCTGTATGTAAATTGTTATAGCATTTATACCACAACAGCAATTTTCAGGAAATGACTACGCAGGAAACAAGGGTCATAAACACACCAATAATAGATACTTGCGAATTATCTAGAGAATCTTTCTCAATGAGGTCTTTATTGTATCTTATCTGCCAGTGCAATTTTCAGTAATAGAGAATGTTGTTTAATAGTGCTTTACACAAACATAACACCAGCAAGTGGATAAAGTCCCCAAAAAACCCTAATTAAAGCAAAACTACTGGTATTTAAAACTAATAATGTCGCCAATAAAAGTACAAGTCACTCACTCATTTGCCGAAACATTTAATCCTCTTAAGGTCGGCTGTAGCCTATCTCAGCCGACACTGGACAAAAACAGCTGGTACACCCCGAATAGCTTGCCAGACCAAAGCAGGGCAACACACATACAGCTATGTGCGCTTACACATAGGAGCAATTTGGAACAGCCAAGTTGCCTAATGTGCATATCTGGACTGTGGGAGGAAACCAGAGTATTCAGAGGAAACCCATGCAAGCACAGTGAGAACATGCAAACTCTACACAGAAACACCCGAGCCCAGGAATCGAACCCAGGACCTTCTTGCCGTGACGTGGACGTGCTAACCACTCCACCACCATGCCGCTACTTCTAAGCAAATTCTACACTTTAAAACTAACTAAAACCAAAATGGCATCCTACTCACTACAAGGCACTAAAAAACCTCGGCTGTATAAAACGACTGCAAAAATGCTTTAACGTCGTAAATTTGAATATGCTGCCTTGTGGAACTGGTTCATCTTCCCTTCCTTCTAATTTTACACTCCTTTCTCTTGGTCTCTGGTAGGCGGAGTTGACGGGCATCAAATGGCGCTGCTACACCTTCCGTGGAGGTGGCGAATATGGACCCGTGATCTCAGCTCCAGCACAGGATGACCCGGTGCTGTGCAGTTTCACACGCTGCGTGCAAGCCAACCTGCTCTGCGTTTGGCGACGCAAACTCAAACCCGGCGTCAAGGAGCTCTGGATCTTCTGGTGGGGTGACGAACCCAACTTGAGTGACATCATACACCATGAGCTCGAAGGTAAGACTGCGGAGTAGCGTGCTAGATTTGGCGATGGTTATTTTTTAGCGGAGACGGAGAAATGTTTGATATTTTTATGCAGTGCTTCCGTGTTTGTATTAAGGACAAGGGTTTTCAAGAACACACTAACTGCTGATGCACACTGCTTTCTACCTCAACTCATTAGAGTCCCTGAACGGATGTTGCAGGAGTGGCCTAATTTCTATTATTACACATCTTATGGCTACGATGATGCTACTAACTCACACGGCTTTAACGACTAGCCCTTATAACCTTCGAAATGGACTCTTGGGATAAAAGTGGAGCCGTATCACTTTCCAAACGCTCTTCTCCAAGATTTGTGGGACCATAGGGAGACACACAAATGCTAGAGAGAGAGAGAGAGAGAGAGAGAGAGAGAGAGAGTGAGAGGATGGTGGTATGCAGGCGACTTTGATTTTGCATGGTGTGCGGCTCCCTAAGTGTTTCATTGAGAGTGGGATCAGCTGAATCTACACTATTTATAGAGCCATTTGCATTATCTCATGGCTCACTGGGGATCTCGTAGCTATTGACCACGGCTATGGTCTTTGGAGTGGGTGAAGGGTGGAAGGAATAACCAATGAAATATCCAAGCATAGAAATAAATTTGACAGACACTCACATTTTCAGTGCAAGGAAGTCCATATAAATGTTAAAAATGTCTGTTAGTACATGGTACATGGCAGTTCTTTCTCAGTGGTTAAGGCGCTGTGTTATTGGTCTGAAGGTCAGGCGATCAAGCCTCAGTACCACCATGCTACCACTTTTGGGCGCTTGAGCAAGGCCCCTAACCCCTAGCTGCCCAGTTGTAAAAATGAGATAAAGATGTAAGTCTCTGGATATGGGCGTCTGCCAAATGCAAGCCAGCAACTGCTCAAATTTCTCCCTGTTCATTGCGCCCTCCCATGTCATCATTAAACACGCTGGGATTTGCCTAACTGTATAGGCTGTGTGTTGGTGATCCTTTCTCTGAAGCACGAGGAACCAAGAATGAAATCTGGTAGAAAAGCCATACTGTTTCAGTCGCTTGAGTTTGTAGGTCATCTCATTGGTACACTGAAGAATCTTTAGTAGCGTCAATGGTGCAATAACTTTCAGTACCTTTGACATACAGGAAGGTCGTTGGTTGAAAGCCACACACTGACACAGAACTGGTGACGGAATGGTTGCTGGTGATCATTCATCAAAAGAACTAGGAACCAGCAGTGACATAGGAAATGTGACAGATGAGTTTTAGCAGTTAAAGATAAGTTACCGCAAAGATACATTGAAGAATCTTCAACGGCTTGATGTAGGGGTGCATTGACTTCATGCATCCTTGGTGTACATGAAGGCCATGCTTGGCTTTATTGAAAATTGTGGTGGGACATGGTGGTGATGATCTAAAAACTTGGTGTGTCCCCTTACCACTTGTTCCAAGTTCTGGTGTGTGCCATCGTCTAAACCTTTATGAAAACCACTCACTAATGGTTGGGACCAAGAGTGTGTGGAGAGTCCAAGAGTGTGTGGGCACTTGACCATCTCACCCATAGGCGCCTGTTAAGTTGGACATCCCATTCGAGATTTTGTAGCACGTTTACTGTTACAATAAGCAGTAGTAGGAAGCAGGAAGGCTTTCCACACTTTTTCCATGACAAGAAGCATTAGTAATGTTGGGCCCTGATATCAGGCAAGGAGGTCTTGCGATTGGATGTTGGTGTTCCAATTAATTCCAGAGATCTTCTATATGGATGAGGATAGGGCTCTATGCAGGCCACTTGAGTGCTTCTAGTCCAGACTTGGCACACCAAATCCTCATGGATCCCACTTTTGTACACTGGGTTCTTGTCATGGTGGAACAGGTTTGGGCCTGTAAATCGTAATGCTACAGCAGACAAAGACTTCCTAGACAACTTATTGCTTCCGACTCTGTGGTAACAGATTTGGAAAAGGTTAGATGTTGCTGTAATGGTCAGTTTGTCTAGGGTTAGTTCAATATAGTGTATTCTTACGGGTCGCCTAATGTCCATGTTTCTACTGTATTTAATACAGGAGTGTTTTATGCCATCTTAGTTGTTGACAAGGAAATTTGAGAGTTGTCTTTTTGTTATCAAGGGATTCTTAGAGCAACTAGGTTCATGGATGAAGCTGTAGCCAGGAATGTAAGTGTTGCCTTGTACAGGACAGACTTAACAACAAGTGGAATGGGTGATGACCCCATCCCTACTGGTCTGCCCATTAAGGATTTGAAGATTTACTGGTGATGTGTTAAGCCGTTGAGTTCCCGATTGGTTCCAGTATAGATGAGTGTTTCAAAAAACAACCGTGTGCCACCTTAAGTATTAAAGATTTACAAGGAGAAGATAGTTGGTGACTCAGGATGTGAACTACCAGGCACTTTCTCATGAGCAAAGCCTTTCAGGTTTGTAGGCATGTTGGACATCGTGCAGTGAGGTGGGTGGTTTCTTCACACCCCTCCCTTCTGCGTCTTCTCCTGCGGCAAGTTGAGCGTGCCCAATGTGCATGGCTTCAGTTTCTCTTCTTGGCAAGGCAGGATAAGGATGAAGGGTGCTTGTCTTCTTTCTTTCAAGAGAGCAAAAGGCTAGGTCAGTGAGAGAATCCAGTGTCTGAGTCCTTGGCAGAAAAGAGCAGTGCGAGCTGGCTCCTTCCACCTGCCGCCTGGAATTCTGGAGCCTGTTCAGCAAGTCAAGGCAAGTCAATTTGTGAGTCAATCAATGAGTGAGTCAAGTGCAATTCAGGCTCTCATTCCCAGAGAGAAAATTGGTTGGATATGTTTATGCTCATCACAGTTTACAGACATGCACACACACACACACACACACACACACACACACACACACACACACACACACACACACACACACACACAC
>JBCNYH010000005.1:17162325-17175133 GCA_039654325.1 Tandanus tandanus
ATATATATACTGCAATTTGAAAGCCTAAACGATGAAAGCGTATATACAGCAGCTTATTGCAGCTTGTATTCAAATCCATATGCTAACTGCTAAGCATGTATCAGCACTTGTATTTCCCTTAAGAGACATAATTCAAATAAATTTGCAAAACTCGTATTTGCATTCACGTTTTTTTTTTTCCAAGTTCACATGCAAATGCGACGTCTGTTTGAAGTCCATTTTGTTTTTGGTGTCTTAACTTGTTTGATTCTGCCATATTGAGAAAAGCAATAGTAATCCTGTCCTTTGTGATTGCACTCCGTCGGCCAGACTGAAGCGGCTTTTCGGTCTCATTTGCATTTTGACTGTCAACGAGATGTTGGCATGTCAATCAAACGCTGTGGGCAGGGCTTTGAAGGAAATCTGCATGTTTCGGAAGTGAAGTCTGCATTCTTCCTAGGGTTGCCAGGTTTTCCCACAGAAATAAACATACTTTTGTAGTATTTCAGTTGTGCCTCCTTTAATAAAGGAGATAAGATTATAAATATTTAATTGTTTTATTAACTTGCTATTCTGGGGTTTGGTCATATAGGAAAATAATAAATGACAGGGTGATGTGCTGCGTTTGGTACCTAATGCTGGTGCCAATATGCTGCCTGTTCCTGTATGATTGATTTAGCACCAGTATAGAAAAAAAAGTAAAAAAAAGAAAAATACCCAAGATTTGTCTAAGGCAAAGCAGAGTCACAGTTAGCATCACAACAGCAAGTAATTAATTGTGTATGATCAGACAGCTCATTTGAATTCTGGTTTCTGATCAGTTGTTTTTGCAGCAGCTAGTTAGCCTAATGTGCATGCCATTGGTTTGTGGGAGGAAACCGGAGTACCCAGAGGAAACCCACGCATGCACAGGAAGAACATGTTAACTCCACACAGAATGGCCCTTTAAAAAAAAAAAAAATATATATATATATATATATATATATAAATAAATAAATAAAGTCTCAGCTTATAATATAGTTATATTAACCTGCATAAGAACTACTATGAATGATTGGATACTGTGTGGATTCTGGGTGTTTAATGGGTTAAACAACAATCTAAAAATCGTGTCGAACACTTTCCTTTCTTTGTCTCCGGCAGATTTATGCAACTTTATTCATGTCTTTTATGTAACTGGAATTGCAAGCAGATACAAGCCCTTGTTCCCCGCAGGCTTACCGCCGCTCTGTGCTATGGCTGTAGTGACTGTAGAATCAGGTTTGTACTTGTCTCAGCTTTGGAAACGGTTAGCAGTAAACTCCTGTGCAATATTGTGAATCGGTGGGGTTAAATAGCGGCTTCCAAAGTCCGAGAAATTAAGAAGTCTAGACTTCCACGTACAGGCATGGCTGAGCTGTGAAGGTATTGGTATACTGCATGAAAAACCCCCCCCCAAAAAACATGAGTTAGTGTGCGCTGCTGGCCTGGAGGGTACTTCCAGCGCCTACTTTATAGTCATTCTTGGCTGCTGGTGAGGTTTAATTTGGCTAATTAATCTTGTCGTTGGACTCACTTTGAGGCGATGGCATTGGAGCTCTGGTTATTGGGTTATTGGACACATGTTTGGGGTGGAAGCTCTTTTAAATATTTAAATAGTGTTTTTGTGTGTTTGATTTTAAAAGCATTTAAAAGCATTAAAAAGTCACAGCTTGTAAATGCACCGAGTGGGTGCGTGCACTTAAGTGTGTTTTGGTTGAGTGATTGATTTCTTTTGGTGTATAGAAAATGGATTAAAGATTTGAAATCTTATGCTTATGTCATCCCTGAGCACAAAGCAATCATAGAAGTGGGTCATTTTATTGTGTGTGTGTGTGTGTGTGTGTGTGTGTGTGTGTATGTGTGTGTGTGTGTGTGTGTGTACTCATGCCGACTGAGCTAGAGCAAAGAAGATAAGTGACTGTCAAATGATGTAACCGTGTTGGACCACTCTGCTGGCCTTTCTCTCTTTACTGTTCTCTCACGATTGTCACAGCTGGCAGAGGTTCAGTCTTTTCCCCTTTCTTCTCCGTTTCTGGACCAACATGAAACAAATACAAGCTCATGGAAATAAGTTGAAATCCTCAAATAAAATTAGCTAGTAAACAGTACAGAAAATCCCCCTACAGTAAAGCTAAGCAGAGACAAATCCCCAATACAACTAACTATCTAGCACTAAGTTAACTAACTAAGAATGAAAAGGTTACCTATACATCTAGGTGCTGTCTTTAAACATAAATTATAATATACTTACACAAACTTAATTAGATTATACTGGAGTAAATATGGGGTAGATCTTGGTTAGCTAATACTAGAGAAAATTAATATTTTAAATAAGAATATTTAGCTACAGTTGAAGTATCCTCAAAGCTAACTAGCTAACACTTGAGAAAATAAAACAAAATGCTAGCTAGCTAACATTCAAAATTCATCAAAACAATCCGTTAAACTGATTAAATATTAAAGATTGTCAAGTGCTAGTAAACTATCCCTAATTAACAGAAGATATAATTATCAAACAAATCTAGTTAATTCACTTTAAATAATATATTAAAGAATAATATTTAACTACATTTGTAATATCCTCATACAAAGCTAACTTGCTAACAGTAGAGAAAATGACCAAAAAATTCTAGCTAGCCAACAGTAGAAAAAATTCATCAAAACAATCTATAAAACTGACTAAATATCAAAGACTTAAAGATTGCTAAGTTCTAGTAGGCTATCCTTAATTAACAGTAGATAAAATGATCAAACAGATCCAGCTAATTCACTTTAAACAATGTTGTAAACAAGAATATTTAACTACATTTGTAAGATCCTCAAACAAAGATAACTTGCCAACACTAGAGAAAATCCATGAAGCATGCTAGATAGCTAACACAAATAAAATCCCAAACAAAGCCAGCCAGCACAAAACCAAACAACGTAGCTGATCAGTGCTAGAGAATATTACCAAACAGCAAAGCTAACTAGCTAACACTAGTGAAATTTTCAAAATAAGCCAAGCTAGCTATCAGTTGAGAGATTTCTTAAGCAACCTAAGTAGCTTATATATGGTTAGGATGAATATTTGTGTTTATGAAATCAGTGTGGGATTTTATTTCACATTTTTGTTTAATACTTGTTTTAAATTATATCTTTGAAACCAAATTTATGTTTTGCTACATTGTTGGCATATTCTATTCAGCCAAGAAGTTCCTTCCAAGTGAGCTAAGCTCATGCACATTTCCCATGGTTTGGACCGCTGCCATTAGCCTAAAGAATCATTTCCAAGTTGCACTTGCTCGCTCGTTCTCTGCACGAGCGAGCAAGTGCAACTTGGACATCCGGATTACCTCTGTGAACAAGAGAGTGCAGTGAGGGTCAGGTAGTGAGTGCAGGAAGGAGCCTAAGGGCAGATTTCGAACATGGTAGGTGAGATTGGGGGTTTAGCTTGCATTATGTGGAGCAGATATATTAGCGTTGCCATTCATATGAAATCCCTCTATTTTTAAACTCTTAAAATATTACAAATTTTGTAAAATGCATAACATGTTAAGTCATCACTTCAGTATATTATTTTTTCAAACTTGCACACATAATAATAATAATAATAATAATAATAATAATAAATTCTCTTCTGTTCACCTTGTTACTCTCAGGTTGTGTTGCCATGTGTGTATTTTTAGTACGTCCATTAGTCCAGGATTCAGGATTTTTTTTATATATGGTATAACTTAATTATATAAATGTTGACCCGTCTGTTATGTACAGTATATGGGCTGTAGTGAAACAGGCAATCTGTAGGGCTTTCTAATGCAAAGAATAAATGTATAGATTGTCATGTAATTGCATGTGAAATACCAATATTAAATCAATATATAGTATTTGGTTTATGTCAGTAAATTTGTTTTCACATCTGGTTTTCAATAGCTGTAAATTTTCGACAGGTAAGGAATAAACTATAACAGGAAGTGTGGAATGCGAAAATCCTAGTTACTGTAATCACTTCAAAATATATTATTTTCCTAAAACTAAAAACTTGTAAAAACGTACTTTGTTCCTCATATACAACAATAATTTCTCAGCAATTATAATTTATTTAAGGATGAACTGTTGTACTTCTAATTGTTTGTAGTTGCATTTAATATTGTGAAATGGCCTAAAGACAAGCTAGTTAACAATTATTCGCCGAAGCTGAGATGGATCTTGCTGAATAGTCCCTGATATCGAGCGACCTCCACTGACCTGAGGCTCTTAATTGTTTTAGTAAAGGGGTGCCCAGTCCTGTTCCTGGTGATCTACCCTCCTAAAGATTTAACCCCAACCCTGGGGTACATCAGACAAATCCAGTCATCGCGTTAAGTCTTCATTTCCAAGTCTTAAGTCTTGATTAGATGATTGGATACTCAGGTGGGCATAATTAGGGTTGGAGTGAACATCTTCTGGAAGGTGGATCACCAGGAACAGGATTGGGCACATCTGTTTTAGTATATACTAAACAGAAGCATAAGCAAAAAAAAACCTACTAAAACTAGACTTTTATATTATCTTTTAAATTTGCAGCACTCTTATACTGAGCGACTTCTTTTTTTTTTTTTTTTAACTGAGCAATCGAGGGTTAAGGGCCTTGCTTAAGGGCCAAACAGTGGCAGATTGGTGCTGGTATTTGAACCTCTGACCTTTGGAGCAATAAACCAGCGCCTTAACCACTGAGCCACCACCTCCCTAAATAAATCATGACAGATGTTTGTGCTCGACCAGAATCAACATATTCTGAGACTTCTTGTCGCGTAAAGTGATCTGTCCATAATTTCACTAGTATTCAGCAATGCGCTCCTCAAATTCAGTGTTTTATTTTTTGTATTTGTGCTACTCTTTGTACCTAAATTAAATTCTCCTTACAGATAGTACAGTATCAAAACTTTATCTATGTTTGCTATGAATATTTTTTAAATTGGTTTATTATTTGACCAAATAAAGGCTCTTCAAGTTAACTGTTATTATGAAAATAGTAACGCATTACAGGTGGCGGAGTGGTTAGCACGTCTGCATCACAGCAATAAGGGCCTGGATTCGATTGCCGGGCAAGGGTGTTTCTGTGTGGAGTTGTTCTCCCCGTGCTTGTGTAGGTTTCCTCTGGGTACTCCGGTTTCCTCTGACAGTCCAAAGACATGCACATAAGGCCAAGTGGCTGTTCCAGATTGCCCCGTAGATGTGGATGTGAGTGTGAATGGTTGTGCGTGTTGGCTCGGTGATGGTCTGGTGAGCTGTCCAGGGATGTACCCCGCTGAGATATGACCCGAATAGTAGTTTGGGAAATGAGTGAGTGATGAGTATTACATTACAGCTGTCAGATAACATTAAGCAGCGCTTTCTGACCAATCAGATTCCAGAGCAAAAAATATACTGTATATAGTGATAATACACACTTAATGCGGAGCTGTTTACTAAATCAGCATGGATCAACAAGGGCTTCGTTCCAAATCTTCCTCATGATGCTACTACTTATAAATATTACAGAATATTCGCCAGTGATTGAAGGGCCAAGAATTTTTGTTTTGAGCTTTCAGACGTTTTGACTAGTCATTAGGTTGTAAGTCCAGAGTAAGTAAATATCGGGTGTGAATTTCAAAAACCTACATTAACTTGTTTTTAAAATGAACCTTTAAAAAAAATCAATACATTTTTAATTTCAAACCAAATAGAAATAAAGAATTAAACAGATCTAAGCTCTTAAGGCAGCATTTAAAGCTCAAACTGCACTCGTGTCTGAAAGAACAGGCTCCTGTAACACGACACCAAAGAGAGAGAGAGAGAGAGAGAGAGAGAGCGCGAGAGAGAGAGAGAGAGAGAGAGAGAGAGAGAGAGAGAGAGAGAGAGAGAGAGAGAATCTCAGGAGCTTTGTCTGAGCCACTCCAAAAAAACTATGTAACAGCCCTGACTCTCTGTAATTGACTCCAGATTTGTCGTTCTCTCCACTCTCTTCCCCTCCTTCTCTCCCTCTTTACCTCCTTTTCTTTTCTCCCACTTTTTTTTTTTTTTTTTTGGCGGTCAGGACACTGTATGTCCGTGTTCTGGAGAACAAAATTAGTTTTCGTTTTATTTTACCTCGCGAGCAGATGCCTTTTCGCAACAAAACTGCAGGCTCTGTCTCAAAAACGTCTGCATTCACACAGCGCACATTTCAAACAGCTATTTTTGTAGCTGTTATTTGGTTGTAATAGCACACGCTGTCCGTCTGTGTGTTTTCTTGCTTTCTTTTTTTTTTTGCATTTATTAAAAATAATGCACTGAAAAATATTTAAATATGCACAAAGGAAAAAATATATATTTTTAAAGTAACAAAGGGGAAGAACTTTTATACTGAATGTGATTAGGGATTGCAATGAATGCGCCTCTCATATTACATTCTCTTTCTCTCTCTCTTTCTCTCTCTCGCTCTCTCTCTCCCTCTCTCTCGCTCTTGCACCACATAACTATCCAAAGCTGATACTGTGTACCATACTATAATACTGCCGTGTATATACGACCATAAGTCACATCAGTTGCAAAAGTTTTCACATCCTTAGCACACAATTGGAGAAGACCGGCTGGTTGTTTGTGATTGCTGTGTGATATGAACTTAACTGATGAATGCTGTGTTTTAAGATGGCGCTGCGTAGTGGTTAGCACGTCTTTCTAACAGCAAGAAGGTCTTGGGTTTGAGTCCTGGACTCCTGTGTGGAGTTTGCATGCTCTCCCCATGCTTGCGTGAGTTTCCTCTGGGTACTTTGGTTTCCTTCTGCAGTCCAAAGACATGAGCATTATGCTAATTGGCTAATTATTCTAAATTGCCCCTAGGTGTAACTGTGAATTGTTGCCTGTGTGTTGGCCCTGTGATGGACTGGTGAGTTGGTCAGGGTGTACCCTGCCTTTGCCCAGAACCTGCTGAGATAGGCTTCAGCCTCCCCGTGACCTTAGCAGGATTAAACGGTTCAGTAAATGAATGAATGAATGAATATACATCTCGTTTTTTAAATGTGGTATAATGTTTTTTGTCAGTTTTTCTTGTTTTATTGTTTATTTGTCTTGGATCTTTTCTGCTCAAATATTCCCTCCCGACCTCCTTTAGATCAGGGTGTAAAAGAGATTTTTTCCCCCTCCCTTTTACCTTGTTGTACTGTAAGATATACCCACATTTCATTTTTAGCAGTGTGCAGATCCGTGCAAGAGTTAGCTGATAGATTGTGAATTGGAGGTACAATTTTTTAAATATATAAAAGTAAAAATAATCATGTGGGCGGATGGTATGGTGGTGCAGTGGTTAACACCTCCGCCTAACAGCAAGAAGGTCCCAGACTCTACGAAGGCGTTTCTGTGTAGAGTTTGCATGTTCCCCCTTGCTTACTTGAGTTTCCTGTGGGTACTCTAGTTTCCTCCCACATTCCAAAGACATGCACATTAGGCTAATTGGCTGTTTCAGATTGCCCCTAGGTGTGAGTGTGAATGGTTTTGTGTGTTGCCCTGCGATGGTCTGGTGAGCTGATCAGGGTGTACCCTGCCTTCGCAAAGAAAGGCAACACAGCCTCTCCACGAGCCTAGTAGTAGGATTAAATGGTTCAGCAAATGAGTGAGTGAGTAATCATGGGGGGAACACATTTTTAAGGCAGACAACTTAAAATAAAAGTTCATGGAGAAAACACTGAAATCAGAAGCTTCACAGAACATGAACTTGTTAAACGGATAATTAAACTAACAAGACAAGTGATACAAATTAATGCAGAAATCAGCAAGTCGAAGGAAAAGTGCTGAAAAACAAACCCAGTCTCGGACACTTATCAATAGAGACATCTATCATAAGACTCGGCTTTTAAGCATTGCCTAAATCTATAGATTACCTGCTGCTGTAATCCGAAACAGTATCCTGTGCTTATCTCAGGACTTTTATTCACACTTTACTCTTAATGAACATCCTTTAGGAGTGTTTTACTCTTCCACATCTGTGTCCTATAATGATTTATAATCTCACTATCCATCGCACAGAAGAGGACGGGTTGCTGTTTGAGCTTGCTTCCTCGCAAGGTTTCTTCCTCAGGGGTTTTTTTCCTTCTGACTGTCACCTCTGGTTCAACATTAGGGAGGTACATTCGAATTTCTGTGCCAAGACCTATTGTTAAAAGCACCACTGCAAAAAAAATAATAATAAAAATTAAAATAAAAATACATGTAATTGAAATTTGGCTTTGGAAACCACTGCAGTATGTCCTCGACAGGTGACCACTTAACCCACTAGTGGCTTTGGACTTCCTCCAGCATCCTTTCAGAAGGCAGTACCTCAAGATCTCATCCAAGCCTACCTGTGTATTAGCGGGCTCTCATGACTTCAGACACTTCGTATGGCTCAAATATAAACTCTTATGCTCTTGTGTCTACTTGGACAAGGGAAAGGTCATAAGCTCAGTATCTTGTCTTGGGGTGTGGGGTGTTCTTGTGCTGGCCTTTACAGTAATAGTGAACGCTAGCTCAGTTCGCTGCAATTACTCTGCATTATAAATACAGATCTGTTGTCTACCCACTGCCTCCGAATATCTGGGGTGGCATTAGAGATAGGACTGACTTGTTGCGAAACGGCTGAGTCAGAGATTTCAGGTGACTGAGTGGCGTGCAGAAGGTTGCGGAGGACGAACGGGGGCTCGAGTGAACAGATGCTCGTGGGAGTGGCAGCTTGCTGGGTCCTTTGCAGCGAGGAAGAGAAGAAGAGAAAGGAGGAGGGAAAGGGGATAAATAGATTGCACTGGGGAAGGGCTGAAGCAAGGAAAGCGTGCAAGGGGGTGGGGGAGAAGACACAGGGAGCAGTTTGGCACTTGGAAAGACTGCTTATTTGAAAGGGGTAAGATGAGAGGTGGAACTCTAAAGTGACCTTTCACCTCTCCGGCCCTTCCCCCTTCTGGAAGCATGTTTCGAGCCAGTCAGAACAGTCACACCATCTGGAACGGAGTAATGCAGGGTCGTTCATCGTCAAGAAACACAACGCAACAGTAACATCTATGGGCTATATTCAGAAGTGGCAACTTAAATCCAAAAGTTACGTCAGTATTTATTTTGGGAGCATTGTGCAATATTCAGACTTCATCTCTGCAGCTGCTTAAATTGATTTTCTGGGCTTCCCATTCAGATTATGCAAATTACCTGCATGCGCTTCACAATTCTCAGGTTGCCAGATTACCCGCTTTAAACACAAGGACTCGCCTTTAAACCTGAGAGAATCAGGGGTAGAAAATGCCGACAGAATAATTAAGCGCCGTGATGTGAAATGTATTACAGCAAAACGCCAAAGTAAAAATTTGTTAAAAATAGTAAATATAATGAAATATAATAAAAAAATATCATTATAAATATAATAATAAAATATAAACCATTGGGAAAAAGTAAATGGCATCCATTAAAAACATTAAGCACCCCCCTTTTTTGGGGTAGTGGTTAACGCGTCTGCCTCACAGCAAGAAGGTCCTGGGTTTGAGTCCCGGGCTTGGCGACGGCTTTTCTCTGTGGAGTTTTCACATTCTCTCCGTGCTTGCATGGGTTTCCTCCAGGTACTCTGGTTTCCTCCCCACAGTCAAAAGACGTGTAAATGGTTGTGTTTGTGTTGTCCTTGTGATGGACTGGCAATCTGTCCGGGATGTACCCCGCCTTCACCTAGAGTCGGCCCCCCGCAACCCAAGTAGGTTAAAGCGGTTTGGCAAATGAATGAAAGTATGCTTCCTTATCACATGACCACTGTGGGAGGGGCGAGGACAAGCATGTGCTTCATCCAAGACACATCATGCTAGTCGCTTGCAGTTTTTTCGAACTTCCGAAGGACACACTTTAGAGGAAAGCGCTTAGCTGGCCCTTGTATGCATGAACCCACAGACGCCCATGATTGGCCAGCGATCACTTTGAGTGGCAAGGTGCGCCAGGATCAACTTGGAGATTGCGAGTTCAAGCTCAGGTTTATGTACAGAGCTATTTGTAGCCGAGAGCACAAAAGACATAACTTGCCAAGCTCTCAAGAGGGAGGGATGGAATACACTTCCTTCCCCTCACAACAACAACACTAGCCAATCATGGGCATCTGTGAGTTCATGCATATGAAGGTGGGTGGATATTTGTCCTTCATCACTTGGGCATCATGCAGAAGAAAACATTTCTGGGTGGTAGGTGTTATGAGATAAGGGAAGAGATGTCTGATGGGTGGAAATCGGCCTTGTCTAAAATTCAAAAAAGGAAAAATGAAAAAAAAAAAACTACGATGGACCAACACCTGTGATTTGTGTCATGTCATGTGACTTAAATGCATAAAATCTTTTTATTTCAATTTTTTGAGACATTGCCTTGGCTGATCATCTGAAGAAAATGTTTTACTTGTTTTTTATTTTTTATTTTGTAGTTTCAAGGTTCATGAAAACCCACCTACTTCCTCCACATTATAATCAAGCTGGTGCTTCAGTTTCTGGATTCTCCGCTATAATGGCAGTGGTGCTGTTTTATACCTGGTGTCTACAAGAGCTCTTGAAAATGAACATCAGCGACATTTCATTGTATGTGTAAGAACACTTGCAAAGCTCTTTTAAGTAAGCCTGAGAAAGATGTCAAGGCCGTACGCTTCGTCGTGCACTGCATAAACAATTACTAATTTATGAAAATATGCATCCATACCTAGATATGAACCGTAGCATTACTGTAAGACTGCTGCAGCTGCAACTCCTGAACATAAACAATGCTACCGGAGACACGAGATTGACCCTACGTCAGACCCACCTCTGTTTTAGACAAACCTCTTCCCAGCAGGCACTATTCTCAGGCAACATCTAAATGTATGTTATTTTAAAGCTGGAGATATGTTAGAGTAGTGTGAATGGGTGAGCTGGTCAGGGTGTTTCCTGCCTTCGCCCAGTGACAGCTGAGATCCTCCCCGCGGTTTGACTGAGTGAGGGAGTGATGTCAGAGGGTTGAATGCTGATGTGTAGAGATTTTGGCTGTAATGTTTTATTGACGATTCACCTGTTGAGAAGCACTAGATGATCAGAATAATGGTGTAATGAAAAAATGAGAGTGGGAGGCACAGGAGGGCTCCTGAGGAGCTGAGTTCCTCAGTCATCCGTTAATTCCAACTGGAAATGAATTTCGGGTTTGGGGGGGTTGGGGGCAGAGTGCTTGATTTGCCAGGCTGGGTGAACTCTGGTGCTAGCGGATGCTTGCCAATGCTAAATCTCCCAGGCTTGGTGCTTGCAGCATGATCGCTTTGCTGGTTTAAACCCTGTTGCTGTTTGAGCTCTTTATTCGATGGTTAATGAATCATACACAAGCAACTGCGTGACTGTAAGCTCTTCTCAGTCGTAGCCTCTTGATCAGGCGCCATTGCGGAAGGCAGGACCGATTTTCTCAGCAAACATGATACCGATTACATGAAGTGGCCTGGA
The DNA here is from genome assembly GCA_039654325.1 of Tandanus tandanus. NCBI lineage: Eukaryota > Metazoa > Chordata > Actinopteri > Siluriformes > Plotosidae > Tandanus > Tandanus tandanus. The sequence goes on from JBCNYH010000005.1 coordinate 17,173,749, forward strand.
GATATAAGTGCGATCGGTTTGTTGAAAAGGCTTGTTTTCTCATAATTAGGTTCCAGAGCATCACAGTTTATCATGTGGCTCATGTTATCACTGTATTGGCCTTTTGCAGGATTGATACCACAGAAGACTGCAGTATGCAAATGTGTTCGGTGGATGTTCAATGATCGCAGACTTTCCAGGGTCTGTCTGATTGGAATGTGCTATTTCAGTAATTAACACACACACACACACACACACACACACACACACACACACACACACACTAATATATATACATGCATACATGTGTGAGTGTGTGTATGTATATATATATATATATATATATATATTATAGTGGAGGAAATTGGGGTATCAGGCACCACTGGGGGCTTGAATGGACGACAATATATAGTGTAGAAAAAAATCAGGGGGTGTTGGGTGCCATTGGAGGCGCTGCAGGTTTTGGACCCATGAACTGAGAAAGGCCTGTGGCCTGCCGGTCTGAAATGTCATAATGTCATATATTTGGTCCTCCATAAATCTTATGCAAATTGCTGGACTTCCCAATCATGTACTTCAATTATTTATTGATCATTAACAGCATCAACATGAATATGAATATGAATACAGAAAGTGTATTTTCTTTGGAATGAGTGATCATATTTCCTTAATTTAAAGACATTTATAATCCTGAAATGGAGAACTGTCCAATGAAGTCATCTCTAATGAAATAAATATTTAAATTGTTAATGATTATACCTATAGAAGAGCGATTGTATGATTTACAGCACTATTTAATTACTGGATGATTTATGTGACTATTGTACGAGTAGTTTATTCACTGAAGTGAGTGTAAGATTATTTTATTTCGCCATTTCCACTCTGTACGAGGACCTTGAAAAAGGAACAAAATGTCCGTCCTAAGCGATAGGGGGCGTCGAGTTCAGACCCTTCAAGGTCAACTTGACATATGATGTCATTTCTAGGAAATAAACATAGTCAACAAGGGGGATCTCGATGTACCAATCAGATATATATATATATAGATATGTATATATATGTGTGTATACAGTACTGTGCAAGAGTCTTAGGCACATGCATGACTTATATTTACATATAAATAATGACATTAAATTAAAGATCTCTACGTAAAAATTCTACAAAGCACAGTAAACAGTAATAAATGAAACTAATTCAATATTAGGTGTGATGACGTTTTGCACTAAAAATATAATAGCAGCAGGTAAAATTTGTGCAGTTTCATTTTGTGCTCGAAAACTAATGTTTGGAAATCAAATGTGATTTTGTACTAACTTGCTAATATACAAATTATAAAATAAAATCTATAGCAAAGGTTATACTAAAAAATAGGGTGCCTAAGACTTTTGCACAGTACTGTTTATATA
>JBCNYH010000005.1:17184860-17206352 GCA_039654325.1 Tandanus tandanus
GCGAGTATAAATGGAAATAAGTGTGCTGGAATATATATATATATATATATATATATATATATATATATATGTATAAAGAAATTGTCTGAAGAAATAAAACGGAATTTGATTCGTTCAAATTGCTAATAATATTTTGACGGTGCCTGAAGGTGTGTAAAATTCCTACAGGTTGTGGAGCTCGAAGAGGCATCAAACTGTATGTTTTTAGACATTCATCTTAAATCCGTCTTCTCATGGACATTATTAGAAGCTTCTAGACCGTTAGGCTCTTCTGTCGCTTTCACTACAGCATGACAGCTTCATTAATATTCAAATGCATTTAAATATATAATTTATTCAGTCAGCTTTCTATTTTTTTCTTCGCCTAGAAATAGAAACGCAGTGATTCTGTTAGTAAGCGGGTGATAAGTTAAGTCCAGCAAGCCGGGCCTTTCTTTTAAAACAGCATGTAGCCTCTCTCCTCATGGTCAGCTAACTGTTTGTTCTGTCGGTGCGCTGGGGGGAAAAATCCAGTGTTTTATACACAGTCTCGGGTCTGTAGACGAGAAACAAATATGTGTCTTGGTGTGAGCCACACAAAACTATTCCAGCCAATCAGCAACAGGGGGTGTTTGTGTTTGTGCAGAGGATAAATGCAGATTGTTGTTGATTGGATGGAAGGGAGATTGGGGTGATGTTGGGAGTGTTGTTGCCTTGGTGATGTGCATCTATGAATTTGGGGGTGGAGCTTTTGAAGTGTGTTTGTATTCAAGCTCGGGTTGGTTAAAAAAAGTACTCAAGTATCCGAAGGGAAAAATACATAGCCGTTAGCATGACTGAAGTAAAACTGCAGCTTACAAAACAAAATAAAAATTCAAATATATTATTAAATCTAATCAAAAATTTAGATGTCATGCGCTGAGCCGGTAAAGCCTACTAGGGTCATCTCAGCCGACACTGGGCGAAGGTGGGGTACACCCTGAACAGCTCGCCAGACCGTCGCAAGGCAACACACACAACTATTCACACTCACATCCGCACCTAGGGGCAATTTGAACAGCCGGTTAGCCTAATGTGCATTGCTTTGGACTGTCGGAGGAAACCGAAGCACCCGGAGGAAACCCATGCAAGCGCAGGGAGAACATGCAAACTCTACACAGAAACGTCCTCGCCGATCCCGGGACTTGAATCCATGACGTTCTTGCTGTGTGGCGGATGTGCTAACCACTACTCCACCATGCCACCCATGCCAAATTCAATAAAACTCGTTTTTAAAAAAATATATATTTCTGTCCAAGTGTGAAAGAAAAATATAGCATGTTATATTAGCATGTTAACTTGTTGTAACATCGAGATCTGATCCAGCAATTTCTGGATAAAGGATATCTAGCCATCTCTCAATTGTGAAGAACACTGATATAGCCATACACTCTCGCACTTCCACCCATGCACATGTTCAAAATGTATTCCTTCTTCTTCTTCTTCTTTTTTTTTGAATGCATCTTTGAAGCGCGCAAGTCAAACAGCGAGAGCATGGAAGTGAAAATCAGTTAGGCGCACGACGAAAAAACGGAAAGGTAAAGAGAGCTTTTGCACCGACGCCAACTCAAGCTGCGTCGACCAATTTTTGCAAGCGCAGAACTCTTAACAGATAGTGATCTGTCACTTTTTTTTTTCCGCTCCCACACAAAATACACGAACCTCAAGCAAAGAAAAGGCATTACCAGTCCACCAAACAGAGGCATTCTTTTAAAACGGTCTATTCGTAGAGGAGCTAAGGGATTGGCAACGCCATGTTGAAACGTCTGAGACGTCGGAGATGTAATTTGCACACAAATCACTTCTACACGTGATATCTCGAGAGCATTACAGCCAGCTAGGCTTGCTTTGTGTATCTTCAGCACATACATAAAGCCACACACACACACACACAGACACACACACTTGCACATAGTGTATACGCAGCACACTCGCCAGTGCTAGCGCCGCAGTTTAATAACACAGAAGTGAAACTGTGTTGCAACCTCGTTCTGCAGTAGCGCCTCTCGTGTAGGATTATCCGTTTAGGTCAGTAGGATGCTGCTATGTCAAGATGCTCTCAGGGTGATAAAGTACCTGGTCTCTGTAAAGACGGGAACTAAAATCTGTGTATGATTTGACTGTGAGTGTGTCCACAGTCGGACGGCTTGAATTTATTGGCTGCTTGAATCAGTCCCAGGGTTGGAAGTTTGTTTGTATTGCACAGCTTAGCAGTTACCAAGTACACAAAATGATTTAGCGTCTATTCGTACATGACGGATATCTCTGTCTCTCACTCATTTTCTGGTCTGCGTAATCCTATTAAGGTCGCAGGAAGGCTGGAGCCTATCTCAGCCGACACTGGGCGAAGGCATATTACACCCTGAACAGCTCGCCAGACCATCACAGGGCAACACACATACAACCATTCACCCTCACACTCACCTAGGGGTAATCTGGAACAGACAGTTAGCCTAAAGTGCATGTCTTTGGACTTGTCGGAGGAAACCAGAGTTCCCGGAGGAAAAATGCGGTGAACATGCAAACTCCACACAGAAACACTCTGGCCGATCCCAGGGCTCGAACCCAGGACTTTAGGGCTGTGAGGCAGATGCGCTAATCGCTACGCTACCGTGCGACGATCACTTTCATGAAACAGAAGTCAGTCGATAATTGATAATTTACTTCCCCAGTTCAAAGACATGCACACTGTTCCAAATTGCCCCTAGGTGTCGTTGTGAATGGTTGTGTGTGTGTGTGTTTTTCCCTGCGATGGTCTAGCGAGCCTTCGCCAAGTGTCAGCTGAGATGGGCTCCAGCCTCCCTGCGACCTCGAGTAGTGAGTGAGTGAGTGAGTGAGATGGCAGTTGCTTTGATTACATACAAGGTTTTCTTTTGTAATGATCGGTCGCCGTGCTCTGCAATTTAGCACCTGGCCACAGGTGGCGCCACAGGTTTTTAGCGAGCGGCCGCTATTTTGAGAATGATTGAACAGAATTTTCTGCTTTAATCTAAACAGTATCCAGTAATTATTTCTGACAATTCCTTTTGACGGACCCCAGAGATCCTAGCGTGGATCGTATTGTTTATTACGGTGCTGCAGGAAAATAAAATGAATGTTCATGGCGACTAAGAAAAGATTACAATTTACAACCAAGGAACAGCTGCTTTTCTGTGAGGAATTGGCGTGCTTCTATCGTGGGTTTGAGCACGAGGCATCCTGTTGCTAAGCAGTATTGCTAAGCTAAGTTTCATCCCATACGCATGCTTAGCTCCATTAGGCTACCAGGTTTGTGATTTTTGTGTAATGGGTTGCGTTGAATGTTAATTCAGGACTGTTGAGGATGCAGTGAGATGATGATGGCTTGGCATTAAGGGCACGGAAAGAAGGAACGAGACACAGAGTGGGGGATCTGTGAGAGATCATGATGAAAATCTACTGTGGAGGGAGAAAGAGAAATATGTGTGTGTGTGAGAGAAAGATGAAGACAGAGGCAGCAGGAGTGCTGGAAGCAGCGGAGGATAGAGGGAGGGGCAGTATCGAGAAAAAAAAATAACGTTGAGGATCTGTGTGTTCTCGCTGGCCCTGTTGCCATGGTTACAGGGGAATTCTGGCGAGTAAGGAAATTTCATTCACTCTGGCGTGGAGAGGGGGGAAAAATGGAGGGAAATATCAACAAAGCAAAAAGAACATGACAACCCTTGAGCCACCTTCAGAGACGTGCGCGTGTAGCAACCCTTCCCTGGCCCCTCCTGCCCACCCGCTGTGTGTGTGTGTGTGTGTGTGTGTGTGTGTGTGTGTGTGTGTGTGTGCGTGCGTGAGTGAGTGTTCATGCATATGCTTTTATGCATGTGGACTTAAATGAGATATTTGTCTGAATATGCTAATCTCGGTGTATTTATGCAGACCCTGGTGTGTGGTGCTGCTTGTGTTTATAGTTCGTGTGAGTATCATTGTCAGGCTTTATGTGCCTGCTGCCAACCTTTAAGCAAACAACTCAAACACACACACACACACACACACACACACACACACACACACACACACACACACAAACACAAACACAAACACACAAAAATCAGCAAAATGCCCTCCAGGTACAGGCTGGACAAAAGGATCTTTCCACCACACACACACACACACACACACACACACACTCACACACACACATACACTTACATAGTGCATTTGTCCATCAGCAGTCTCGTGCTAAAGATTCCATCTATGTTTTTTTTTTCCTTTTTAAAGAATTAATGGTAGTTAGTGGGCGGAGCTAGTCGTACTCTTCATTACTGATGATCTGGATTGCATCATCGCACCATGTACCATGCACAATTATTATTATTATTATTATTATTATTAATTAATCTATCCATTCATTCATTTTCTAAACCGCTTAATCCTAACTAGGGTCGCTGGGAGGCCAGCGCCCATCTCAGCTGACTCTGGGCGAAGGCGGGGTACACCCTGAACAGCTCGCCAGACCATCGCAGGGACAGCAAACACACAACCATTCACACACTCACACCTATGGGCGATTTGGAACAGCCAATTAGCCTAATGTGCATGTCTTTGGATTGGGGGGGGAAACTAGGGTACCCGGAGGAAACCCACTCAAGCACAGGGAGAACATGCAAACTCCACATAGAAACACCCGAGCTCGGGAATTGAACCCAGGACCTTCTTTCTGTGAGGCGGACATGCTGATCATTGGTGCCAATGTGCCACCCTTTTATTATTATTATTATCATTATTATTATTAGGAACATCTGTATGCATGTTTCTCTGGTTTTGTAATTATAATCATTTTAAACGAACGGAGAGTAAAACATAAGGTCCTTGGTGAAGGTAAAATGCATTTCATGACTGGTTCGATCTGCCAGAAAGGCTACAGTAATGCAAATAGCCACTGTTTGCAACCGTAGTGAGCAGAAAAGTATCTCAGAATGCACAAGCTATGGGACTGAGGAAACGCTAAAGTCGCTAATGATTGTGTTTGTGTTTGTGTTTGCAGTGGTAGAAGAGGGACTGTGGGAATGTGGGCTCTCCTATGAGTGCAGGACACTCCTCTTCAAGGCTGTTCACAACCTACTGGAACGGTAAAGTAATAAACAACACACACACACACACACACACACACACACACACACACACTTCCCATCATTCCTTTGTGACCCTGAGAAGTTCACATTTAGTCAAGTTTCTTGTAAATTACGGTATAGGTTAGAGGAGCCGCTGGTTGCTTTCAACTTTCCACACCCTGTGACTCATCAGTAAAGCAGTTTGGAAAGCATCACCTCTCGGCGGTTGAAACAACACCCTTTGAAGTAATTCTTAATAAAATCGCTCCTCTGTGTGGTTCCCAGGTGCCTCATGGACAAGGACTTTGTGCGCATCGGCAAGTGGTTTGTCAAGCCTTACGAGCTCGAGGAGAAGCACCTGGGCGCCAGGTGAGTCCTCGCCTTATTTAACAAGAAAAAAATACCTTCAACTTGAGCTAAACATTAGAGCACTGCAAACATAACCATGAGTAAGGAGTAACACACGACGGACCGTGTGGTTAGCAAAGGCAGCGTGACTGTTACAGAGCACTGACACCTGAGACACACTCCATAAATGTTCAATAAACCCTAAAAAAAAAAAACATACATTACCACATGAACAATTCAAATAAAATAACAACCATTATTTATCCAGTAATTGCAAATCTTCCTTGATGTGGAGATGCTGTGAATGAGCCGTTACTACGGCGACAACATCATACATGTTACGGCATTGCCCTTACGGTTATTCAGATCTCACCAATCAGATTTGAGAATTCTGCCATGTTGTGGTACAAATATAGGTCACTGATGCAAATGCAGAAGTAGACTATCTATTTATCCATCTGTCTGTCTACATACATATCTGTCTGTCTGTCCGTATACATATCTGACTCTGCCTGGCTATCCGTTTATCTTTCTGTTTGTCTGTTTGTCTATCTATATGTATATCTATCTACATGTCTGTCTGTATGTTTGTTTGTCTGCATACATATCTGACTCTCTGTCTGACCGTCTGTCTTTCTGTGAGTCTACATACCTATCTGTTTGTCTGTCTGTCTGCATACATATGTCTGGCTGTCTATCTATCTGTTTGTCTTTCTGTTTGTATGTCTGCATGCATATCTGACTCTCTGTCTGCCTGTCTGTCATATAAATGTATTATTTTATTCTTATAGTTAATTATATTATAATTATATAATATTATTATTACATAATAATAAAAAATCCTATACATTACTACGCATTAAAATATTATTCAGATAGTTTTGGGTATAATGGGTGTGTGGGGGCGGAGTCTGAGTTATCCTTCTTTCTCATTTTGTATCTTAAATGTATAAAATACTTACGATATCTGTAATCACCCGGTCTGGTGTCCCCCGATGAGGGTACATGTCTTTTAAGTCTGGTCGCTTTCAGGGGTTCTACCTCGTGTCATGACCGGGTGTTTTCCTTGCTGCTGTCACCTCTGGTTGCGTGATATGAATACACTTCTACATTTAAAATCTGTTGATGGTTAAAAGCGTTATACAAACAAAATTGAATAGGATTGATTTTATCGTAATTTTTTACTAGGTTTATAATCATGGTTACAGTGCTGGTTTTTTTTTTTTTTTTTTTTTTTTTTTTTTTTTTTTTTTTTTTATACACCTTTACGCTCTGACTTGGTTGGGAGTAACGCGAGCTCTTCCTTCGATGTGAAACACTTGAGGCGTTATCTTTGGAGTGAGAGCGTTCCCACCTCTCGCCGCTCCTCAATGACAACCCTCAGCAGTGGTGTGTCACAGCAGTTCGCACCATGTGGCAGAGGAGTTTGCGAGTGTTTAGTCGTCCCCTGGAGGCACCGGTGGCAACAAGTTCGCAGGTGGGGGTGCCACTCATGGCAGAGTGTGTGACGAGGATGACAGTGTGTGAGGGGGAAAGGGTGCCAGACGGTTCAAGTGTGTGAGCGTGTAAGGTGTGTGTGTGCTGTAAAAGAGATAATGGAGTCAGATTAGTAGGCTGTCATAGCAGTTCGTTTGAATTGCCATTCGACTTGGATTGATATAACGAGGGGGTGGGACAGTGGTGCCGTGGATGGTACCGTGACCTCATAGCAAGCAGGATCCAGGTTCGAACTATAGACCGCAGGCCTTTCTGCGCAAGGGTTGTGCATTCCGCCTTGGTGGGTTTCCTCCAGGTATTCCAGTTTCCTCCTACAGACCAAATACATCTCTTTGTGAGTTGGAAAAATTCTTGCTTCGATTCAAGGCAAGCAGCATTATGGTGGTTCTGGAACTGGCCAGGAGTTGAGGGGAATTTCAGTCAACAAAGCACAGAATGAGGGTTGCCATATATACCATTTTTCAACCATTTTTTAAATTTTATTTTATTTTTTATTTTTTATTTTGATTCCCTGCCAGATGATCTCCATATAATCTAAGCCGTAAACACAAAATGAGTTATAAATATCATATTTAACAAAGTGAATGCAGTGTACTTTGAGGGAAGGAGACTACAGAGTCACTGCTTTATAGACTGGGTGATACATGTATCATACAGATATAGGGCTGGGTGATACAGCTGAAAAATCATATCACGATAAAATATTTCAATTTAGTTGATATTGATGATTAGAATGTGCTACATGGGAACAACGTGATTTGATTGGTCTGCTTTCTTCGGATTTAAACACATTATCTCAGAGTGGATAACGCTTGAAATGAAATGGCAAACACTCACAGCTTGTTATGGTTACTTAGAGCAGTTGGTGGCGACTTCATTATCACATAACATAATATAAACATTATAACATAAACAAATTTTAGTTTGTTTTTCTTGTGTCTCTATGTAGTATATACTAAACCCGGTAATATGTATAAAAACACACTGTTACAGAGCATGGTTTACTTATGCTTCCACGTACTGTATACTAAAACTGTGACTTCACACCGCACTAATGCCCTCTGCACAGAGATCACCTGACCTATAAAAAAAACTATAAGTTCCACAACAGTGAATGAAAGTCTAAGCAGATTATTTATTTTTTAACAAATACAAATTGGCAGCACGGTGGTGGAGTGGTTAGCACGTCTGCCTCACAACAAGGTTCGAGGCTCGGGCTCGTCGAGGGTGTTTCTGTGCAGAGTGTGCATGTTCTCCCCGTGCCTCCATGGGTTTCCTCCGGGTACTCCAGATTCCTCCCACAGTCCAAAGACATGCCCTTTGGCTAACTGGCTGTTTCAAATTGCCCCCAGATGTGAGTGTGAGTGAGAATGGTTGTGTTTGTTGGTCTAGCGATTGTCTGGTGTGCTGTTCGGGCTGTACCCTGCCTTTGCCCAGTGTTCGGCTGAGATGGGCTTCAGGCTCCCCGCGACGCTAGTGGATTAAGCGGTTTGGCAAATGATAAAGTTGTAGTGATATCCAGAGATTTCGATTGTACTCGTGTAACAAATAGTGCGAATATTTTAATTGTTATATTGTTGCCATATTTTTAAATTGTCAGCTGTATACTGTATACTTTATTTTTTCTCTTTTGCACTCACACACTAATGAAGAATCAATAATGGTTGATATTTTAACAGTAGAAAACAGCCATCATTGTTTATTCATTATTAAGTACACTGTAGCGTATTAATGTCAGGATTACATTTTTTATTAGACTGATTCTACCTCTTGGTTCTTCAGGAGGTAAGAGAAATAAAACTGTATTTTAACATAGAGGAAGCACAAAGGAAAATGAAAGCAAATTTTTTTTTGTGCGCTGGACTCGTGTAATGGTTAACGGCTGAGCAGATGTAGCACACGCAGGAAATAGTAATACAGGTTTTTTTTTCCTGGACTCATTCTGACTTTAAGAATAAAGAAACCGTTTCCAAAGAAAGAACAGAGAAGAAAAAGATGTTTAAGTTCTAACCATTCGCAAAGTTAATTAACTCCTAGCGTGCATGGTACCGCCACCATGAAGTATGGATAATGTGGCTAATAGGCCTTATATGGGCACTGGTTTTAATTATCATATGCTTAATTATGTTCAAATTAGCAAAAAATAATCTCCTGTTTAAAGGATGTAGGAGATGGCTGAGGTTTGGCCTTTCAAGGTCACTCAAGGTCAAAGGTAATTGTCTCATTTTAAAGCCCATCTATTGTTTCCTGTTATGTTCCATAGTACCTGCATTTCTATTAGTACTTGTTTCAAAATTCTAAATTATAAGTGGCCTGTCTCCAAAACTTTGTGTCCTTGCTCTGACCTTCACCTTTGACCTTGACATTTTAAAATCAACTTATCTTTGGATCTCCGGTAGGGGAGTGTCCCCACCAAGTTTGGTGAAAATCTGTGCAAATATGTGGTCAAAACATAGAGTTCAGTGGGGTAGTGAAATGGAATCCAAGACTGAGTTGAACCATAACTCAACACTGCTCTGGTGTTAGAGTTCCATTTTTCCCCAAGTGGGAAGTGTTAGGTTACCAAACACAGGTTTCCGAATGCCGCTGGAGGTTGTGAGACTGTTGACTGGAATGCGATCACCAACGAGTCATAAACAGAACAGACTTTATTTTCGGGATGGACCTGGATATAGAAACATTATATGCACACATACAGATGTATTACAGGTTCACAGGGCATCTGCTTTAGCCAGGATTGGATTCCCAACAACAGATCTGTGCAGGATGAGAAGGATTGACAGAATTAAGCTTTTCTGACAGAAATACTAGCATTAACATGAACGTCATGCTTTACAACGTGCCTACACTAATGGTCTGCTCGGGTATGGGATGTTTTAAATCAACCCACATGTTTGTTTATACTGTATTTTTGGAATTAGAGCCACAAATTTGTTGGAAAAAATATCATAAACAGGTACAAATTAAAATAAGACCTGTAGCAGCTGGATTAAGAAAAACAATCCTGGCCACGTTTCCAGTTTCGACAAGTTATGAGCTGGAGGGATGTAGGTGAAGTTCAGAAACTGTCAGTGCCACCATGCGGATATAAGGCTGCCATTTCTACCTGTTTTCCCCTCACTGGTGTATTCGCCAATGGTTTAGGCAATACCCACTACAGCTCGAAGTCAGAGTACAGATACGGACAGAATACAGATTTAGGTACCGATAATGATGCTGTGTTACACCCTTATGTTAGTTACAGGTAACACTTATTTAATGAAAGTGTGGAGGATGTCACTGAATAGATGATATAGTGATTTCCGGAAGCGTTCCTGAGCCCATGCTTTGATTTCCATGAGAGAATCATGCCAGAAGATCGCAGACAACCAGTATTGATGTTTGGTGCTTCCTCTTGCACACTGAGATTTCTCCAGACTCTCAGAATTTGTGGATGATGTTATGTACTGTAGATGAGGAGATACACTGAGGAACATTATTCTGAAAATTTTCCACAATTTGTTGACAGTTTTTGTCAGATTAGTGACCCTCTGCCCAGGTTCCCTTTTTATACCCAATCGTGTTACTGACCAAATTAGTTGTGAAATGTTTCTCCACTTGTTTCTTTTTATTACCACTTACTTTTCCAGGCTTTTTTTTGCCCAAACTTTTTGAGAAGTGTTGCTACCGTCAAATTCAAAATGAGCGAATATGTTTCCTGAAATTGTAAAACGTCTTACTTTCATCTGATTTGCAGATCATCGCATTATGTTTTTATTCACATTTCACACAGCGTCCCAAATATTTTGGAATTGGGGTTGTATGTACAAGACATAAACACAAATTACATTTTAAAACATGATAATGATGAGGCCACCTACTCCAAGTGATCTGTGAGAGTCAGTTGGATTGATTCAAACATTATCAATCATATTATCCACTCTGGATAATATTTTTAAACCCCCTGATATCCGACCAATCAGATAGCACCATGAAGTGTATACAGATTACTAATTTTAATATCTGAATTTAGATCAATTTGAAGTTTTTTTTATGTCACACCAATAAAATTAGGGTTTGTATAATGTCGAGGAGGCGGTTCTGTAGAAATCTGGGTTGCCAGATTGGATGAATTGCTTCACTTTTTTAATTAGGAATAAAACCTGTCTGTCGACCACACCTGATGTGAGACATGATTAAAAACATATCACCACAATTATTTGTTTTCAAATCAGTTGAAACTCAAAACGGTGAGACTAAATGAAACTGTGAGAAGCAATCTGGCAACCCTAATAGAAACCCACTACACTACAATGGTATACAGTAAATAAATGATGGAGTGAATGAAGCATGACATGAGACATGAATGAAATAAAAGAGGGAGGATAAGAATCAAGGATAAGAGGACTATCCTCAGTTTGGTCTCAACAACGCAGCAGGAGATCAGAACATGTCTCTCTTTCTCTCGTTGTCTCTGCGTCTCTCGTTCTTTCCCTCTCTATCTCGTCTCTGCGCGTTTGACTCGCTTTGAACAATAAGGACTGATGTTTATCCCTCATGGGAGCGGAGCTGATGGTGTGCCGGAAAGGGAAATGAAGACACTTTTTTTTCCCCGAGGCATGATGGCAGTGCTGGAATGTGTTTACGTGCATACAGTGTGTGTGTGTGTGTGTGTGTGTGTGTGTGTGTGTGTGTGTGTGTGTGTGTGTGTGTGTGGACATATATGCAGGAGTTTTCTTTGTGTGTATGTAGTATGATTAGGGAGGGAGTGTGTGAATATCAGAACAGCAGTGGCGGGAAGCTGAGGTTTGCTGCGCTTCCCTGCTGAGCTGCTCGAATAGGGAGAGCGCTGTCATTAGGGTATGGAGAGGAGGGGGATGTTAAACCCACCTGATTCTTCTCTGCTTTGACAGCTTTGTCTGTGCCACACTATCAGCTGCTGCGCCTCCTGCAGGGTCCAACACAGAGCCAAGCAGTGAATTATTGAGCAGCCTGAGAGAGAGAGAGAGAGAGAGAGAGAGAGAGAGAGAGCGAGAAACACACACACACACACATGCCATTCCTTAACACTGAAAAATCCGTATGTGCCAAAAATATGCACACACACCACACTCACTATCTGCCTGTTTTCCCCCCTCTGTGTCTGATCCTTTTTTAAACACCAGAGAAGCCTTTATATCAGGGCTGCACATTCATTTATGGATTTCTTGATTATTAAAACATAATCAACTTTCTTCTAATATGTACAATGATTATGTGTATCATTTAGAGAACTTTTTTTTGTATATATGGTCCAAGTGGTGTACGACCAACTAGGGAAATATTTAATGATAATACTAAATTTATTGTAAAAAATACTGTATACCATAAAGAAATAATAGATGAAATTTAATAAATAAAAAATAAAAGAATTTGAGATTCAGAATAAAATGAAAAATGCATTCGTAAACTGTAGGAATTTTAAATGAATGAAAAATAATTACAAATAAAAATTAAAATTAAAATTCCTGTTTAAAAGTAAATATAAATAACACAGTAGAGGAAGTACTTTTCATTAAATGTTGTCGTTAAAAGATTATGAAGAGGGTTCTCGTTTTTAAGAACTTAAAACCTATTTTTTGGCCTAGTCATAATCATAGTCCCCATCTTTCCTTTCCCTTTCTTTATTTTTCTTTCATTTTCTTATTTTTTTTCTTTCCTTTCTCTTCATTTTCTTTCCCTTCCTTTCCTTTCCCTCCCTTTTCCCTTTCCCCTTCTTTCCTTTCCTTTCTTTTCATTTCCTTCTCTTTATTTTTATTTTATTTTCTTATTTTTCCTTTTCCTTGGTTTCCTTACCCTCCCTTTTCCCTTCCTCTTCTTTCCTTCCCGTTCCTTCCTTCTCTTTCCTTTCCTTTCCTTTCCCTTCCTTTTCTTTCCTTTTTACCATTTCTTTCTTTTCCTTTTTTCTTTTCCTTTCATGTACTTTTTTCTTTCCTTTCTTTCCTTTTCTTTCCTTTTCTTTCCTATTCTTTTTTCTTTTCCTTTTCTTTCCTTTCTTTTCTTCTCTTCATTTCCTTTCATTTTCTATTCTTTTTTTCCTTTCCTTTCCTTTTTTCCTTTTCTTTTCTATTCTTTTTTCCTTTCCTTTCTTTTTCCTTTCCTTTCCTTTCCTTTTTTCCTTTCCTTTCCTTGTCTAGTCTTTTTCCCTTTCCTTTTCTCTTTCCCTTTACGTTCTTTTCATTTTTCCTTTTTTCTTTCTTTTCTTTCCTTTCTTTTCCTTTCCTTCATACCCTTCTCTTCTCTTCTCTTCTCTTCTCATGAGTCATGTTTGTAGTTGATAACACTTTATTTTAAGGAACACATGTTGAGGTGTAATTTTTTTTCTTTAGTAAAACCAAATTCGACACTAAAAATGGTTTATTCACTATTTACTCTTTAACCATGATATTCATAAACACTTGTATTGGTTCATAATCTGTTGTGTGAAAATGACTAATAAATATATTATAAGATGCGATAAATTATTAAATGGAAACTACAGAGCATGAATTAATCATCCACGATGATAATTTATTATAACATATTAAATTGAATTAGCAGTGTGTTCTACCTGTAGGTTCCAGGTCGTGTTAAGTGAGTTAAAAATTCAGATTCAGTTGATGTTGATGTTGACTTGATGCTTTGTAGTGTTATTTACCATCAGAGTTGAGGCAGGTGTTATTATTGTGGACATGGACAAAAGTATGTGCACATCTGACCATCACCCCATATGTGGTCCTTCCCTAAATTATTAGAAGGTGTATTTTCTAGCATTACAAATTCCCTTCACTGGAACTTAAAGACCTAAATCTGGTTTAACACGGCAGTGCTCGTGTGCACATAGTGAGCTCCCTGGAGACATGGTTCACCAAAGATGGAGTCGAAGAACTCTAATGTGCCATGTACATACACACGGGTCCTGACCTCAACCCCACCAAACACCTTTGGGATGAAACGAACTGGTACGCTCACGGCACTCCAGACCTCCTCGCCCGAGAGCAGTGCCTGACCTCAGTAAAGCTCTCGGGGCTGAATAAACACAAATCCCCACAGCTGCGCTACAGAGTATAGTGGAAAGCCTTCCCAGAAAGAGGGGGGGTTTATTATCACAGCAAACGGGGTATACATGATGAGATGTTTAGCAAGGATGCTAGTGGTTAGCATGTCTGCTTCACAGCAAGAAGGTCTTGGGTTCGAGTCCCAGGCTCAGGCGTTTCTGTGTGGAGTTTGCATGTTCTCCCTGTGCTTGCGTGGGTTTCCTCCAGGTACTCCGGTTTCCTCCCACAGCCCAAAGACATGCACAGTGGGCTAATTGGCTGTTCCAAATTGCCCCTAGGTGTGGATGTGAGTAGAAATGGTTGTGTGTGTAGGGCTGTGATGGACTGGTGAGCTGTTCAGGGTGCATCCTGCCTTCACCCAGTGTCGGCTGAGATAGGCTTCAGCCTGCCCGTGACCCTAGTAGGATTAAGCGGTTTGGAAAATGAGTAAATGGGTTTATGACATAATTTTTTTTTCTTCCATATAATATTTTAGAAGTAAAACTAATTTTATTGCAAATCCCTGATATACCTTACATAATACATTGGCCACTAAACACCACAAACACAACTTCCTTAGTTCCAGTAATGACTTACACAAATATTTCTCCATAATCACACCCCGTGAGTCGCATAACTAACCCGCAAACTCAATTACCCAGCATCCATTTCATTGCAAAGCTCTCGGCTCACAAGCAGGAAGCGCTGTAACCTCTGTAACGCTTAGTTAACTTTCATTCTCCCCCATTGCCCGGAGCGTTAGGACTACCAGCACATCTCTGAAGAGATGCCGCTTTCCCCACCCCTCCTCCTTTCTTACCTCGCTCGCTCCATCCCTCCTCCCTCCTTCCTCCAGACCTCCTCTCCGCTGACTCTCTCCCTCCCTTTTTTCCCCTCCTTTCTTTGTGTCTGGCAGTGCGCACCGCACTGTACGTTGGTAACAGATTGCATCAGATTCCCAGAGAGAGGGGAGAGAGAGAGAGAGAGACAGAGACAGAGAGACAGAGAGAGAGAGAGACAAGGTAGAAGTAGAAAGAACCCAGGGAAAAAAAGCCTTATAAATGGATTGTGCTGATCAGGATGAACATGATTTTAAATATAAATACAGAATGTAAAGCAGCATACGTACACAGAATTGGCAATACAGGAAACCGGTAGTGGAGTACTAACAAAATTTTGATGAAATATGAATTAAAATGATTTGTTAATATTATTATTGCCCCCGTTATGACTGTAATATGCTTCACAAAATTAAGTTCAGTGTGTTGAAAATTATACAACATACGCACTTATTATTTATAGCACTTATAGAAGTTATTACTGATCTGAAATCATACTTTTATAAAGTGATTAAAGTTTATAAAGAAAATCCAACCACTGAGTGGGCTCTCACAGTAAAAACTGTATATATATTCTTTAATCTATTGATGATTGATTGTTTAATGATACGTGTAGCCTCATTTATATGATAACTTTTTTTTTTTTAAAGAAAAATTGCTTAAAGAAAAACCCCCCAAAGTTTTGGATATAAAAAAAGGAAAAAACACATCTTTAAATATTTAATTTAATAAAGTAGTTCAATCCTGGCTCAGAAGACCTTATTTGGAACAACAACAACAACAATACTAATAATAGGTTCTGTTTCTTATAATGGTAGTATTGTAACCACAAACAACAATATTATTATTAATATTATTATTATTATTATTATTATTATTATTATTATTAATATGGTTGTTACTGTTATTATTATAATTAATAGTATTATGATGATGATTATTATTATTATTATTATTATTAATATTATTATTATTATTATTATTATCATTATGGTTATTATTATTATTATTATTATTATTATTATGGTTATTGTTATTATTATTGCAGTGGTAATAGTAGCAGTGGTTTGATTTCTAACAACAATAATCATAATGATGATGATGATGATGATGACGATGATAATGATTATTATTATTATTATTATTTTTATTATTATTGTAGTGTTGATAGTAGCAGTTGTAGTTTTGATTTTCGATGTTGGTGGAAATCAATAACAGCGACATCAATAACAATAACAACAATAATAATAATAATTCATAGTAATTATGATGACGATGATCATTAATGTTGTTATTATTATTAATATTATTATTATTATGGTTGTTATTATTATTATTATTGTTAGTTTCACCTATTCTATCTATCTATCTATCTATCTATCTATCTATCTATCTATCTATCTATCTATCTATTTACAGATCTATCTGTATATTTATATGTGTCCATCTATAAGTGGTCTGTCTGTTTGGTTGTGTGTTTAATGTTATTTCATTGCCACGGTTGATTAACACACCCACAGAACACATCCAGTCTAACATTATACAATTTATTCGTGTATTTGTGGCCAGCGTGTAGATAATCATGAATTAGTTATTAATATGTTGTGTATCCTTATCATTCAGGTATTTTGTCGTTTTAACAGAATATGGATTTTAACACGTACTCTTTGATGTTTTAAATGCTGCTAAATTACAGCGCTTGTTTTTACCACACACAGTCATGTCTGCTTTTGATGTGTGTGTGTGTGTGTGTGTGTGCGTGCGTGCGTGTGTGTGTATTGGGGGAACAGTTTTCCTAGCCAGCTTTGGCTGAGGGGAAAGGAATGACATTGAGACATTAGCCATCTCCTTGGCAACAGACATCGGGTGTCAGGCTACATCACGGGGTCACTCGGACGCCGAGCTGCTTAGCTGGCTCAGGGAAAAAAAAAAAATACATTAGCCATGTGTTTCATCTGAGGACACTTTGCTTCACCTTTATAATGCACATGATCCTGTACATTGAAATGCATATACTGTATGTATAGGTCTATTGTTTTTTTTTTATGTAATAAATATTCCGCAGTATTAACTGCCTCGGTTTAATCCAAACAGGCTGTTAATTGTTCTGGGGGATGCTGTGAGAGGAGATTTATTTCTGTTGTTGCTTTATTGACTAGCAAGCACACACACAGGCATTAGCTCTAATCACTTGTACCTTATAAATATTATCATTAACTCATACTTATCTCTTATCTATTTTTACTTCACGCCAAATTGATTGTGCGAAGAATGATAGCAGAGATAATCACCTCAGTAAAATTGTTTTCTTATTAATTTCATCGCTGCAATTTAGGACCTCGTTGTGTGTAAACTTTCACTCAGCGGGTTTTTGAGAGAGGAATTGCAATTATCTGTCATCTATGTCAGGGTGTTCTACTTAATTGGTGGTATAATAGAAATAATCAAACACAGGCTGTCGATCATGAGGAAGCAGGCAATATGGGAGAAATATCATATCACAATACTTGAAGATATTTTGATCATACACGACATGTATCGCAATACGCAATACCCAATATGATTTATTTAACATTATCAGTTTATTTTGGCTGAATGCAAAGGTTTTCCAGTGAAACCACCCAGCTCTTGTGCTTAGTATCTCTTATTCACCTGTTTTACATCTCGTTTTGGTTCTGCATCTGTTCACAATAACAATAACCATAAGAAGACCATGTGACCCGAGACATGATTATCTTGTTAATTATAACATTTATTTATTTTTATCATAAATTATAATTTTGCAGTGCAGCACAGATTCAGAGAAAGTGGAAAAGTCTGAGATCAAGTGTTAAGAAACAGAAAAGGGCAAATGATTTCAAGAGAAATAATAAAAGCTGGCAGTGTTTACTAATGTCATGGCACCTGGTGCAGGGGTCATTAAGGCTCAGGGATAGGAGTAAGCAAATAGTTTCAGAAAGACATCATGGCTGATTCAATTTTATTTCCAAGAGATAACACTGTAGTTCATAATTATTCAACCTACATGGGAGGTGAATGGGCTCCTTTAAAACCAATAATACTTTTATTGAATGTCCATGAAAATAAACAATTTAACTGTAAAAAGGAGGGATGATAAAATAAATAGTCGTCAAATTTGAACAAAATGACAATAATAAAGATTTCTCAATTGTTGTAATGAAATCAGCTGCGTTTTTAAAATCAATACTAAAATAAATATCAATTCCCCTCTACAGAAAATCAAAAAACGTTCTAAAAATATATTATTAAACCCGCAACATCCCAGAATAAATGGATAGTGACATACTGTAACATGATATTTAAATGTTATATCATATTATTTACCTGCCATAAAATGAGCTTAAAAATTATTTGATAAAGAAAGCACAAAATGCGATTAGCTAGCAGTACATGTCTCAGAGGAAGCATGTTAGCCTTCAGCCTGCTTCCTGGTAGTTGTCATGATGGGAAGGGTAGAAAAGGCTGGTGTGTGGGAAATGGCAAAGACTAAATTAAACACTTATACAATACACAAAGTAAATAGTAATTAGTTATTATTACTAGGCAGGTGTGTTACAATTACAATTCATTCTGTTCCATATCATGGATATATTAATGTTTATCTAACTTTATTGCTTGTAACTAATGTATTACAGTTGTTTGCTTCTGAATTAATAACCTCTATTGTGTCTTTACTTTGACTGCACACATGTGCAATGGGGCAGCCGTGGCCTGATGGTTAGAGAAGTGACTTTGGGACCGAAAGGTCGCTGGTTTGATTCCCGAACCAGCAGGAAAAATGGGTGGCAGGGGGAGTAAGCTGTACCTTCCCTTCCTCCATCTTCATGGCTGTAGTGCCCTTGAGCAAGTCACCTAACCACCAACTGCTCTCCGGGCGTCCTCATTGTGTGGCAGCCCACTGCTCCGAGTGTGTGTGTGCTCACTTTGGATGGGTTAAATGCAGAAGCAATAATTTCCCTTGTGGGATTAATACAGTATAAAATAATTTTTAAAACGTTAGTCATTTGTTGCCTTTTTTGTCTGTCTGGTTTGAGGTGGGTGGGACTATAAAGGACCAATCAGAATTTGTCAAGGATACATAGAAAAGAAAAGATCTTTTCACTGTACACACCTGCAGCTAAATCTTCAAATGCAACCAAAATAGGGCTGGGCGATACACTGATAAATCATTATATCACAATATGACCATTCATATCGCCAACCAACTGAATATCATGAGAATTGCAATTAAGTAGCAATGTCAGCTTTCCTCCAGAATGAAACATCGATAGATGTAGTGATCGGTAGATGTAGTGTTTTTACCACTAAATACATCTATTAATAATCCATAGAATAGAGCATGATACGTAGAACCAGCTAAATAAAATATTAGGCGTGTTATATTAGAGTTTTACTGTGAGCAGTGGTGGAAAGTGGAGCAACGGATACCTGGTCATGGGTGGAAAAAACATCCATCCATTCATTTTCTTAGTCATATCCAAGGTTGGGTAGCAGAGGCAACAGGTATAGGAGGGAAACCCAGGCATCCCTCTCCCCATAGACACTCTCTAGCTCCTCCTGGGGAATCCCCGGGCGTTCTCTGATCAGTCGGGATACATAATCCAGCCAGCGACTTCTGGGTCTATCTCGGGGCCTTCTCCCAGTTGGACGTGCCTGAAACACCTCGAAATGGAGGTGACCAGGACGCATTTTAATCATGATGCCCGAACCACCTCAACTGACTCATTTCGACTCGGAGGAGCGATGGCTCTACCCAGAGTTCACCCCGCATGTCTGAGCTCCACATCCTATCTCTAAAACTGAGCCCAGACACGCCCTGAAGGAAACTGATTTCAGGCACTTGTATCTGCGAACTGGCTCCTTTATTCACTGCTAAATTCATGACCATAGGTGAGGGTTGGAACGTAGATGGACTGGTAAATCGAAAGCTTTACATTTCGGCTCAGCTCCCTCTTCACCATAAACGACCGGCGCAGCGCCCTCATTACTACCGACGCAGCACAGATCAGTCTGTTCGTCTTTATTACTTCAAAACTGGAATAAGCAGCCGAAAACAAGAATGAATACTGGGAACAAAAACAAAGCAAATATCGGTAGAGTTTCTGAGCTAAGATCAAGACCCCTACGTGGTAGAACCCCACTGAAGCTCATCAACATGAGCGATTATGACAGGTATCTGATGAGCTCTGCTGGTGTACACAAGAGCTCATGAGCGCCCCCTGGTGCCCTGGAGCCTGTATACTTACCAGCAGTCTGCACTGGCTATCATGTTCTTTTGTTTCTGGACATTATCATGAGAAATTGTCAACCTGAAAATATCACAATATAATTTTGAGATCAAATCAACCAGTCCCAACCCAAAAATGCTTTATTATCAAACTTCTGAACTGGACAGTCTCAAGATACCATCAATATGCTGTAGTCTTGCTTATTGACTATGATTTATTAGTGTCGTGGAATTTCATCCACAGCACTACGCTTGTGATTTCAGGCAGGAGACACGAGACAGGCTCATAAAGATTATTACAGCTTTGGACAGCTCGCTGTCTCGAATGCTTCTTTTCTCTTTAATGCTATGGCTATAAAAGCACACAGTAGATAAGATTATATTTCTGACACGTTATATGGCGAGTAATAGACTACGCCTTGGACACGAGCCCTACTGCTGTTTAATCCCAGTAGGCGACTTAGTTCACTTCAAGTTGAAGTGTATTGATTAGTGTCAGAATTTGGAAACCAAACCCTCCATGGTGAACACAGGATAGCCTGTGGGTTTAGATGATGCTTCCCTCAAATCCAACACAATTAACTGATGGATAATCCGTGAGTTTATTGAAATGAATGCTTAAATAATTTTGTCGGCTAGTAGGTGTGGACTGTTCATCATTAATTTTCCTTCCAGTGAGGAAGTAGGAGCCAAAACGTACAACCTACCATCCACTTTATGTTTTATAAGTTTCATTTATAATTCATGCATGCTATGATCTGTAGAGTAACATCTATAGCGCCAATGATCTCTGCTATAATCTTTCCACTCTTTGTTTTTCTTTGTAATGTTTATATATTCTCTGACGTAGTGGTTAGCACCACTGCCTCACAACGAGAAGGTCCTGGGCTCGCGTCCTGGGCTCGGTAAGGCCGTTTCTGTGTGGAGTTTGCATGTCATCCTCGTCCTTGCGTGGGTTTCCTCTGGGTGCTTTGGTTTCCTCCCTCACTACAAAGAGATGCACACTAATCGGCTGTTCCAAATTGCCCTTAGGTGTGAGTGTGAATGGTTGTGTGTGTTGGCCCAGTGATGGAGTGGCGAGCTGTTCAGGGTGTACCCTGCCTTCCACAGAGTCGGCTGAGATAGGCTTCAGCCCTAATAGCATTTGGCGGCTCGGCAAATGATTAAGTGAGAGTGTTTCTACGTAAATTTAATGGCATGATAAAATGGAATCATTGCTATACGTCCTTAAATCTTTGCACATAAACTTATCTTTACCCATAATGTTCTTTCTTTCTTATGTATGATTGCATGCTCACACTCGGTCATAAACATTGAGGTCATAGAGTGATATTAGAAAAATATACATAAGCTATACATGACATGGAGCATGGAAGACACACACACACACACACACACACACACACACACACACACACACACACACACACACACACACACACACACAC
>JBCNYH010000005.1:17211159-17222367 GCA_039654325.1 Tandanus tandanus
TATATATACTTGAAGATATTGTTTTAAATCATTTATGGGTTTTATTCAGAGCTGATTTATGAACATATACATTAAGGAGTTTATACAGAAGTTATGCAAGCTAATATTTAGACCTCAGACATAACTACGGACATAGGTAACCAAAAGAGAGGTGCGGACGTGTGGATGAGATCAAGTAACATTACATAACGTTACATGATTGTGATCTTGTCATTGTTATCGTCATATCAGCTTGTGTAGTGAGCAGGACGCTCGTGTGAAGTTCAGCGCCATTGTCTGGAAGTTTAATGTACTGAATATAAATAAATTATTTTTAACAATTAGATGCACTATAAATTCTGTTATTTATTATTTTATATCTTGTAATTGTACCTAACTCATAATAATTCTCATTCTCTGTCATTTCTAGGACTTTATAGGAGTGTTGAGACCTAGCTTAAGTGCTCCTATAATGTATTATTATTTATTAAATATGCTTTAATTTCAAAGTGCACTGACAAACTGAATAAATTATTAAAAATAGCTGTTCTATAGAACGTCGTAACCCCTCAGCCAGGACTCCTCAAGCGCACGGAGGGCAAAAGCCATCCCCCATACGAACAATTTCAGACAATCAACATGTTTTTAGCCACCCTACACAGAGGGTTAGGTCATAGTGAGTGCCTATGCAAAATTTCAGTAAGCTATCATGTATATGAGTGGGGCCGGTGGTACAGTGGTTAGGGTGCTGGGCTCATAATCAGGAGGTCATGGGTTCGAATCCCCGTTAGACCCCCCCCCCCACTGTGCTAAGACCCCTGGGCAAGGTCTTAACCACAAGTGTGCCTCTGTCCACCCAGCAGTATAAACGGGTACCAGTAAAAAATATACTGGGAAGGTAACCTGAGATGGACTAGCGTCCCATCCAGGAGGAGTTGAACTTCTAGTCGCTTCACGCTACAGAAACCGGGAATAAACACCGGCCTGATGAGCCACTAGGCTCGGGTGTAAAAGCCCAACAGACTTATCTTTACCTACCTATCATGCATATGAGCCGAGCAATGGCCTAGACAAACTTTATATGTTCAAGGTCACTGTGCCAAAGTCAAAGGTCACATATGCAAATTAGCTACCCCACACACAGATTCAGGTCATAGAGAGTGCCTGTGCAAAATTTCAGAAAGCTGGCCTGTGCATGAGCCGAGCAATGACCAGGACAAAGTTATTGTCACGCTGCCCGCCCGCCTGGCCCGCCTGGCCGCCAAACCAACGACAGTACCCCCCCAGCCATCACTGGCTGTGGGGTAAAAACTGAAAGAATGTAGATGTTCCAAAACTTTTGACTGGCAGTGTATATCATCAACAGTATTGTTTTCATTGAAAAATCTGAGAAAAATTTCTCTGCATGTCACATATATCACTTGATTACTCACAATTAAGAAATATATTTAAATAAGCAACCACTGTAATCATGAACGAGCACTCATAGCATTTTAATGTGACGAGTGTTCATGTTTATTTCTCTCTCTCTCTCTCGCAGTGATCCTGAGCCCGTACGGATTGGGCGGAACTCTGACGGGTCAGGCGTTTAAAATGAGTGATCCGGCGGTACGGAAGCTGATGGAAGAGTGGAGTTATTTCTACCCCATGGTGCTGAAACACAACAGGGGCGAGCAAGACAGCGACCTCAGCTACGACCCTCACAGCCATGTCGCTCTGGAGGTCATCGTGGGTGAGTGACTCTACCTAGACAAATTATACGCCCGGTTCAAGCAGAATAATGCCATCAGGAAGAAGAAAAGCGTCTCTGAAAAGCCTGCTGTTTAATTGATTAGAATGAAGATTCATCATCCCTGTACTGAAATTTCTAGCTGTATAATTATGAATGTCACTCAGTCAGCAACAATGATTCCTGAAAAAAATGTAACTCAATGGCATGACACGTTTTTCACTCACTTATTTGCCAAACCGCTTATGGGGCGGGTGGACTAGTGCCTATCTCAGCCAATATTGGGCGCAGGCGGGGTACAGACTCTCATCCACACCTAGAGGCAATTTGGAACAGTCAGTTAGCCTAATGTGCATGCCTTTGGACTGTGGGAGGAAACTGGAGTACCCAGAGGAAACCCACGCAAGCACAGTGAGAACATGCAAACTCCACACACAAACGCCTGAGCCTGTGAATCGAACCCAGGACCTTTTTGCTGTGAGGCAGATGTGCTAACCACTGTACCACTGGTGTGAGACATTTTAAAAATATGATTGTTTTAATAAAGCTTTAATTTTGACAAAATTATTCAGGATTAAAGGTACAGTACGTAAGATTTAGAGGTACCTAGAGGCATATAGGGTTAGGGTTAGTGTTAGGGTTAGGGTTAGGGTTAGGGTTAGGGTTAGGTTCCAGATTGCAACTAACTCAAATTTCATTCCCGGACCCTCCTATTTAAAGCCTGAATGGTTCTCAGCTACTATAGAAACATGGCAAAAGATGGCGGCCTCCATGAAAGGGGACCCGCGCCACATGTAGTTATAAAAAGCTTATTCTTGTTCTGAAAACTAAAAAAAAAATGAATGATTATAAATTAATAAAAACTTATTTATTGATGATATACTTAATTTCTGCTAACAGATCCTCCAAAATCTTACACACTGTACCTTTAAGACATAGCAAGTTTAATACCTGCCCTTCAGCATACTAATTACAAATCTACATCTCCAAATTAAATATATTTGACTTTGTACATTTCTGTTAAAAGAAAATCACAAACTAACTTTTAGTAAAATGCTTGCTAAGTTTGTACTGCGCTCATGTGAAAGAAGCAGGCTTTCGTAGAGCCTAGGTACTTGGTTAGCTTGCACTGTTATTTGTGCATGTTTTCAAGTTCTTCTGCAGCGCTTTCATAAACCACAGGCTAAGTGTTCTTGAGTTGCTCGTTCTAAGCAAGCAGCTGTTCCTGTATTTATCAAAGGATAGGTTTTTAATCTTGTGTGGGTGCACTTTCGTTTGACCTTTTAAGAGAGATAAGGACGAATGTGTTTCAGTTAAACTAATATTGAGAAATTAAATGTACAGTGTTGACATAGAGTGTGATGCTTCTATACACTTTACACCAGCAATATTTGAAGTTCTTAGATAAATTTGTTCAAACAATATATACAGGATTGTGATATACGTGTATATTTTCTTTTGTATTTATTTTATTTTTTTTTACTAAAGGTGGTGTGAGGATGATCTACCCAGCAGCCTTTGTGCTCATTGCCCAGGCTGATCTGCCTGTGGAACAGCCTCCTCCTGCCCAGGGAGCTCAGAGTGGCACTAGAGACTCGTCAAACTGCGGCATTCCCCTTACCCCTCCCACATCCCCAGAGCAGCCCTGCTCAGGTAACAAGTCATAACTAATCAAATAAAGAATGTTTCCATGTTTTACATAGTAGTAAAGAAATGTGACAATTATACCCTTTAACCATAATTTCACATACCCTGCTCGTCCAATAAAAGTCATGCATTCTGATAAGTTCTAATATCCACATAATGTTGCTGAGCCTCAACCTGAACAACTGAAGCAACAATCCCAAGGAGATTACGTGCTACAACCAAGTGATCAAGGCTAATGGGTGACAAAATAGAGTATGGGAATTATACTGCAGCATACTGAATCCTTGATTCTGATAAGTCAGAAGGTCAGACAGTAGTTCTGGCTGCACGGTTTATATGAACGTGCTTGTTATAAAATGTTCTTGTTATTATACTAACAACTAATTCAGATTTTTTAAAGTGGAGGACGAATTAATATTTATATATTTGTATATATATATATATATATATATATATATGTATTTACAGTTATAAGTAATAAGATGAGCTAAATATGTTAATGTTTGTTTCACCTACATTAAGTATAACATTAAATGGATAAAGAGAACAGGGTCATCATTTATTCATTCATTCTGGTCACAGGAATGCTGCAGCCTATCTCAACGGAGTATGGGTGAAGGTGGGGTACCCCCTAAAAAGCTCCCCGGACAAGCGCATGGCAACACACACACACACACCCACACACACACACACACACACACACACACACAATTATTCACACTCATACCTAGGGGCAATTTGAAACAGCCAGTTAGCCTAATATGCATGTCTTTGCACTGTGGGAGGAAACTGGAGTACCCAGAGGAAACCCACACAAGCACGGGGAGAACATGCAAACTCCACATAGAAACAGGACTCAAACCCGGGACCTTCTTGCTGTGAGGTGAACATACTAACCACTACGCCACCATGTTCCCCCCCCACACACACACAGTTCTAGGGTAAATATTCTGTAAGCTTTCCAATACAATGGTCTTCCAATGTCTTGGTTTTAACAGAGTCATAACACAGAGTTAGTAAACATGCATGAGCTTTCCTGTTTAGATGGACTAATCATTAGGTCAGATGAAGTGGGACACTGATCAGCTCTTTACGTCCCCCATAGATCCGCACTTAACGAGTGCATTTCCTCCTGTCCCAGCCTCATTACCTTTCACCTCTGCAGTCCGAACGTAATCATGCTTAGTGTGCATTTCCTGGTAATGGCTCCAATAACAGCCCACTGGCCCACATTATTACCTACTAGAGGCCATTATTAACCCTACAGTTTCCGCTAGGTGCCATCGTGCATACTGTATACACATGAAGATCTCCATAACGCGTAATCCGCTGTAATGCTAATTATTTGATAATCATCTCGTTCCAGCTTTAAAGGGTTTAAAGGGTGATGAAGCTCTACATGCTTAAATTATGTAAGATAGAGAATCTGGATTATTGTCATTTGTAGTATTAGTATGTTTAGGGCTTAAGGGTCAATGAATGGAGCAGATAAGCTTAAGATACTGTTACAGACACGGTTGTTGGATTGATTTGGCGTAGTGGGAGGAGCAAGTCCGAACAGGCGTCAAGCCTAAAACTTAATCAGTTGTGAATATCATATCAGATGTGATGTTATGTGTTTGTGTACGTTTCTAGGTGACAGCGGCTTTCAGACCGCAGTCTCTAGCGTGAGTAGTCAAGAGAGTGGAGCCACCCACAGCCCCAAGCATTCGGAGAAAAAGCTGAGTAATCAGATGGTCCATCAAGCGTGGGGGGAATGCTACATGAACCAATTACAGCGCAAGTATGTCCACTCGGGCATGTCGTCTTTTATTCCATGTATATCTTTTTCACCTTGGCTACATCACACAAACACTAAAAGCTAACTCTACCTTTTAGAAAATAAAAAAAAGCCTGTAACAAAAATATAAATAAAAAAATAAGAATTATCTTAGCATGCAAAAATGTCAGAAATTTAGTCACATTTATCTAGATTTTCCTATTATAAGTGTACAATATGCCAAATAAATGTTTATAACCTCGGCCAAGGAGCTAATACTTACTGAAAGTTAATTACTTTCAGTTTGTGTGTTTGTTAGCAGGATTACGCAAAAGGTTATGTGTGGATTTTAATGAAGTTTTTACCAGAAGTAGAGATAAGGACAAGGAAGTCTCAAGGAGATTTTGGAGATGATCCAATTAAAATTGTGTTTTATACCATTTTACTAAGTTTGCACACATGCACTCTCCTTTTTTTCAGTAAGATTAAAATATTAGCACACTTTAAAACATAACTACACACTCACTGTTGGGAGACGCATGTTAACTGAGCACACATTTTGACATTGAATGGTAATACTTTGTATTAAGGAACATCAACATGTACATTTCCAGCAGTATTTCACTAGAGAACTACTCCTGCTTTCTCTTGGTAGTGTGTGACAAGAAATGGGGGACACGGGTACTCATATAGAGTATGAATAGTCTTAGGGCTAGTATTATAATATTGCCTAGCATTATAAAATCAAGGACATTTCAAGTACGCATTGACAAATCCCAGTCAGCATGTCCAGAATTGTGCATAATCATCTTTCATGCAAGTGTTGCTTTAATGATATATTTATATAACGTTTCATAAATATACACCAGAGTGCTTCTCTCTTCTTGCTTTGACACAGATGCAATCTGTCGAACGGCATGGTGCCAAAGAAGGAAGTAACAAGCGAGGTGGCAGTGTGGGATTTCACTGACCCAGGGGAGAGAGCCCCATGCAGCTGTAACAGGTGGGCATTCTTCTTCCCCTTCCTCTGTGGTCTTTCTCATCATGCTGTTAAATTTGGATTTTATAAGTGGGGATGAGTTTCTTTTTCTCTTAGCTAATCGAAATTACATAATAGAAGATGTCCATGTGACTGACTGATTTATTCAGCAGTCAAGTAACAGTTAACCATCACATGTGTTTCAAATTCATCACCACCTCTACAGCAAGGAGACATTATTTAATGTAGAGCATTTCCAATAGTAACTAAAGGGGCACTCATAGAGTGCAAGGTAGCGCCACCATGCAGCATGGATAATATAGCAAATATGCCCTATAGGGGTTGCTGTTTTTAATTTCCCATGTGCTCATCTAAGATATGTATTATAGTATGTGGATGTGACGAAATTAGTTTTTACTAAAATTTACTTTTCTTTGAAAAATGTATGAGATTGCTGGGCTTTAACCTTTCAGTGTCACTCAAATTTCAAATTTTTCAAATTTTCTAATTTATTTGTCACGTACAAAATCATACACAGTGCAATATGTAGTGAAATGCTTATTCCGACTGTACTAAAATTTGAAGAATAAACTATCAACATCAAGAAGAAAAAGAACAATAACAATAACCATAACTACCCGAAGAACTTTATAGTTAAAGGTCAATATAAATATAAAAATGTAAAATATGACATAAAATAAAATAAAATAAAATATAGAATACAAAAATATATAAAATATAATATAAATGCACTGGCAATGTTACTAGTAACACTATGTGTAATGTGTCAAGTGTCTGTAAAGTGTCGGTGCAGTATGCACACAAGGTCAAAGGTAATTGTCTCATTTGAATGTCAATATATAGTTTCCTTTTAGTGTTCCATTGTAACAGCATGTCTATTGATATTTGTTTAAAAGTTATAAGCACTCAAAGTTTTGTGACCTTAATTTTGACCTTTCAAGGTCACTCAAGGCTAAAGGGGGATAATGCCATTTGAAAGTGTTTATATGGTTTTCTATCTGTCCTTTAATGCATCTATGGGTTTAGGACACTTTGTTTCTCAGACATAAACAGATTGAATTTTACCATGGGAGATATCTTCAAATCTCTGTGTCCTTGCTCTGACCTTTACCGTTGACCTTGACATTCCAAAATCAAATCATCCATGGGACTTGGGTAGGGTAGTGTCCCCACCAACCTTGGTGAAAATTCTTACACGGGTGTGGTTGGGAGTTTGTTCACAGACAAAGTGACAAACAGACAGACGGCAAAACTCTGTTTTGTAGTGGAGGTAATAATAATCGTACTGCTTTACACATAAAAGGTTAAGTGAATAACTTTAGCAATTATGTGCACCATGGAACACAGCCAGAGTTTAGAGGTGAAGAAAAATCTCTTCTACCAGCTAAGCAGTGAGGGATCTTGAATGAAGTGCTTGTAATGGGATATACTGTTTCAGCAAATTGGGAAATCAACCATTTTTGTATTGATTGGTGTCAGTGTCTTGTTCAAAAGTCTATGACCAAGTTTTTAACCTCCTAAGAGAGCCAGTCAGGTCTGGAGCTACAATATTCTCCTCCATAATTATTAACAATATTTGTCCTGGCCCTGGATATCTGAGTACGAAACACTTCTAGAGCATCAGTGCAAGAGTTTGATGCCCAATTTTCACCATGTGTACCAAGTTGTTTACTACCGGATTTGACATACAGACTAAAGGCTCAGATCACAACACTATTGCAGTTTTAATGTCTTTGGTGAAGTATTGGCCCCTACATTTTGTGAGTTGCCATCAGGAAATGTAGATTATCTTTTGCAACTCTTCCAATAAGGTCATGCGTAGCTTCTTCAAATGTATTAATAAAAAGATGTGTTGCTCTGTGGTTATTTTTCAGCACGTAGTATTTGTACACTATGACAACACTTTGGCTTTTGTTTTTTCCGCTTGAAGATTGAGGCAGCAGTTGAAGCAGCAGCAGCAAGCAAACGGCCTCTCTGCCAATTCCCAGCCCAATACCAACTCCTCTTCCTCTTCTAGCTCTTCCTCCTTATCCTCCTCTTTACCCCCTCCTTTGACGCCCAAAAGCAAGACTGCCGACAAAGCAGACAAGTGTGACAAGGTGGCCAAACGGGCAGCCATAACCCCTTTCCACCACCGCCTCTCTGTAGACCAGCAGCCATGTCCAGAGCAGGACGCACCACCCGGACCTCAACTGGTACTCGCGGCCTTGGACACTTCTCTGGATACCTTGCCTGGCTGCAAGTACCCTAAACCTATGTTCACTGGCCGGAAAGGGCCTGAGTCTCTCCTCCATTCTCCAGTATCTCCACTACCACCTACCCTAAGTCCTCACCCTAGGGTGCAGGACCATGAGGTTATGGAGGCTCCCATGGATGTTTCCCAATGCCTAGAGGGTACTTCTATGCCTACAGCCCCAGAAATGAGTGACACTGCTCTGTATACAGCGTCTCTAGCACCCAGAGAAGCCAGTGGTGGCTGGTGGAAGAGTTACAGGACACCCAGGATAGACAAAGTTGAGTTTAAGCCACCAGAATTGCCCTATGATATGGCAGAGATCAAAGCTGACAGTGAAGGAACTGCCTTGAAGAGGTATATACACCCACACAGACAGGATTTCTTTTTACTGAGTGCTTTGATTTTTAGAGGTATTCAGTAAATGACTTTGTTTTTGTCTGTAGTTTTTTTGCACAGACGAACAAAAGGTTTAAGATTTCAGAAGAGCGGCTCCAGGAACACGTGATCACTTTGGGGTTCCTGCAGCAGCCGGGAGTTGAAGGGCTTGTGGAAGCTGGCGAAGATCCCTATGACTTCAAGGAAGGTGACATCGAGTACAGCTTCCCCACTACAAAAAGACTGAAGAGCCGAGATCCGAGTCGGAAAGCAAAGGTCAGGAGGGTGTCTTTGTGTTTTTTTCGGAAAAGGCTTAAGATGATGAGTTTGAGTTGAACAGGAATAGGAACTTAAATAAATCAAGTTAAAAACATATAGATTAGACTAAAAGAATAGACTAAAGTCAGTGTTATATTTATTGAATAGCTATGTGAACAAAATAGCTTAGATATTTACACAACTGAAATTTTTATTAAAATGATATCCGCTAGGGACGGGCTGAAATATTGATGATTAGCATGTTTCCCATTCGATACTCCCTTGGTGGTTTCCGCTATTCGAGTAGGGCCTTGGGTGTAGTATGTGCCATTTTGGAGTAGAGCTATCTTTGAGTTTTTGCAGAAATGCGTCAGGGGGGGTGTGTTTTTGTATTGAACCAAACTGGTAAGCAGTGCATTATAATAAGACGTTCTTTCGGCTTCCTGTGCACATATGTAGATATTTGGCATTAAAGAAAACATTTCAAAATGAAAATCAGCTAATACTTACTAATAAGGTAATTGATTAATTCCAAAACAACAGTGATCATGAGAAGCAATATGGCGGACTTAAATTCATGGTGGTGGAGGAAACTGCTGGAGATAGTCAAGGGAATCCCGAATGCTCCTGCTCCAGATATAAGAGTAGTATCAGCTCCAATATGGCGCTCCCACCACCCGCGGCATTATTTTGACAGGAATCGTTGAGGTTTCCTGAGCGCATATTTCCATATCACATGCTGAAATGCTAACGTTTATGTGCATGTTTAGTATGTAGAACAGTGGATTTGAAGCCAAGTAAGCCTAGTAATTTTTTTTAGAACTAGCAGGTACGAATGTGCACCATTTTCACATTATTATTAATAAAAATTAATATTATTGTTATTATTATTATTGTTATTATTATTGTTATTATTGTTATTGTTATTATTATTATTATGATGTTGATTAGTATTATTATTGTTATTGTTATTATTATTATTATTAAGGAATAATAATTATTTAATGTGTTATTGCAATATTTTTATTCCCATACTATATTCTATGCCATTATTATGCCACATTAGACATATATAAACATGTGTTTATGTTTCAAAGGGAGAAGAGGTCAACGGCAACAGTGCAGTCCCTGAAGGGAAAGACGCCATGTCCATTTTCAGCTCTGCTCCTAAATTTGGTGAGTCTGCAGTCTGCGAATCATCCATGCATAATTCAGATGCTGCAGACACTCTCATTGAATGCTGTCTTGTTCTAGCAGAGGAATTGGCTCAGGATGAGTCTGGGGGAAAGGCCAACCCGCCTCTGACCAGGGAAAAAGATCTAATAGTGCTCATAACTGACTTGGAAAACATCTTTGGGGAGGAGGAAGATGATCTGGGGGTGAGTGACTGCTTCAAGCATCTTGGCTTTCTCACCATCATCATCATCATAATTATTATTATTATTATTATTATTGTTCTATTCCACGCCATAGCAATGGGCCACTTTCATTGATCTGTTGTGGGATTCAAACCCCCCATACAGACCCCATCCTTTTATACTCACATTCACACCCAGGGGCAAGTTGGAACAGCTGATTAGCCTAATGTGCATGTCTTTGGTTTGTGGGAGGAAACCAGAGCACCTGGAGTTAACCCACACAAGCACAGGAAGAATAATCAAACCCCACATAGAAACATCCTTGCCAACCGTGGGGCTCGAATCCAAGACCTTCTTACTGTGAGGCGAGAGTTCTAACCACTAGGGGTGCCGGAAAAAAAATCGATTCACGTCTGAATCGCGATTCTTATTTATTAGCATTCTGAATCTATCCAAATTTTCAAGAATCGATGTTTAAAAACACGTTTTTTCGAACATTTCCTACCGAATTTAAGCTTATTTTTCGAACATTTCGAACCTTACTCACAACGCGTACCGTGTGTCCAGACACGGCCTCCGCCGTGAATTGTTCCAGTGAGTGGCGGGTACAGAACTAGCTTTTAGCCTACAGCCAGCGCTGTCTTCGCTGAAGGATTTTAAAATTTTCCGGGTATTTCGGGAACACTTCAATTCCCCGAGCCCACATCTTACGCCATCACCCGGAGCTAAAAGAACCGGAGCAGCAGGCGCAATCAACTCCTAACCAACGCACACTCCATCACTTCACTATACTCCCAACCAACTCTGAACGAGCAAAGCGGATCAGTACATCTACAAAACCAGTTGTGTAGTAATATAATTTCTTCC
>JBCNYH010000005.1:17222467-17233939 GCA_039654325.1 Tandanus tandanus
GGTTATGAATCAAACATCGGTTTGAATCAAGAATCGATTCTGAATCGAATCGTCACCCCAAAAATCGGAATCGAATTCAATCGTGAGTTGTTTTAGATTCACATCCCTACTAACCACTACTAATAACCACTGAAAATTATTTGAATTCCACCAAGTTTCTGAGGAATGTCTTAAAGGAGAAGACAGCACTTTTTAAAAGTTAATCGCTTTCGAATATCGAAGATTAATTTCTTTCCGTGTGCAAAATCTGAGGCCGATGGCTTCTGTT
The DNA here is from genome assembly GCA_039654325.1 of Tandanus tandanus. NCBI lineage: Eukaryota > Metazoa > Chordata > Actinopteri > Siluriformes > Plotosidae > Tandanus > Tandanus tandanus. The sequence continues at coordinate 17,222,736 of JBCNYH010000005.1, forward strand.
TTAATGATTTTATGGGCAGTTATTTGAAAACTGAGTCTCAGAATGAGGATGTCATCGAGGCCCAAGTTAACATGTACAAGTATAGGATTTTTTGACAGATTTGTGTTGGAGGTGTGAAAAGGTTTAGATTAAAATCATTACCTGTGCAATGAGGTACTATATACACACCAGGATTAATATATTTAAGCACAAACTCCTGAAATACTGAAAGAAATGATGTTTGAAGCCATAATCCTCCATATTAACTAGGGGCTTGATGATGTCATCATATGAATATCCACAAATAAAATCTTTAAATTGCAGCTGTCGGTGTAAGATTTTAGGATAGAGTTCTTTTTAGATTAACTTTCAACAAGTGCTGTCTTCTCCTTTAAGAATTTAGTAGCGTAATTACTTTCACGACAGAGTGCAGGGTTTCGGAGTTGTCATGTCATGTGATCGTGAGGTCAGAAGTTGTGTTTCATGGGAGGTGAAATCTGCAGTTTCAACAATTCACTCATGTAGTTTTTGTGCTGTTATGCTTACAAGCTACATGCTATGCTTTCTGTTCATTATATCCCATAAAGCTAATGCTACAGTACATTGTAACATAAATTTGCAATGTACTGTATTACAGTAATAGTACAGCTATTGTTTGTTTGGTAACTTTGGTCTTGGAGTTTATGATGAAAAGGGGACTAAAATATCCTCTTTATAGAAAACCTGGAAGAAACCTGTCTAAACCCGTGTACATTTTTTTTCCCTTCAGACCAACTTTGTTAATCATCAGCAGCAATCCAAGTCTGTGGTTCCAGGAGCTGAAGAGCGCCCTCTGGGGATTGATGGGAGAGTAGCAGTGCCATATCCCTCAAGTATGTCATGTTTGGAGATTTTTTTTTGTTATTCTATAGGTGTAATACAGTATCACTAAAGCCACAATACCAGACTGATCCCAGTACAATGTTCACAGGACAGTATTGACATGAGATGGTTTTGACACTAAACATTAAGTTTTAAATTGTAGTATATTTACTTTGTAATGGCAACTAATCCATACAATATTTACATTTATGGCTTTTGGCACACACCTTTATCCAGCGCGACTTACATTTACAATTTTCATACAGCTGAGGATTAAGGGCCTTTCTCAAGTGCCCGACAGTGGCAGTTTGGTAGTACGGGGCTTGAACCCCCGACCTTCGGATAAGTAACCCAGAGCTCTAATCACTGAGCCACCACTGCCCTGGGTATACACAGCCTGGGTGCAAAACTTCCAAAACCTTTACACAAATTTGGGGCTGGGTCACATCAGTATTTTTGGGAAAATGTGATGGGCTGTTATTAAAGCATGTTTTTTTTTTTTTTTTCATATTTAAAGCTGGGATTGGTAACTTTTTAGCTGTATACACAAACTACACTCGACCCTCGATTCTATGGACCCCGGTTTAACGGATATCGGAAGTTGCGGACAAGGTCTGGAGAAACCAAATTGTCCGGGAGGGCTCGGTAGTCGGCAAGGGCAGACGCAAGTTAGTTGGCAAGGACAGATTTTTGTTGGCGCTCGCGTCAGTGTGTCAGTTTGTTTACCGCAGTCAGCAGTACACCCACGCATTTCCTTGTTATTTCACGTTTTTTGTGGTGGATTTACATTTACATTAGATGATGTGGTTGTATATACATACATTGCATTTTCCCTATTTTTCCTTAATTAAATTGTTGTTATTACCCACTTCCGAACCATTCTCGGTAGCTACAGACAATCGGCAAAACTGCACCGGTGCTCCCCTATTTTTGTCTGTTAAATCCAGGGTCGAGTGTATTATATAAGTTAAAATAATTTTTACACCCCGACAGCAATCAATAACTTATAGGATCTTAAAAAGGTCCGAAGGTCCCTGTCTTGCGGTCCAATCAAATGCCTCCATGTCTCCATGTTCATGTATCACCGTTCCGTGCATGAACCTGCAGTCAGAGCGGAGCTCATGCATGGGGGGTGGCTTTGGAAGCTGAAGCCACCCCCCCATGCATGAACTCCGCTTTGGAAGCTGAAGACCTGAAGAGACGCTACTTTCAAATTTTGATCGCTATCCAGATTACCAATCCCAGCTTCAACACATTCTGTCAGCAACCAATATATAGGCTCTGAAAATAGACTAGAATGTTTCTATGAAAAAAACCCCCCCACAAATAGAAATTATTGAAGTGTATATAAATATTAAGTAATAACATTTATTGTAATTATTATAATAAACGTTTTTTTAACAAATGCATTGTTGCTGTAGTGCACCTATATATGTTGATTTACGGTAACTACCTTTGAATGTCTGTATATGATTAATATGCATATTGTTAACATATACTTGATATTTATCTATGAAAACCTGAATTTGGAAACTAAACAACAACTGCTTTCACTGCCATTTTTGAAACTGGCTCTTATTTCGGAAAACCCTGGATAGAAAAATTCTAATAGTATAAAAAGTTGACTTGTGCAAACTTGTGAAGATTGTGAAGTTTTCTTTTTCTTGGCTTATACTCTCATTTGCTTTGTCTTGCTCATCTCAGCAGTAGCAGAGCTTCAGCGGATGTTCCCCACTCCTCCCTCTCTTGAGCAGCACCCGGCATTTTCCCCAATCACAACCTACCGAGACACTCCCAGCCAAGAAACCCCAGCAGCCTCAGCAGGACACGAGCATCCCCTCAATACACACATCAACAGCCAACTTAATGACTTCAGGACTGAGATGGACGACAGTGTCACAAGCCCCAAAGCGGGGGATATATGTGTGTGTATAGAGTCAAGAGATGGACACACACACACACACACACACACACACACACACACACACACACACACACACACACACACATGCACCTTTACAATCTCTTTCAGAAAATTTCTGAGATTTTTCAACCTGGGCTATATTTTCCCATCTTTTGGGAGAAAACTATATAACTATATAAAACTATATAATGCTATACCTGGCAACCCAAACAGCTTGACTGTGTAACCCTACAGAACAAGCAACCATGTCTAAGTAAATCACTTGTTTTCACCACTGGCAGGCTCATAATATTATTATAAGTGTCTGACAGTGTGAAAAGGGTCCCTACAGGCACACACCAGTGTCATTTTACCCTAATAACTGAAGAAAATTACTGTTTTCTACACTCGTTGTTTAACCTTTCTCTTCGTCTCTGACGCAGCACCTCGTTCTGTGCCTGTAGTTAATTATTACATGAGGCTGTTTCCTGATTCCTGAGAATTCCTGAAAAACTTTTGGCGGGTGTAGTGTTCTAACTCATTACCGGCTTTTGTCCCTAGTAATTTAAAAAAAAAAATTTTTGTACTTTAGTGTTTTACTTCAGTGAACCCTGCATCCTAAGAACAACATGGAAGCAATAAAGCATAAAGGGGCTTTTATTTTTCAATTAAACACGATGGGACTATTATTACGATTTTTCCCCAAAAGGGCTTCACTCAGTCAGTTGTCGAACTGCTTAATAAACAGTACTAGGGTCATGGCGAGGCTGGTTGCTCTCGCAGCCCACACTGGGCAAAGGAAGGGTACATCCTGAACAGCTCATTAGAACATTCAAGGGCAACAGACACACAACCGTTCACACTCACCCCTCGGGGCAATTTGGAACAGCCAGTTAGCATAAGGTGGGTGTTTTTGAACTGTGGGAGGAGACTGGAGTGCCCAGAGGAAACCCCAGAGGAACATGCAAACTCCACACAGAAAAGCCCGAGCCCGGGAATCGAACCCAGGACCTGCTGATAAAATGCTAACTTTTCCATATCAAATATTATACAGTATTTTTTTTTTAATTAAAGATTAAATTTGTTACAATAGTACCATTAAAGAACTCACTCACTTTCTCTTACTGATTAATTTGCTGAACCGCTCAATCCTAAAAGGGTCACGGGGAGGCTGGAGCCTTTCTCAGCTGACACTGGGTGAAGGCAGGGTACGCCCTGAACAGCTTGCCAGACCAGTCAGCTGATGGCCTGAATGTACTGAATGGCCAGGTTTTCCCGTCACTTGACTTTTTCTTCCTTGATGGCACGGATATAAAATTGAGGCTAGAATAGTGAAAGCGTGGTTGAGAGAGCATGAGGAATCATTTTTAGACATGAACTGGCACCACACAGTCACAGTCCTGACCTTAACCCAATTGAAAGGCTTGGGATGTGCTGGAGAAGACTTTATGGAGTGGTTTGATTTTCCCGTCAACAGTTTGAGATGTTGGTGAAAAATCAATGCTGTGATGTTGTTGCTTAAGTTTGTTGAAACAATGCCATGGTGATTATGCGCTGTAATCAAGGCTAATGGCGGTCCAATAAAATATTAGAGTGTGTGACTTGTTTTTGGCCGAGCAGTGTGCTTACTCATTTAAAGTTACTGTAGAATCAAGACCACTATTTACATTACTTACAGTTTTTTAATTTCTGTCCTTTGTTCTCCATCCTTCCAGCCCCAGATAGGTTGTTCAATGTTTGCTCCCCTTCGGACGTTACCTAGCCAGTGTCTTCACCCACTGAAGATCCCCGAGCAGTGCTACTACAGACCCTCGTGGTCCATGCTTCCCAAGATGGAGCCGTACTGCCTCCCAAGTCAGGCTCCTTTTGTACGAGATGGATATGTGTAAGTTTACTGACTGCATACATTTTCATTAAACGTTTTGGTGGCAATATCTATAATGTACAGTATGTCCAGGGTGATTCTGTGTATCAAGTCTGTATCTTGTCTCTTACCTTCCCCCACAGTAATGTTCCGAGCATTGGAGCCCTGCAAGACCAAGACTATGCCCAGATGAGCACTGGTACCGCCTCTGTTGGCACAGCAGGTGGAGTCTTGCCTTCACCGGCGACACCCCGTTTCTCCGTCCCCACCCCACGCACCCCGCGCACCCCACGTGGTGTAGGCACTGCCAGTGGTCAGGGCTCGATCAAGCAGGATGGTACAGAACTGAGCTCCCCCATTTCTACACCCTCCACCGGCCTACCCCTGAGCTCAGTGGAGCCTCTGGCATCAGGGCCGGTTTTGCCCGAGGCGCACAGCCTCTACGTCATCTTGCTCCTCTCTGATTCTGTCCTGGATGTCTTCAAGGACCGCAGCTTTGACAGTTGTTGCATATGTGCTTGCAACATGAACGTCAAGGGTGCTGATGTGGGTATTTATATCCCCGACTCTACCCGTGAGGATCAATATCGCTGTATGTGTGGCTTCAGCGCCATCGCTAACCGACGTCTGGCGCACGGAGCCGGGCTCTTCCTTGAGGACGAGCTGGACATCTTCGGACGTGGCTCAGAGGCAGGACGGGCAGCTGAAAGAAGGCTGGCCCTGGGCAGGAGGGACACGCCTACTGGTGGGAGGCGGGCCCAGGAGCAGACACCAATGGAGGTGTTAGAGCTGGTTCAGGAGCAGTGTTCCCAGCCCATCTTGTCTGTCGCATCGCTGCACAGTCCTGCTGCTTGCTCATGCCGTAGTAGGCAGAGGGCACTGCTACAGAGCTGGGTGGCTGATCGGCTGTGGGCAGACAGTAGTGATGCATGTGTGGAGTGTTACAATGCTCTGGTGCAGGGGCTGCAGTACGTCGACAATGCAGCTGGCGGGAAGGTGGAGCAGGCTTTAGTGAGGAGTAGTGCCCTGCACTCCTGGCCTCACACGAATGGTAATTGCAAACTGCAGTCAACGTTGCGGACTTACCGAAAACCAATTCATATTTTCCCATAGGGTAACTTCTGGGTCCAGTTTAACCCTGACCAGGATAAAGCAGATGGATGAATAAATTAAAAATACACATTTGTTTTTATTTATTTACCTAAAGCAATGTTTTTGGCACTGTTATTTACTATGAATGTCTTCAACTTGTGTCCATGTAGTAATAGTTCACACTGAGGTTGAATCCCAGATAGCTTCTTGTTCACTATTTACACGTACTTCAAAGGGTATACTGTCATTGTGATCCTGTAATTTCCCTTGATTAAGGATCATACCTTTCTTGTGCTCCCACAGTGTTGGATATCAGCATGCTGTCCTCTCAGGACGTTGTGCGCATGCTGCTGTCTCTGCAGCCCTTCCTGCAAGATGCCATTCAGAAGAAGCGCACTGGCCGGACCTGGGAAAACATCCAGCACGTACAGGGCCCACTCACTTGGCAGCAGTTCCACAAAATGGCTGGGCGGGGTTCCTATGGTAAGTCGGAAGTGTTGGACTGATGACTTGATGACCTCTACCTGGTGTATCAAGGAGACTTTCATGACTTCCTGCAAAAATTACTTCAGTAATCGTTCCTTGAATTTCAGCTAGTTTTTGAAAATATATGCTTGGGCCGCTAGGTTCAGAGGAATCTCCAGAGCCGCTCCCCATTCCCACGCTACTGTTGGGGTATGACCGAGACTTCCTGGCCCTGTCCCCTCTGGCTCTGCCCTTTTGGGAGAAGTTGCTTCTGGAGCCCTATGGGGGTCAGAGGGATGTTGCGTTCCTGGTCCTCTGCCCTGATAATGACATCCTGCTTGCTGGAGCCAGAACCTTTTTTCAGGAGCTCAGTGCTGTCTATGAGGTATTAGAATCATGGTATCTTTTAAGTATCCATCAGACACATCATATGCTGTGGTGTCTTGCACTAATATGTACACTTCATATGTACATCTTGCACTAATATGTACACTTCATATGTACATCTTGCACTAATATGTATACTTCATATGTACATGCACACTTCATATGTACACCCAACATTTTGGCAATTATTTCTTCTCGTATTTCAGTCATGTCGGTTGGGAAAGCACCACCCGCTTGCCCGGATGTCCAGAGATGGTGTAGTAGCAGTGGGACCAATGGAATCTGAGAAGATGGAGGAGAACGGTGGAGAGGTGGATGAGTTGATGACAGGGCCATGGGCAGGTCAATACCGAGAGGATCATCTACGCAAACTCAAGTTCTACGCCCAAACCTGCAAGCAAAAATTAGGTATGTATGTCTCAGCAGCTTGTATATAATAACTGATATATCAAGAATGAAGCTGTGGATATATTAGCAGCGTTTAGTACCAGATCATCATATTTTATAAGTAATTTAATTGCAAGAGAGTCATAAACTAACGAAATTTATTAGATAATATGGAACTAGCTGTTCGTTGTTAATGGTTTCACTGGGAAACATTTGGAAGTGGGAAACATGCAAGAGATTGGCCTGTGTTGCGAGGTGATTTGTATGTTGCTTAAATTGCTTGTGTGCACTCTAAGAATTGGTAGGTATTATTTGACAGGGCAGAACTGGTAGCTGAATGGGTCTTTGCATGTGACCTAATTATAATCATCCCTAAATAGCAGTTCATCTTTAGCTGTCCGAGAATGCCAACAGTAGTGGTGGTACATCTAAAACCATCTAGCCTTACCTTAAACTTCTTTTACTGTGCATTTTCCAGCCCCGCAGCTCTCAGCTTTGTCATTAGACAGCAGCCTTCTCCTGCCCCTGAAGCCTCAACCTAGCTCAGTTCCTGCCCCTCCCACCCAGCTTAACTCCAGTTCCGGGGCCCCTGAAGGAGAAACATCAACAGCGTCAGCAGCAACAGCAGCAGCAGGAGTCCCTGGATCCGGAAACACGCCCACACCCACAGGCCAAGCCAACACAGAAGGTGCAGAAACACAAAGTGTCCCTAACACAACGCCAAACCAGCAGAGCCATCCGACAGAAAGTGCTGAGAGGTAATAATTCGAACAAATGAAAGTAACCTGTGAATAAAGGTTACCTCTGATCTTCTCTCTCTGTCTGTCCAAGTTGTATATTATTCATGCATGAGTTAATCTATCAGTAATGTATTATTATGTGGTATAAACAGAGGCACTGAATCTTTCCCTAATAGTTTGGCAGAGCGAGAACGGATCGGTATTCCCACGGCAGCACAGTCTGCGGATAGCCACGCCTATCCTCCAGCTATAGTACTGTACCTGGTGGACCCCTTTTTGTGCTCTGGATCAGGGCTGGGGTCAGGGGAGGAAGAGGAAGCAGAAGAGGTGGAGTCGTGTAGCATGTGGTTGTTAGCGCTTTTGCGGTGCTACACAGATATGCTGAGCATGCTGCCAGAGAACATACAGCCAGCGCTGGTGCTACAGGTCAGGATACAGAAAATCATCTATATATAACATTACAAGTATTGGTTACATATTTTATCTTGATATTCCATACTCACTGTACTGCTATCCAAGCCAGGAACTCTGTGTAGGTATAGGTTGCAAGCTACATGTGTAATGCTGATGATTTTTTGAATGGCTCTCACCAAAAATCTGAAGTAAAATTTGAAAATGATTCATCAAATTTGCCATATTATAGGTTGTGCCATGTCAGTACCTGCTACAGCCGGCCAGTGGTGAGAGTCCTCTGTATCTGCAGCACCTGCGGTCTCTGGCTTTCTCTGCCCACTCTCAGTGTAGACGCCAGCTTCCTACGCAGACGCACATCAAATCCCTTACAGGCTTCGGTCCGGCTGCCACCATTGGCTCTTTGTTCAAGAGTGTGGAGGTACGGTTAAAACTGATAGTTGTAAAAATGCTCAGGTCCAAACGACATGTTTTTCAAAACATTTGTGGTGGCACTTGGTTTCGCAGAACACTAAGTATTCAGGATTTTCTTTATGCAACACTGTCTGTGTCCTTGGCAGAACCCCAGCTCTATGCAAGTGTACTCTCCTCCGTTTGTCCTGGCCCCTCTGCGCACTAAGCAACCGGAAGTAGGGGAGGAACCTACCACCCGTTACAACGTTCTCTTTGTGGGGTACTGCCTGTCGCACGACCAGCGCTGGATCCTTGTTTCTTGCACTGACCAGCAGGGGGAGCTCCTAGAGACCTCCATTATCAACATTGACGTCCCGAACAGGTAGGACCTGCTGCACGCTTGATGAACTATGATGGTTACTGTAGATTGAGAAAAGTAACATAAGGCTTTCTGCATGCAGGTCTCGCCGTCCCAAGTTTTCCCCACGCAAAATCGGTCTGCAAAAACTGTGGGAGTGGTGCATTGGTATCATCCAAATGACATCGGTTCCCTGGAGGATTGTGATTGGGCGCTTGGGTCGATTAGGTCATGGCGAGCTGAAAGGTCTGTGCTTATGTGGAAGCCAATATTAATGTCTTTTATATAACTGTGGTTAAAAATATGGTATCCCTTAAGTATCAGCTGTTGGTCCTCACATGTTTATTCTACTGAACCCCCTTGAACAGACATTTAGTCTAGTCTTAAACTCTTATACTAACTACTCTTAGGTCTATGTTTTGTTTAGACATGAGCCTTTGTTTTAGTTTAGATCTTTGCTCCACCCATGTTTTGACACTGGTTTGTTATCATACTACATTCACCTGTTTTGTGGTCACCCTGCAGTTACACTAGTGATCTAAATACAACCTGGAGTTATGGCATGGTTTTGCTTCTCATGGAGCTTCCATGGTCTTACCATCCAGCTTGCACACTCAGGTTCTCTGGTACTAGTATATGTTTCTTAAAATACTCCCCATGATAGGGGGAGTGTCTTATAGTATTTTGGCCCCCAGCTTCTGAAAGTCCTTTACATGAACTAAATAGTATAATAGTTAATTGCGCTATAAATGTTTTCTAAGTATACGCTTAATGCTTAACCTTGATCTCTGTGTCTCTCATCAGACTGGAGTTTGTTGCTGGGTGAACACTCTCTGCACTCGATTAGCAGGCAGCTGCGTGAAGCATGTCGCATGTGTGGCATTTCAGCCGCTGATTCGCCGTCCATCCTCAGTGCCTGTCTGGTCTCCATGGAGCCCCAGGGGTCCTTTGTGGTCATGCCAGGTAAAAACTGCCACACTTGAAGATTGCATGGTGAACAGTACGACTTATGAAGAGCTAGAACTTGGTGTGTCAGTAGGTCCTTAAGCATATGTCTATAAACCAAGTATTTTTTTCTGTAGCAAAGTACGTACTTTTCTGTGACTTGCATTAGACATCACCATGGCTGCACTTGAACATGCATAGTTCTATACTATTTGTATGCAGAAGCACCATCATCTTCAGCATCATTACAGTTGGTGGGGCTACAGTTGACTGTAAAGTCCGATCCTTGACCAGTAGTCCGATTTGGCAGATTGAATTCCTTGGGAGCATGCTCCTTCCATCTTGTTGTCTCACCCTCTCCTTCCGTTGCTCATGCTGTAGGGTGTCAGAATTCTGAGTAGGCATTTAATAGTCGTCGAACAGTACACAGATGATCTATTACATCTGTAGTATGCAAATGTACTTCATAATACTACGCTATCCCATAATACAACTGGAGTCTCCAAATAAGCAAATAAGAAGAATTCTCAAGAGCATTTCTGCAGGTATAAATTCTGTGGGTATACATAAGAAGGTAAAATGCTCTCGGAGTACATCCGAATCATATCCTTAGAATTCGTTTGCATATTCTTAGAATGTTCTAAAGTAGCAGTCAGGTAGTAAGTACAGAAGTAAGTTTTTAGTGGTTCTCGCACCAGTGACCAAGTGATGGTTCTTGTCTTGACAGTTCTGTAGTGAATTCTTGCATGTTTGCAGATGCTGTGACTATGGGTTCAGTGTTTGGCCGCAGCACAGCTCTCAACCTGCAGACGTCTCAGCTCAACACCCCACAGGATGCTTCCTGCACTCACATCCTGGTCTTTCCCACTTCCTCCACCACCCAAGTGGCCCCAAGTTCTTACCCTACTGAGGACAACCCAGGTACACATAACCCCTCATGTAAAATGCTTAAAATTATTAATACCCACCATGCCAGTCATCACACAGATTTTACTACAAAACCTGCACTTTGTAGCTCTACCAGCAGGAGGAGCTCAACACCTACAACCTGACTCATAACTCTTTTATTTTTTTCTCATTCTAACCCTTCTAGATGACATATTTGGCCTGCCTTTCACGGATGACCTGGAGAAAGATATTGAGCACGATATGATGTTGATCACCGGAAACCTTCACGCTTCCCCTAACACCTCGCCTGTGCCTTCCCCTGGCTCCCCCTCTGGTCTGGGGGTGGGCTCCCACTTTCCTATCCCTCGGGTTAGCATCTGTCCCCACACAGCTCCTGTTAATACACTTTCCACCCGATTTATGCATCAACATGAATTCTTGAATCTGATTGGTCAGTTGTCACTGCTGTCCCCCCAGTGCAGCTAACTGGGTTATCAAATGCCGGCCATGTCTCTCACTGTCTGTGGTGAG
>JBCNYH010000005.1:17281949-17299119 GCA_039654325.1 Tandanus tandanus
CCCCCCCCCCCCCCCCCCCCCCCCCCCCCCCCCCCCCCCCCCCCCCCCCCCCCCCCCCCCCCCCCCCCCCCACTCAAGGAGGTCCTGCAAGTAGCCTGTTTATGTTGGTCAACTGAGAGCTGTTAAATGTTTAAGTCCTGGTAACTGAAGCCAAAGAGCCTGGCTGTAAGTACAGTATCATGTGAGATCCAGGCAGCAGTGTCAGAGAAAACGCCTGGAGGCAGACAAACTCCTACTGAGGCAACTTTGCATGACCTCTTGTAATGAGAACAAGCAAAAGGATTTCATTCAGGAGGTAGAAAACAGACAACACGTACAGCAGGAGATTTTAAAATGTGTGCATGCCAGAGTCCAAATGAGCAAAAAATGATTCAGTTATAGTTTCATTTTGTCAGAAAGGTCCAGGAAGACTCGATTCTTCCCCATTAATGATACTTTTGAAGTCATTAGCACTGTATTAATCTTACCGTAAGCACCCTAGACAGCACAGGGCGTATTAGAAGTAGAATACACAAACAAGGCTGATTAAAACTTCCTCTACCTGTTCATAAAACCTGAAACAGTTGGTGAGGTAATGATAAAAAAAACATCTCTGGTCTGTGTATTATTAAATGGAGGCAAACTTTACCAGTTGCACGGCAATAAACAGGTAAAATTAAAGCGGATATTGGCGTTCGCAAAGAATTTCTTCCGAGGTCTGGGTGAACTTTGACAGATAGACCCGATGACAAATGCCTGCGCCAGTTGCAGCTGGTTCTGGGTATTTAATAAACATGTAAACAATCCAGTTCACCTCATTAGGTGATTGCAGTGGGCCACAGTGTCCATAAATCACAAGCCAGGTTATCAAGGCCTCTGATCTAAACTATAGCGGGGCGCCCAGCTGTCTACGCCATACAAACTGTGAACAGCAGGCTGTAAAGAATTAAATTCCTCCCGACTAGTTTACCTTTGCTTTCACCAAGAACCAGGCACCACGCACTCTACCGTGCAAATGTGCAAATAGATGAGGGGGGCTGCTCATGTACTACAGTATCCATTACACTTTACAGAGCTCCGTATTTACATTACATCGTATGCGGATTCGCTTGAGTGTAACTGCTTTAAATGCTGGAACAGCATGTATTTGTTTTATTTATTTTATTTTGTGTAGTATTTTATTGTATAATGTGGTGTGATATGAAACATTTATTTGGTAGCTCAAACAGAATAACAAATCCAATATGTTTCATGCAGCAGATACCCAATATACCTTTAAAAAAATGCTAGAAAATAATAATTATCATTTCCTAAAAAAGAAGCATTTCACGTTTTCCCCCCCCAAAGGGCATTGCTGCAAATTATCTTTGGTGAAAATAAAATTAATTAATTAAATAATAAATATATTTTCCACTATGAATACTGCCTCACAGCAAGAATGTCCTGGGTTCGATTCGCAGGCTCGGACATTTCTATGTGGAGTTTGCATGTTCTCCCTTTGTTTGCATGGGTTTCATCCGGTTTCCTCCCACAGTCCAAAGACATGCACATTAAGCTAACTGGCTGCTTCATATTGACCCTAGGTGTGAGTGTGAGTGGGAATGGTTGTGTGATTTGCCCTGCGATGGTCTGGCAATCTGTCCAGAGTGTATCCTGCCTTCACCCAGTGTTGGCTGAGGTAGGCTCCAGCCTCCCTGCGATCCTGATAGGATCAAGTAGTTCGGCAAACGAGTGGATGCGTGAATCAGTGAATATTTGTCTGATGTTTCATGAACAAAAATGTTTCCATCCATCAAAAAAGACGTTAATATCAAAAATGTAAGATTATAAAGTATATAGAAATAGAAAAGTAAATTAGGTTAATAACCGAGTGAAAAACCTTTGTCTGTACCTAAAAAATAAAATAAAATCAACTTTTAATTTTTAAGTTTATTAAATAAAGAAATTTTAAAAAATCACGACAAAGTTAATTTCACATAACGGAAACCACTATAATGGGAAAAATATTTTTATGTGGCACCAGCAAGATGATCAAAAAAAGTTACCAATTAAAAAAGCTTCTTAAGGAAAAAAAAAAAAGAAAAAAATCTTTGGTATCATGCTGAAGCACTGCTGTATGTTGATAAGGACAAGGTGCATTATGCTTGCTATTGGTTTAAAAAAAACAGAAGGGAAGAAAATAAAAAAGAGAGTGCACACAGATGAATACAGTTCAGCACAGTTCACACTGTGTGCTTGGAAAGCTGCAACTCTGACTGCTACCTGTAGGGACTGCAGTAAGGATCCTGTAACAAGATTTTATACAGTGATATAAAATCCTGGGAAACAAAAAAAAAAACAAAAAAAAAAGCAAAAACATTTGATGGGAAAAACATGTACACTTCTGTTTTATGGATGCTCTCAACATAGCCATCCGTCAGCTCTCCGCTCTCCTACATGTGCCTCTCTCTCTCCAATTCCGTTACATTATTAGAAATGGGCTCCTCTAGGGCTCCTACAGAGGTTCTACATCGAGCTGATGGGAAAAGCATCTGCAGTACAGTTAGACAAGCAGTTGTAGAGTTAAGTTATGCTATGCTACTTACCACATGCTTAGTACCATATGTTGTTGTTCAGAGGTTGATTATTTTTAGGAACAAAAAAACATCCAGAAATGTTTTATTGCTTTTAATCCATTGCAGTTTCCTATTCATAATTATTTATAAAGGATATACTTTTCCCCACTTATTGGATACTTCCTGTAATCGTTTGTCATAAAAGCTTTAAACAGTTGTTTCCTAACAAGTATTTATTTTTTTTTCCTTTTAAATTTACTCACTTACTCATTTGCTGACCACTTAATCCTATTCGGGTCGTAGGGAGGCTGGAGCCTATCTCAGCCAATGCTGTGCAAAGGCTGGGTACACCCTGAACAGCTCGCCAGACCATTGCAGGATCAACACGCACACAAAACCATTCACACTTACACCTAGGGGTAATTTGGAACAGCCAATTTGACTAATGTACATGTCTTGGAACTTTGGGAGGAAACCGGAGTACCCGGAGAAAACTCATGCAAGCACATGGAAACTCCACACAGAAACGCTCTCAAAGAGCCCGGGACTCAAACCCAGGACCTTTTGGCCAAGAGGTAGATGTGCTAACCTCTACGCCACCATGCTGTCCTCTTCTGAAGTAAAAAAAAAAAAAGGTGGTGTATTGGTTAGCACTCTTGCCTCACAATAAGAAGTTCCTGGGTTCAAGCCTTGTGGTTGGCGAGGGAATTTCTTTATAGAAAGATTTTCTTCTTTATAGAAGAAGATTGCATCTTCTTGCAGTACTTGTATGGGTTTCCTCTGGGTGCTCCAGTTTCCTTCCACAGTCCAAAGCCATGTACATTAGGCTACTTGGCCATTTCAAATTGCCCCTAGGTGTGAATGGATGTTTGTCCTAGAGAACAGGTTCTGCAGGAGGCCTGCAACCCACTCTGGTAACAAACAAACATACACTGCGAATGAAACAATGTAAGTAGCCCAATGCAACATGGGTGTGGAATGGAATAACTAGAAGCAGTGAATAAAGCTCTGCTACCATCCTGGGATGTCCCAGGATGGTAGCACCCTTCTATGTGACATCAACACAGAGTGTGCAAGTAAATTAGTAAGTGATGATCAGTGGGTCATGAGACACACCAGCAGGACATTGAGACAGATACGGAGTTCATTTCCCCGAGTGGAGCGTAGCAATCTTCAATTCTTATGTGAACCGTAAGGTTATATTACATATATATGAAATATGGGACAATATCTGTTGTCTAGAACTTTATGCTAGCATTTTAATGGTTTCAGAACAAGACTATTTGACTGCTGAGCCTTCATCATAGTAGTGAGGGGGGGTTTTTTTTGGTAAAGGATTAGGGGTTAGGGAGCAGCAGCATGCCCAAGATGACGTGAACCTAACTGCTATTGACAGGAGCCTGGGCCCAAGTCAAGACTTCAGCTCTAATCAGAACAAGCCTTTAATCATGTCAGTAAGAAGAGAGGCTTTCGAGCCAACTCACTTGCCACTATTGAATTTCCTCTGCATCCAGGTCAGAACATATGGGCACTTGGAAACAGTGCGCCGATAAATGTGCTGACACTTTTCTCCATACGAGAGAATATGAGACTGAAGACACATGCATGAGAAATAAACGTGTAAGACAGACATAAGAAGGACGTGCATAGCCGTACGTTCCAATCAGAGCATTGTCGTCATCATTATTATGATCTAGGCAGACCACGGCTGAGCCGAAGCTTGAAGAATTGTGTCTAATTTGGGAGGCCTGGCCAGACGAGGAAGGGGTAATATCCTGGCTTACATCTTTAACCTATTCAGACAGGATGATGTCATGATTAGAGGAGGAAACTGGGATCCCTCCAAAAGCCAAACACCCTGAAGCAGCAAAGGCAGAAGGAAAGAGAGAAAAATGTAAGAGGCCATATTTCTCAGTGGTTCCATGCCTGCTCTGTGGTGGGAGATCAAAGCACAAACACACTCACCCTCTGACACAAGAGAGCACATGCTTTAACAGAGAGGGGGGTGGAGGTGGCTGGCCTGGCAATGCTCCGGCTGCCCCTAAGTCCTTGATCTCATCCTCTGGCCCCTTTGCTCGTCCATGTCTGACACAACATGCTACTTAAGATATGTGGACTGGTTGTACCATCTCGATGCCCAAACCTAGTTTTTCTTTCGACGTTACAGTAGATAGTGAGTTGCTAAACAAACCAGGCTGAGCGTCTTGCATTGCTTGGGAAAGGCAATGAGGTGATCCAGAAAGAGACCAAAGGTTTAAAAAAAAAAAGACACATGTCTACAATTGCTTCAAGGCTAGCTTGAGCCAGCAGTACAAGCACCCCTGTTATCTGTTATAATTACACTTCTTGACCACAGTGGTCAGAGCGAGTGAGTAAGAGTGTGGATGCGTGATGTATAGTTCCTGTTTAGGGTTTGGGGAATGCATACATGCAGGCCCTAATGGACTGCTTGAACAATGCTGGAACAATTGAGGCTTTCTGTAGAGCTACTTATCAGTCCACGCTTAGCTGAAAGTTCGATGGATGTCAGCCAGAATCGGCGCAAGATTTGCAAGCTGCTCCCATGAGACACAAGGCAAGTGGTTAAACTGTGAAATCAGCCACACAAAAAAAATCCACAGTTGCACTTAGTTGGTGGGGGGTGGCTGCTTCTACAAGTGGACTATTCTCATCAAGGACAGATTTTCCAGACTTGCCCCATTAAACATCCTTGTGAATAACTGATGCTATGGTAAGGCAAGAAACTTTCCTAATCAAGAGAAATGGAGGATCTGCTGTCCAAATCTGGGTAGATGCCTCAGGGAATACATGCAATTTATGACTAAGGTCATGTCCCCAAAATCGCAAAGGTACTCACGCAAAGCAAGGCTATTTAGTCTGCGGCTCTTAATTAACCAATGGCTGTGGAATCAAAACGAAACTGAGAGAAGTCTTCCAGCCATTGAGGCAGACAACTCATGCTCTTACTTACTTACATGCTTCAAAAATATGCATCTAGTCTGACATTAATGAATAGTTCACAGAATAGTGTGCATCCTACAAACAGCAACTTGCCAACCTTTGACCTTACCGTGTATGTTTTGTGCAAGCCTGATCCTGCTTTAGAGGGAGGACAGCAACAGAATCGCTTCAGAAGGTTTCCACTTGCAACACATAACTCCTGCGATCCTGTCATTTCCTTGAGGTGAAATATGTTCTTACCCCAAACTAAAACAAACAACACATATGTCTTCATCTACATGACATCCAAAAGGCGCGGTGACCTCAGGCCACAAATGAATCCTGATTGGTCGCTTCATCCTAGCCCGCTTTAGTCGCATGCAGGTTCTTGTCATTCACTTAGATACTGAATTACACCTGAAAAAAAGAAACAAGTTCAGTGACTTTCTTTGCAATTATGCTCAATCTTTTTAGGTCATTCCAGTTCCCTAAGGCAGAGTAGAAGACTTGGTGCGTGGTGCGCAGTGTGAAAATGGAAAACTGTACTGTAATGAACATGGAAACACTGCAACTTAAATGCACAGCCAGGTTTTTAGCTAGCATGTCAAACCAAGTGAAGCCAAAACCAAAATGGAAATGTGTGTCTTCTTGATTCTAATTTACACTAGACAACATTCTCAGTTGGGTCCTAAATCCAAACATATTTCTCCCTCCACACGTGCCAGAAGGCCTGTGTTTGTTTAGGTCCTCTTTAGCGTTCCCTCATCACTAGAGACGAGGCAATCGACTCAGACTCAAGCCCCCTGGTCCTTTCAATTTTTCCTGACCTCTTGCCTGTGCTCAAGATGTGGTCTTCTATAGATTCCTCAAGTCTGACAGCACTCTGGAAGCCATTTTCTCCTTCATATCTGATGATTTGGAAAGCATGTGACACCATGAATGGGGGCCAGTTGAAGCTTAACTTTGGCCTCGCCAAAGGCTTCGGACTTTGCATCAGCCATGATTATTAGCCCATCCTTGTGCTGCCCATATGCCAGGGAGTACCATGGGGAAACAATCTATGCAAAGCATGAGCAGGAATATCTTTCACTGGCTGACATAGGCAAAATGATTGGTTGTCTCGTTGGAGGGTTTCTTTTTCTAACCATATAATTATAAGTAAAGAATTGAACACTGTGGGTTTAAAAGGAAAATAATGATAACCGTTTCTGTTACCACCCCAGATTTCAGTATTTCTCCGTTATAACTCGGATTCTCAACAAACACAATATGTAATTCATTCATGAAGAACACATGGCATGGTGGTGCAGTGGCTAGCACTGTTGCCACACAACAAACTCTGGGTTCAAATGTGCTGGCAGACTAAGGGCTTACTTGTCGCAGTTTGTGTGTTTTCCCTGTGCCTGCAAGGGTTTCCTCTGGGTGCACCAGTTGCCTCCAACAGTCCAAAGCCATGCATTAGGTCAAATGGCTATTCTAAATTGTCCATAGGAGCGAATGTGACTGTGAATGGATGTTTGCCTCTCTGTGTTAGGATTGCAGTTGACTGGCAATCTGTCAAGTGTGTGCCACGCCTCCTGCCCAAAGTCAGCTGGGATTGGCTCCAGATGACTCTCAGTAGTAGGATAAATGATTAGAAAATGGATGGATGGACATTTAAAGATCATAATTGTGACAATTTCTTTTATCACTTAGATTATAGCAGCTACAAACCTGTTTTTTTTTTTCAGTTTTGTAAAAATTTGCTGACTTAAAAATCCTGACACTGGAGACTCCTTCTGTGAATATAACATCTCATTTTACGAAATCTTTATTGCAATTATTGACCTATTTAGTGCGTAAAGCTTCAAAGCATCTGCCATACAAGTCCCGAAGAAAGCACAAGACATTAGAATGATTGCATTAATATAAATCTCTTACAACTAGCAGTATTGTCAGAGCTGTGTTGTTAGTAACAATTAATCAACACCGTCTGACCAATCAGATTCAAGAGCTGAACAGGGCAATATCTCTGGCTGCAACAACCTAAAGCTGATATCAAAGCTAAAGTTGTCTATGCCTTTAATCTCTTCAGGCTTTTAAAGCTGTGGGGGGGAGAGAATAAAAAGTGTGTGTTAGTGTGTGAGGGTGTGTGTGTGTGTGTGTGTGTGTGTGTGTGTGTGTGTGTGTGTGTGTGTGTGTGAGGGTGTGTGTGTGTGTGTGTGTGTGTGTGTATTGTACTACCTTGTTTGTGTGAGTGTTGGGGGAGGAATGGTCATGTGAGCTGAATGAAGGCTGTCTCAGCACTTCCTCCAGGCGGTAAAGAGGGCGCCGTGGCGCTCTGGACCCTAAGGAGCTGTCAGTCACAACCATGAAATATGTAAAGAGCTCTTATCTCCCTCACCAAGGGCACTTGTCAGAGTGAGCAAGACTTTGTACCACTCTTTAACACTCACTATCCAGCCTTCTGTTTTTGACTTGTGGTTTCCAGTGAAATGATTATTTTTTTTGTTTCCGTGTTTTTTTAATTTGCTTATTTATTCATTTATTGACATGATGTAATAAATGAATAAATGAGAAGTAGGTGAATAAATGAGAAGTAGGTGTTTTTTTTATTTGCTTATTTATTCACCTACTTCTCATTTACTCATTTATTACATCATGTCAATGCATTTCCGTCGGAACCCACAACCTTTTCTACAGCGCTAGAAGAACAGACAAGATTGACGCGTTCCTAGTAATGTAACAGAACCTGAATACTGTATACTGTATGCTCAGAGTAAACAGATCGTGTGCTCTAAACAAACACAGATACAGACATGAATATTAGGTGCATTGTTTTGTTGTTTTTATGTAGTCTGATTTAAATACGCTCTCACTTAACGCTAAAACAAAACCATGAGGGGTTTTGCTGCAAAATGAGATAAATCCATTTAACCCTATTCACATTGTATTGGAGTACCTGGGGGAAACCTATGCAAGCATGGGGAAAACATGCATACTCCACATAGTAACGCCCTCGCTGAGCCCAGGACTCGAACACACCTTCTTGATGTGGGGCAGATGCGCTAAAAGCCTTCGGTAAAAATATAGCGGTAAAATCCCTCATATTTTTATTATATTTCTATACCACAAAAGAAACAGACTATGCATAGGGCTATATATTTCTCCTTGGATTTCAATGAAAATAATAATAATAATAATAATAAATATTATTATTATTATTATTCTTTTATTATTATTATTATTATTATTATTATTATTATTAGTGGCTGCATGATGGCACGGTGGTTTTCACAGAAAGAAGATCCTGGGTTCCATTCCGTGTGGAATTTGCATGTCCTCCCGGTTGATGGAGAGGGTTTCCTCCAGGTACTCAAGTTTCCTCCCACAGTCCAAAAACATGCACAATAGGTTGTCTGGCGGTTCCAATTCGCCCCTAGGTATGAGAGTGAGTGTTAATGGTTGTATGTGTGTTGCCTTGCAGTGGTCTGGCGAGCTGTCCAGAGTGTACAACGCCCTCACCCAGAGTCGGCTGAGATGGGCACCAGCCTTACCGACCTTGGGATCAGTAATCCAGCACCCTACCACCGGGCCACCACTGCCCCCTTACTCAGTCACATTAGATAAAAAGATTGCTCCATAGATCATTTGAGACCGGTTATGGAATCGAGTAACATAGCTGAGGTTAAGAAGTTGTAGAAGTTGTAGAAGACCTTGAATAAAGGTACGTTCTGCAAATAGCTCCTTGTTATATTTTATCAATAAAAATATAACTATGACCTTTTCTTTTTTCTATTTTTTCCAGAAAATATTGCTAGAGTACAGATTCTGCCCACTTCTGATACAATTACAAGTAATCATATTATTCACCTACTACAAGAAGCTGACATCAGACGCTGTCAAAGCAAAAAAAAAAGAAAAAGAAAAAAGAACAGCAGCCCCTGTGGTGTCGAGATAAAGAAAATGGTGCTGCATGTTACACCCTGTGCCCCGAAGTCAAGTGTGTGATGCATATCTTTGCACCACTGTCATCCAACATGAAGACCTGAAGCAAGATGGGAGGTTGCCCTGAGTGAGGTATGCATCACAGAACTTTCACAACAGCACTTTTGGCCTTTACGGCTATGTCAACAAAGAGCTTTTACCTTCCCCGTGGAGCCGCTACTGCTACATGCCATTTGGAAGCGAATGGAGGCAGCTACTCACAGGTGGTTAAGCTGTTTGATATACTTTACTTGATATATTGGTGTTTATAGTCTAGTATATTATCAGGGCATGTCATTAGGTCTTAATGGGACTTATCTCCTGTCAAACCAAAGTGGCTTTTGAAATCATCTACTCATGTGAGTAGCAGATTTACATGTAATACAAGTAATACATGGTTGGTAGGCAGGCAGTATTACGGATATATATATATATATAATGTAAGTCGCTCTGGACAAGGGTGTCTGCCAAATGCCGTATAATGTAAGTTCAGGTTGTCATTGAGCACATTTAAGGAAATCTTGGAATATGCATTAGGAAAGAATTTGTTCACATGCATTCTTGCAACTTTTACTGACTAGCTAACATGAGCTAACATAATTTAAGTCATGTGAATAAATGCTATTATCTTGACAGATCACCTGATAGAATTTTCCAAGAGGATTTTATATTAATACTTTTTTAATCTTCCTATAATGGAGAAATGTAAAAAATCCTTACACCATTGTCCCACCAGTATCGGCAAGCTCCCACTTTCGGGCCCTTAAGCAAGGCCCTTAACTCTCTTTGCTCTAGGGTCACTGTATCATAGTTGACCCTGTACTCTGACCCCGAATTCATAACAAGCTGGGATATGCAAAGAAAAGAATTTCACTGTGCTGTATTTTATATATATGTATATTAGGGTGTGCCTAATTTCAAAGTTTTGAAATGAATGCTGGCCAGGTTTTCATTGTGTGCCATATGGGAGAAACCGGCTACATGGTAAATTTGTACAAAAATCGGAGTGGATTTAGAATTTGCTCAAAGCACAAATAGTTACACCATATGCAACGTATTAACGAAAATTAAGCTTTTATTTGTAAAAAAAAAAAAAAAAAAAAATACATGATAACGAAAACAGAGTTTATTGGTCATTTCCCTTTACTGCTTTTGGGAATTTACTTCGGTGGTGTTCAACCACTTGCAAAACAAACTTCTTCTGTTCTTCATTGTGGGCCAGAGATCCATTGAAAGACTGCATGAGAGCCACTGCTCTTTCTGCCAAATAATTTGTCACTCGCAGGGAAAGTACAATAGCTTGAGCCTCTTTGCATGATTGTTCTGCTTCCCATTGTTGTGGATCCTTTTCAAGAAAAGTTTGATCCAATTCCAAGATCTGAAAACGCTTGATGGTAGAAGCTGTGAAAAAGTCAGGCAGTGACTTATGGAGAGGGTCATGTGTAGGAGGCGGCCTTTTAGGGGGTTCATCAGAGCCCTCAATGTTGTGCATGTTGCGGACCATGGATCGCTTTTCATCAGCGGTTACTCCATCATTATAAAGGCTGAGGCCAACAATGATCTCTGACAAGAACCAAAGATGTTTGGAAAATGCGACCAGAGCAGTCTTTGACACTTCCTT
This sequence comes from Tandanus tandanus, assembly GCA_039654325.1. NCBI lineage: Eukaryota > Metazoa > Chordata > Actinopteri > Siluriformes > Plotosidae > Tandanus > Tandanus tandanus. Next base: position 17,293,011 of record JBCNYH010000005.1, read on the forward strand.
GTCTGGGTAACTCTGCAGTGCCTTCAAGAACTGAAGATCATTCCTTGGAGCTTCAGCGGTTGCGGTACAAGTGAACCAATATTTGACATGGACAGTAGTGACAAAAAGTGACACACGAAGTAAATGCTTCCACACCATCTGAGCATGTGACTGAGCAGACGATCTCTTGGTACCCTGGCGCTGTTGGATGCAGAACATCTTGACTGCATAAATGGCATGAGCCATCCAGCGTACATGGGTATCTGAACTTACCACCTTTAGGCGGAATTCCTCCTAAGAAGATAATTGTCAGCTCCAACAGCTCTTCTTAGTCATCTCTAGGGTGCTTGGTGTTCAGTTGCTTCATGGCAAAAGTGATAACACTTTCTCTAATTTCTTCTACACGTTCAGAGACAAAAGCGTTATCCATACCAGTGCAATACATGGTCGGATCAATCTGAGGCCAGTATTCACGAAAATGAACGTAAAAACACCTTCTCCAGAATGATTTCAAAAATATGATGTCGACAAGCGAGGTTCAGAAGATCCGTTCCAAGTTCAGTTTCAAGTTTAATACAGACACCACCGTTCAAGCCTGTGTTTGTTGCTGTAGTATCAAAGCACAAAGCCTTTATCCTGTCTTCAAGTCCCCAATTCCTTATCTCGGCCAAACAAGCCTCTGCTGTGAAAGTTTGGGAATTGTGAGAAGCTTAGTTACGTCCTTTCCAGAGACCATAATAGGAAGACGGTCTACCGATGCTTGTTGAGTTCCTGTATAGTCTGGCATTATCTTGCCATCCCAGTGCAGAGTTAGAGGTACTTGTGGTTCAAAACATTTATGAATCTCAGCTGCTAGAACTTCACGATGAACTCTTCTTGCTCGATGAATTGCAGAAGCACTGAGGATTAAGTCATATGGCAGAGAATATGTGTGAGGCGTTCCTGATACTGGTTTTGGTGCGATCTAGAGCTGCTGTCACTTTCCTTGTAACTACATAAACTGTCCCCATTTGTCAAATTGTTGAAGGTTTTGGCTTTTCTCCTGAGTTCTCAGAAGAGGCTTCTTCCTCAGATGATGTCTCCAACACTGCAACCTCCATTTGTGCAGCTTTGCTTGCCCAGCACTTTTCCTGACGCTGTGTAGCTGCTTCCGGTCTTGCAAATGCTTTTTCTTCTTTCTTAGCAAGTTTAACATCAACGGCATTTTTCAATGCCGTCCTTTTCCCCGCTGTGCCTTCAAAAGCTGTCGATCCTGTTCTATTTTAATCATAGCCATGGCTGATTGGTGTGCAGTATCAAAAAGACCATCCAAGGTATTCTTGAACGCTTCACGCTTTCTTTCTTCAGTCTGAGATGTCCTTGATATATTCTTTTTTGGATTTCGCCACTCCTTGTGAAGATTGCATAAGTGATCCCATGTGTGATTCTTGGCTCGTGTGGGTATGTGGGCCCGTTCCCAGATTGGGAGGATCATTGCAACTGTTTCTTTTACACTATCGTACAAACTGTGTTTCTTTTGTACATGGAAATGGAACAAAACTTTCAACACATCTCTTCTTGAAGACAACTTTGCATAACTGAAATGATCTTCTATTCCACCAATTAACCAAATCTCAGACTTTTTTCTAGCTGATACCGCCATCTTGTCTGTAATACTACAATGGAATAATCATTGATGTACAATATTCACTATCCAGCACAGCAGTTTACACAGTGTAATATTTTGTCACATTTAAAATGAAATCATGGATATTATTTCCATTATTATGATGCAGCAGTAGTAAAATGCTTGCTTTAAGTATACTTACATATTCTGGGTATATAGACATAGATAGAGGGCCTATATAATGAGTGATTAAATAAAGAATTTACCAGTTATCTAACTGTGCAGTTCTACGAAATATATGTAGACATGAATCGCATTATATAGTCTATAGACTTGGCACCTAGATGCTAAACTTTGGCCACGTTGAGAAAGTAGTAAATATTGAGCAATCTGCCTAAAAATTTATATTTGGAGTTTTTGTATGAAGTGTTACAATAATTTAACCTGGCCAGTATAAAATACTACAGTTTAAATTTTCCCATATTGTTAAGACACACCCTAATATATATATTAAAATTAAGGCTTCTTATCCTTTTTCTTCAGTTAAAGATCAGTTCATTGCCGGAGTCACCTTGGTCAGTACGAATTCATGCACGACTCACTTTCCCTTTGGAGAAAAAAAGCAGATTAGAGACCTCTGATTGGCTGCTTCATGCTAGCAGTGACGCAAGGCCATGGACTGCTCAAGTGCCTAGCATTTCCGACCACTTTATCTGAGCAATCTCAACAAATGCTTTTCTCACACACCCAAACCCTATTCCCCTGACACCCTCCTCCCACCCACACACCAGCCCACCTCTGCTCCGAACGTGGCGTCAAGTCCATTACGCCAGGTGTTAGCTGTGGCTATAGAGTTGCCGTGTCGTTAGTGGCAGGGCTAATGTAATGCTATCCAAGGACTGCCTGCCTGGCCTGGGTTCGGGCAGACAGGGAGTCTGACCAAAGCGTGGCATCGATTCTAATGGGCTTTTTAGGCCTGTAATGATGGGAATCTGTTCACGCCTCAGCTGTCATGCCTAATTACGGCCAACCAAACAATGACTCCATTCACACTGGCTCAGGTTACTGCGCCTCCGCTCTCTCTTGGTCTCACACACACTTTCTCCATCACTCCACCATTCTTTTAAGCCACTGAGTGATCCGTGCAGAGAGGCCTGCCTGTGCCTGGTCCAGTTGTACAAAATTTACATCAGATATGTTGGCACTCAAGCAACATACATCAGCTGTGTGAAACAATATATACTCACTCTCCGATTCTGTACAGCATGATGGAGCCTTTTGAATGACACAGTAGGCTGGCTCTGTTTTTAAATGGCAAACCAAATCCTAACTGGTCCCTGGTCGCCTAATATTCAATTAGGGCAAAGACAGACTGGAGCAACTGTAGACAATTAGCCGCTAATGTGTGAATTATACGGTGAGAAGTAACATTTTTGGCACTTGATGCTAAAATGCTTTTGGAGAAATTTATAACACATAAAAACAGGGTTTGTTCTAATGCTTAAAAGTATTAAGCTTCATTTGTAAATTTCGAAAATACTTGATTTGTCAGGTAGTGGAAAAAACCACCATCATGTCATAGTTTCAGAATTTTAGTAACACTTTCTTTTGGCAAATTAAGGACTTGTATGCCAAAACTTGTGAGGTGGCCGCAGGTTTTATGTAGAACGACTCTGATGAATGAGTCGTAACATGAATGTTAAAGTAGAGAGAGGAAATTATTCAAAATGATAGACGTAATCATGCAATATTCAGACTTGCAGGTGTATAGCACAAGGAAAAATGTATATCTCTAACCTAACAGCAATTCTGAAAGGGATTTTATGCATGAACGTTATAAAATTCAGTGATGAAATCAACACCAACATGCTATCTTATGGAAGCCCATTTCTGCCACTAGAGGAAAGACTTTATAAGTCATAATTATGAGATAGCTAAGTGATTAATATGGATGTTAACTCATTATTATGAGTTACTAAGTCAAATGAGATATGAGTTATGAGATAACAAAATTATTATTATTTCATCATCCAAAATGTTAGCCAGCTGGGTAACACAAGTTCACCTGACAGGATGCAGCTAAATAACATAAGCTGGTCGGATTTCTATCAGCTAGCAAGATTTCTGAGAGGATTCTCATAATTATGTCTTACTAACTCATAATTATGACTTAGCATCTCAATTATGACTTACTATCATAATTATAACAGCATCTCATAATTATGACTTACAATCCAACTTTTGTTTTCTAATGGTGGAAATGGGCTTCCATGCTAACTAATACAACCCACCTGACCAAATTTTAAAGTTACATTAATACCCCTATTAAACATTATTAAAGGTGAAATGAAACTGGATGAAAATTGAATGAAAATTGATCCTGGAGGAAATTGTGTATTGTCTTTTCATCAAAGTTGGTGGAGGGGCGGGGGCCTGCAAAGAACCCATTGAATTTTCAAGGTGATCCAAGCATGGGATGATGTAAAAAAACAAACAAAAAAAAAACAAGAAAATCCAGAAATCCTGAAAAAAAAAAATCTTTAATTAACATGGGGTGAAATGTTCATCTGACGCCCTCTAGGGGGGGACATTTCATTATATCTGTGCCAAGTTCTAACAATCCATTTGTGCCTGGCAAAGGTTTTTACTATTGTCTTTTATTTAAATGTTTTTTCTTTCCCGGAAATGTCAAATAGATATAAAAAGTGCTTGGGAAAAAAAGAAAACACTTTATAATGAGTATACAAGCTTATATAAAGCGCACCTGTGAATAGCCATTGACTTGTCACTGACAGCTCAGACTTGCAAGTGTGTGGCACCAGGAAAAAAGCCAGCCAAGGTCTTAAATCTCCGAGTTATTCACTGTCAGCGAGAAGCTTCCCACTGCCTCCCACTCAGAAATGTTTATGTACACAAGCTTTCAGCAGGGCACTTAACTTTAGGGCTCCGATCTATAAAGAGATAATTGCTAGGCGAGTGAAGGCAATGGCTCTTGCATCTAACTTTGTCAGATACCTTTGTCAAGCCTTACCTTTTATCTTAGCGTTAGTATTGTGTGTAGGTGTGTCTGTGTATTTCTCAGTGTTGACACTGAAATAGTGAGTCTTTTGAATATGTGTCTTTGTGAGGGGCGTTATCTGATAGAAAAGTTCTACCTCACACAGTACAGTGTCAGCCTTTATGTTCATGTGTTCTAAAAACTCTAATATTCTGACGCCAGATACATCACCAGATTTTATAAAAATATATGTCTCATTTATTTCCAGAATCATATAACAAACTGACAGTTCACTGTAACGATAATTTGTATTTTAGGTTAGACGATGTTAGATGTCAGATATGTAGCTCGTAGGCATACGTGTTTGAACAGTATTAGATGTGGAGTATTAATCTCTAAGGACTGACTTAAATCTGTAATACTCCAATTCACTCTACTGAGCCAGGTAGAACCTGAGGACTACAGACTAGGGGTTGTATGGACTAGTCGACGGATTCATTTACTATTTACTGGCTGTGGAAAGCAGCTGATTACAAAAATGCTAAGGTAGATGGTTAAGAAAGCAATGGACCAAATGTGCTTTAAAAATAGGTTAGAGCATTACAGTAAATTCGGGCACGGGAAGCATTTGAAGCACTGTGTGAAAACGTTTTTCAGAGCACATCACTTTTCAATTTCCCTTAGTTGGATTACAATTACCTCAGTGGCCCATGCCAACTATAACGTGGCTAATCCAGACATGTATCAGGTATATCTGAGGCTGGGCTTAAACATAGTAGAAAATCCTTACAGACTCACTCTCACTCACTCATTTGCCGAACCGCTTAATCCTACTAGAGTCGCAGGGCAGCTGGCGCCCATCTCAGCCAACATTGGGAGAAGGCGAGGTACACCCCAAACAGCTTGCCAGACTATCACAAGGCCGACACACACACAACCATTGACACTCACCCTCACACCTAGGGGCACTTTGGAACAGCCAATTAGTCAACTATGCAAGTCTTTGGACAGTGGAAGGAAACCTGAGTACCTGGAGGAAACCCACACAAGCACGGGGAGAACATTCAAACTCCACACAGAAATGCACAAGCCCGGGACTCGAAGCCTGGACCTTCTTGCTGTGAGGCGGACGTGCTAACCACTACGCCACTGTGCCGCCCCCTTGCAGACTTAACTATAGATATTATTGAGCCATCTATCATTAAGCCACTGCACTGGCCATTCTCAGTTTCAGAATGTGAAATAATCTAAGGTTACAGCTGAGCTGCCAGTTCGCCTACAAGACTGCATTTTAAGAATGAGTTCTCTGGCCTGGGAACGCATCGGAGCCCCCCTCCCCCCCCCCCCCCGGAAGAGCTGGAGGAAGTGGCTGGGGAGAGGGACGTCTGGACTTCATTGCTTATGCTGCTGCCCCCGCAACCCGACCCCGGATCAAGCGGATGAAGATGAAGATGAGGGCATTTGGGACATTTGTAACATTTTTTTGAGTAAAATAATAATAAAAAAAAAAATTTAATAAATATATA
>JBCNYH010000005.1:17306784-17329410 GCA_039654325.1 Tandanus tandanus
TATATAATAGATATAATTAAACAGGTATTCCACTCAATCCCGTCGGAAGCACAGCGCTTCACACTTGGAATACCTGTAAATTATCACGATATAATTCATGCTGTGAAAATAATGTGCCTAAACAAAAGAACATGACAGCTCATGCAGCTCATGTGCTCACCTGTGCCCAGTTTGGGGTTACTGAACATGTGTCATAAATGGGCCTCACTCCCAGAACAGAGTGATCATTCATGCACTCCATTTCTGCGTACGTGCGCTGTGCTTCCTTTATTTTTGCTCTTTCTTTGTTTCCAGCGTTTTAGTCTTGTTTTCCATCTGATTTCTTTCTCTTTCTCAGCTCTGGCTTACCTGCGATGGTCTGGCAAACCATTCAGGGTGTACCCAGCCTTCACCCAGTGTCAGCTGAGATAGGCTTCAAATGAGTGAGGTATGGGTTAATGAAGCGCTTGTTTTTTGTCACCCGTGACCCAGTGTCTGCTTCTCCATCTCCCACTACTGCTACATGAATACATATACAATGGCAAAATAACCTAATATACATAAAGCTAATTCTACATATCATGCTACATCACAGAGGTATTCATGTGTTTTTAACACCACTGGAGGTACTTATTGGATTACGGTGGTGTAGTGGTTAGCACGTCGGCCTCACAGCAAGAGGGCCTGGGTTCGATTCCCAGCTTGGGCGTTTCTGTGTGGAGTTTGCATGTTCTCCTCGTGCTTGCGTGGGTTTCCTCCGGGTACTCTGGTTTCATCCCACAGTCCAAAAACATGCACAGTAGGCTAATTCACTCTTCCATATCCCCCTCTAGGAGTGAGTGTGAGTGTGAATGGTTGTGTGTGTGTGTACCCCGCCCTCGCCCAGAGTTGGCTGAGATGGGGCGCCAGCCTCCCCGCGACCCTAATTAGGGTTAAGCGGTTCAGACAATGAATGAATGAATGAAAAAAAATCGGATGAGTTTGTTAAAGGGGATTTAATGTGAAAGGGGCTTTAATAAATTCCTTCTCGGAGCTGACCAATTATAATAAGATTTATTTATACCAGCAATGTGATTTACAGAGAGTATATAAAGATACAAGCATACTAAAGTTCATTGTATTGTATTTTCACGACAAACGTAACAGGGTAAAATATAACCGAGTTAAATATGTGGACACTTAATCTATGGGGTCTGTAATAAAATTCGTAATTTGAGACCACAGACTCATGCATCAGACTCTTCTCACTTAAGCCAGGATGTTGTGAGATCTGAGTGTTCTCGATCGGACATATCTCGATCAGGTCACTTTGGAAACTTTGGTTCTTTGGAAGATGTGCTCCAACATGTTGACTGTCTCCACACTGTTCATAACAAATTCCAAATGGCACCAGGGCTGCAAAGTAGAACAGTAGAACATTGCCTTAAGTGGCAAAATATACTCAGAAATCAAGAAAGTTACTTGTTCACCACAGAATAAGAGCACTGTTCAAACACTCTTACACCTCCAGGCGCGATCCACCATGAGTGACATGCTTATTAATAATCAGAATTAATAGATCCACACCTGCGCTGTGCCCCGATCTCACCCAGTGTCGGCTGAGATAGGCTCCAACCGTCCTGCAACCCTAGTAGGATTAAGCGGTTCGGTGAATGAATGAAGGAATGAATTATATCGATATCCAAATATAACCAAAAAATTTCCACCAGGACACTAAAAACATCAAATGCTTCTTTTTTAATTAATATTATTAAAGGAAATTGATTGCAAAATTACAGATTTCTTTCGAATCAATTGATTAATTGAATGAAAACTTAACACATCCACATTGAAAATGTTAATTAACCAAATGACTGTGTCCCTATATGGCCAATATATAATCAAAAGAAGCACGGCAGAGTCCTTCACCATATATATAATTTCAGTGGGACTATTGGAATTTTCTAGGGATTTTCTAGGAATTTTCTCCATGTAAATAGTGTTAGTAGTAGTAGTAATTGTATTAGTATTATCATTAGTAGTATTAGTAGTAGTAATAATAATTTTATAAGTATTATTATTATTATTATTGTCCATTGTTCATTTTATAAGCCGCTTAATCCTAATTAAGGTCGTGGAGAGGCTGGCGCCCATCTCAGCCGACTATGGGCGAGGGCGGGGTACACCCTGGACAGCTCACCATGCCATCGCAGGGCAGAAACATGCTGATGGCAATTCATTATTATTATTATTATCATCATCATCATATTATTATTATTATTATTATTATTATCATCATCATCATCATCATATAATTATTATTATTATTATTAGTAGTAGTAGTAGTAATAGTAGTAGTAGTAGTAATTGTATAAGTATTAATATAACTAGTACTAGTATTCATTGTATTAGTGGTAGTAGTCTGTAAACATAGAAACATGTAGCATACCTCTTGTGTACCACTGTTGGCTTATGTAATGGAAAAGGGGTGTTCCAGCATTCAACTAATGTTTCATTACATTTTAAATAGACTCTCGATACTATTATTAAAAGTTATTTTCTGTACATATTATCCCAGATACACCTCTTTCTGTTACTGCGTGGGTACGAAACCATGTGTGAGCCATGTACAGCTGTCTATATGCTGCTTGTTTTTCTTTTTCATTTTTTTTTTTTTTTTCATTTCTCCACATGAGCATTTAATATGATATGAAAAATTGCACGGTTAGCATAATTTGTTTAAGGTTGTAGTCTTTAAGTATTTCAATGCCAGATGGTGTTCCTCCAGTTTTGAGAGTCCAAGTATTTGGGGATCTTTTCCTGCGAGCTGCCGCAATCCTATCTCACACAGCATATCGTATTGCAGTGGATGAAAAACTGTGATCATGTGTTGATTTTATTCTGCTCCTACTGAGCCACTGCACTCTTCTTGTTAGGATCAACAGTACTCTGACTGTAATTTGTTCATCTAAGCATTTAAGCATGTCACAGCTCAAATGTTTTTTCATTTATTAAAACTTCTTGTATTCAACATTTTTAAATGACATTTTTCAGTAAACGCTTTGTGTTAATAAATCATTAATATTTCCGCTATTCATTTTAAAGCATAATATTTAGTAGCTACGATGAATTATAATATGCTGCGCTGTAATGGCGGGATCTGATTGGTCCACTATCTCAGTTTTTTAAAAAAATCATTATTCCAAGTGGATAATGCTTACATCAAAATGACGGACACTCACAGTTTGTCATTGCCAACTGGAGCGAGTGGTGTCACCATTATCAGGCTTTTAAATGGAAAAATAAGCCAGCAAACTTTCATTTTAATTTGTTTTACTTGCATTTCCGCATGGTAAGCGGTTTAGTCAGAAGGAAGTCTGGACCCCCCAAGCCGCATCGTTTGGTTCCGATTTTTGTTGCTTTTTTTGAGGAACAACTTTAACCCTTTAATGTGCTGGTCAATTGTTAGGTAGAGCACATTTTGAGCCATTTTTAAAATGATTTGTTTAGGTATACAGAGTTTTTGGTAGGGACCTGTATTTAAAAACAAACAAACAAACAAACAAACAAACAAACAAACAAACACAAAAACAAACAAACAAAAAAAGATGTGAATGTTTGAAAAAAACATTATGAGTATTGTTGCCCCAAATGAATAAAAAATGCAAAGAAAAAATTAATCGCTTTATTTCTTGACGTGGCCTTTAAAGGGTTAGAAAGAACGGAAGAGCTGGCCCACTAGCATTCCCTAGCATTAACTCACTCATTTGCCAAAGCACTTAATCCTATTAGGATCACAGGGAGGCTGGAGCCCATCTCAGCCAACACTGGCTGAAGGCAGGGTACACCCTAAACAGCTCACCAGTCCATGGCAGGGCAACACAGACACAATCATTCACACTCACACCTAGGAGCAAATTGGAACAGCCAGTTAGCCTAATGTGCATGTCTTTGGATTGTGCGAGGAAACCAGAATACCTGGAGGAAACCCACACAAGCACAGAAAGTACATGCAAACTCCACACAAACCACGCCCCGAACTCGAACCCAGGATCTTCTTGCTGTGAGGCGGATGTGCTAATCACTATGCCACCGTGCCGCCTAATACATAGGCAGTATGGATATAATACAGGAAAGCAAGTGTTGTACCACTAATCCCATATTGAAATATCTTCACTGGACTTAATATTTATAATTAATAAACTTATCTTCCTTAAGACACAAGACACAGGACCTTCTCAAATAATAAATACTTCACTTTGCAGCAATCTTGAGCAGTGGAAAATTGTAACGGCTGCACTCTGTGAACTGCACACATTAGAAAAGCAATCTGAGGGCAAAAGAGTAAAAAAAAAAAATCGTTGATCTGCCATGTCCAATGCAAAATTAAAAAAAGTGATTTTAACCATAGTAGCCTTTCAGTAAGCCAATACGCTCTGGGTTTCTAAACAAAACGATCTGAATGCTGTCTTTGAAATGAGAAGACACATCACAAAGGCATCTTTTGCAATTGCCGGCTCTCATGAGAACCCCTCATAGGAAACACATTTTTCAGGGCAAAGCGAGTGCACTTCAAACCGCACACAATCACTACTCTTGTTCTTCTGGACTGCTGAAACAATCTCTTAATTAATGTGAGTTTATGGTGAACCGCTGATCAGTGTACCAAAGGTCTCTCCATACTCTAGGCATGATCATGTTCTGTCAAGAAAACAAAGAGCTAAAGCTTCGACTTAATGCCCCGGCTGTTTTCAAGATACGCCTGCCTGTCAACTGAAATGTTTTAATGTATAAACTAAAATGTGAAGCGTTTTACATATGTTTACCAGCAAATACACGTAAATTTAGATAAGAATAATCTTTTTAAGACACAGACAGCCGTAATGCAAACAATGCTGATTTTGTTAAGAAGAAACAGCCAACTTACAATCCAGTGACAAGAAAATACTGCTTATCCATAAAACAAAAAACAAACAAAAAAAAAACACCCCAAATGCATTTTTCCAAATTCACACCCCGCCTTAATTTCCTCCTTAAAGCTGGGGTTGGTAAATTTTTTGCTATATACACAAACCGTTCTATTGCTTCAAATGGTCTTTACACCTCAACAGCGATCAATAATTTCTGAAATAATAAGATCTTGAAAGTTCCAAAAAAATATCTGTCATCTAAGGGTGCTCTAACCCTGTTAAAGCGCTGACCAATCACTGCCATGCAGCCCTCTGAGAAATATCCAATCAGCTGCATTTGGGTCTCTCTGCTTGTGCATGACCCTACCATGCAAGAACCTGTAGGCACTGTGTGTGTGGAAACTTTGGAAGGGCCTCAGAGGGGAGGGAAGGGTTTAGCGGCAACCCCGTAGAGATGATACTGTCAAATTTTGCTAGCTTTCCAGATTACCAACCCCAGCTTTAATCTGGACATCTGGCAATTTCCACCCGAACCTGATCTGTCAGACTAACCCTGGGTAGTCATAATTCTTCATCTGAGGTTAGCACATGTTTGAACGCTGCCCATGACGTGGTTCTGATTCAACACCAGTGAACTCTGTGAATGGAATGGCATTTCGTGACTTGTCAGCAAATTTGAAATTTGAAGCCATTACTAAGTGTTGGACACACCGCCTCACAACATTTGCTTTAATGGAATGTCACCGTAGTATGAGATAGACTAAGAATATGGCTATGCGATCTGTCAATATATGTCGGATTTCAGTTGAAAAATATCTATGGCTTCATATTATGCTCTATAGTTTATTTCTTTATGTCGCAAATCACACAAATTATGTCTGAAGTTGAGCACCACTGAGATCAGGATATATACCAGGATCAGTTCCCTTCAGCTGAATTACAGGTGAACACACTGTCTCAAAGACATTATTATATTGTAATTTTAGTATTAAGACAATGTGTATGAAATAAACAATTATTATTTATAGAAATATTTTGGATAAACATGTTTTTTGTACAATAACCTGCTGTGTTTAATGCTAAACTGCTAATGCTAACAATTTTCCCACCATTACCAACAGCCATATTTACAGTTTTAGTGCTTTGGTGGTGCTAAAATCAGCTCACAAAGAGGCTGATGTTGAAATAGGTTACGGAAGATTTTTTGTTATTAACGTTTCGGCCTGTCCAACGCTTATTAATGGCTCCATGCGACACCTTTTTTATTACAAATAAAAATGAAATAAATATACATATCAGTGTTTGGGTCTATTCTCCTGTGAATGCATTTTGAGTTTCTGTGCTTGAAAGAAAAAAAAAGGGGGAAAAAAAGTTCTCTCCATACTTTCGTATCATGTGCTTCTCTTGACAGCTCCTGGTTCTCGTCTGCCGTGAGCCTTGCTTCTCTCCGTGACATGTTTGACTTTCTGTTTCTTCTGTTAGCATGTGCAGCCCTGTCAAGCAACTACTGCCAGTTCAACCACTCATTTCCATCATTGTCATGGGCCGCATTCAACCACTTGCTAAACTCACATCACGAATTATGACCTCCCAGGGTTAGTCTGACATTTCTACGGCAACAAGTATTGCCCAGTCTCAATAAAGACTAATACTCCAACAATGATGGATTATGAAACGGGTCATTTCCGTGTTGTTGATATGTCTGTCTCTCTTTTTTTTTTTTGTCATTTAAACAGGAAAGATTTTGTGTTTGACTCATCATTGGAGCCTTAAGGCATCAAACAACCTTGAAGTGACAGGTAAAGATGTCTGGCTAAAAGAACCTTTGAGAGAGAGAAAAAAAAAGAGAGAGAGAGAGAGAGAGAGTGTGTGAGCACCACCCACACTACTTACTTGGTAAACATGTGTCATGGGTGCCAAAGAATGCTGGAAACAAACACTGACCTCACAAGATCAGAAAGAATATGATCTAAGTCACTCCTCTGTGTTTTTTTTTTGCTATTTTCGTTTACTGTGGTTGCGGTCATTGGTCTCATTTCTGCCAAATGTTTGCTTAAGTACTAGCATTTATCCATCCACACGGTTGTTTCTATTAGACTGAATGCATTTGTTTTTAACTAAGAATCATATTAATATACAAGGTGCATGAAGCACAAAGTCTTACTGACAAAACATTAGTTAGTTAGTGCATGCATTGTGAATATATTTCTTTACAAGGAAGGCGAGTGATTGGTATGTTGCACGTCCTTGGGAGGATTTTGAAGGACCATGCGTATTGGAAGTGGTTGTGTCCTGATTTTAACTTAGACAATAGCTTTTCTTGACTGGCTGAGCTGAATAGCGATTATTGTTCTAATGGGCCGGGTGCCCAGTTTTTGGAGCACATGAGTACACAAGTTTTCTAAAATATGAAAAGTGTTAACATTTTCCATTCATTAACCAGCACACACACACAAGTGCTCAAGATTGCCAGTCGTACTTTCACTTGGCAACATGTGACTTAGTCCAGTTAAAATGTCTTCCAGAGTCATTTTGGTAAATAAGGATGGTAGAGTAAATAATCTACCTCATTCATGTTCATTACACACACAAGTTCATTCATGTTCATTATACACACAAGTTCACTCATGTTCGTTACACACAAGTTTATTTCCCATACGCCTTCTCAAACACTGCAGGTGAAATGTTATGGATATGTGAAGTAATGCACGCTGTGAAAATGTCAGGCCAAATAGAAATCATACCCCTTTTCCACCGTTTATTCCAAAAATAAATTGCTTCAGAGCGTGAAAAGTTGATTTTAAAATGGAACTTTTTTTTTTTTTTCCCCCAACCATTATAACATATTGTAGATTCGTTCGTAGAAGAAGCAGAGCACATCAATGGAGAAAGCAGTGAATAAGGATGAATTAGAAAATGTATACAGGAAGAAAACGTGCAGTTCATCAATGCAACCCACATTGTTTTCATGCTACTACTGTTTACTTCTATTCTGCCTTATGCAACGCCGTCCATCTGTGATGTATCCTTGGTTACATGGGTTTACAATTACAGCTGGTAGATGTGAAGGCTAGTTTGCTAGCAGGCACCAATGTTCAAAGAATTTTGAATGCAATTTAAAGAACCTCAGGTCAAAAAAAAAAAAAATCAATATCTGCGTAATCACATGACATAAAATAAATTAGCCCCAGCTTCATGCAATTCTACAGCACCTATCCTGTACCTATACTTCATTTTCTGGGGGCAGTCGTAGGCTAATGGTTAGAGAAGCGGCTTTGGAACCGAACGGTTGCTGGTTCGATTCACGAACCAGCAGGAAAAATGTGTGGCGGTGGGGGAGTGAGCTGCACCCTCCCTTCCTCCACCTTCATGGCTGAAGTGCCCTTGAGCAAGGCACCTAACCCCAAACTGCTCTCCGGGCGCCCTCAATGTGTGTGGCAGCCCACTGCTCCGAGTGTCTGTGCTCACTATTAAAGTGGTTCTGTGTTCACTTTGGATGGGTTAAATGCAGAGGCAATAATTTGCCTTGTGGGATTAATACAGTATAGCAAAAAAAATAAAAATAAAAAAATAAATAAAAATGTCCAAACCTCCTTGTTGTTTATTAAGGTCATGGAGAGGCTAGAGCCCACCCTAGCCCCCTACAGGCAAAGAGTGCATCAGACCACTGCATGGCCAACACACACACACACCCACAACCATTCACACCTCAGGGAAATCGAGAATATCCATTCAGCCTAACATGCATGTCTTTGGACTATGGGAGGAAACTGGAGCACCCAGAGGAAACTCACAAGCAAGGGAAAACATGCAAACTCCATACAGAAACACGCTTGCCAGACACAGGACTCAAACTTAAAACATGTTAGCAACAAATAATCTAATACAACTATCAGACACTAAACCTTATAAGGACTTGTTGTTGTTTTTTTGTCTTCATCTGAATACACCATTTTAAGATATTGCAGGCAAGATGCTGTTGGGAGAAATATCTTTGCCATGATATAGTGAAGGAGACTAATCTTTATCATCTATTCACTATATTGACAAAAAGTTATTGACACTTCACTATGACACTCATGTGTTTGTCGGACTCCAGGTTCCATTCCTCTTAGCTGTTATAATAAATTTCTCTCTTCTGGGAAGGCTGTCCAATATTTGTGATCGTTCATTCACAAGAGCATTATTAAAGTCCGGCACTGATGTCAGGTGGGACTTACTGTATGTGAACCGAGACTGTCAAGCTAGAACAGCTTCGAGCCTGTTAGTTCTACTGTAACCCAATAGAAGATGAAGACATTCTGCACAATTGTGTGCTTTTAACTTTGAGGCACCAACTTTGGAAAGAAGCTACATATGAGTCTGATGGTCAAGAGTCCATAAACTTTTATCCATGTAGTGTATGTGTCTGGAGTTTTCCACTAAAACTAGTCCTTGGCTGGGAGATTTCATTGAGCTAATGTATAAGACACATTCTGACTGTATTACTCTGCTCGGCATTCAGTCCAGATTTTTTGATTAAATTGAACAAAAGCAAATCAAGGTTCCCAGTGAATGAAACAGACATATCAGTAAGCTGATCGTTTGATTGAGTGCTATTCCATTTAAAGTGATTTGGCAAGCTAGGAAAGCTGGGCAAACTTTCATAACAATTTGCCAGGGGTTTACTGGAATATTTCCAAATGACTGTCTTAGATGTAGAACAATATTGCATTATTAAAATTTATTATAGCACACATTTGATCTCTTACACAAAGAAATGAACTTCAAATGTCAATTAAAGAAGTACACCTCAACCTTATACAGGTAACTGTCACTATGTACAATCAATATGATTTACAGACCTTTAAGTTCTGAACAGGGATCTAAATCTACAGTGGGCAACCCTGCTGTTGTAGTCCATACAGCTTCCAGTTCAGAGAGATGATTTTATACTCTCCACAGCTGGTTATTTGAGTAATCTTAACATTGAGCTCAAACTGGTCCTAACGTTCTTCTTCTTTGACCCCAACAAGGCATTTCCCCCAGCAGAATTGGTGCTCAGGGGATGTGTTTCGTGTTACACATCATTCTTTTTATACTGTTTGTAGAAAGATGCACTAAACTCTGTTACCTGAGCACATTCACCGCTAAGAAATTTTGGGAATATTAAGTCACATGTTCAACAGTATGCTGAACCAGCCAAACTTTCAGAAGATCAAATACCTTCAAATATATTGTAATATTGATTGACAAGAGCACTTTCAAAGTACAATCTTGTTAGCTAAACAAATAAATAAATAAATAAATAATAATGAAATGTAGTACCATTATTAAATAAACCAATAATAAAGTATTTGCATTTAAAAAAAGTACAATTCATTTCAACTTTAATGAGAATGCCCTTAATGTCTTCATGCTATTAGCATGGTTGCTAGTTACGTCTTTTGCGTTCAAATTCTGTATCGTACTAAGTTACTAAAATATCCACACAAATAAATGAAAAAAATTGAGACATTGCTGTATAAGATGTGGGTTAGCACATTTGGGAATACTTTTTTTTTAGCTTTTAAGAGTGGTGGCACAGGGGCCAGAAAATGATTGAATGAATTGTTTAGTGAGTTGAGTGTGTAACGTTTTTAAAAGACACTCCAATTTGTCCCTCCAGAATTTCTTTGGGACTGTTGTAGTTGAAACGCAAAATTTTGCGGCAGATTGAGCACATGTCTGCGTCATGTTGTCTTCAAGAGCATAAATATGAAAGTGACATTTGGTAATGTGTGGCTCAACGTGCGCACAGGAGTCTGCCAAGATTGGTGAAATTTGTTTTTCTTTTTTCTTTTTTTTTTTTGATTGATGGTGTAAAATTGATTATTTAAATTTTAGGAGTTAGTTAATTTAAAGAGCATGGGCTCCCACATCAGTGAAAAACAGACTAACTGTACATCTATTAGTGTTGGGATCATTGTGAACATCAAGTTAAGCATGGAAGCATCTTTCTTGACATCATACCACTGCTCACCAATTCTGATCACTGGGCCAATCATAAGAAAACAATATGATCCCATTTTCACTGCCTTTGAGTTTTAGCAAGGTTGTCTCAGGGGGGTTAGTTCTGATGAAAGGATCCAAGTGAATCAATTGAACTTTTGATTAGTCTGGGGTTTGACGTGCCTACACTTCTCAAAATTGTGTTTGGATACAAGGTGCATAATTGATGAACAGTATAGTGACTCGGGCGAACAAAATGGTTTTCCATTCAATTAGTTTCTTTGTTCAGAGTACTAAAAGAAAAGAAAAAGGCCCACAGTTGCCCTTCAATTTAATCTCATACAACTGAGTGGGAGGAAATCAATTAAAGAATTTACAGTAGCATGACTTTTATGCAGTCGTTTACCCATATGATGTCACTGAAAACTCTTAGAGAAATTTCAGGCATGGTGTACAACACTCCAGCTTCCTTATACCCTATGGCAGTTTTCATTCGATGCTTAGCTGTACAGGGAATTTTCCTTCCTTCCAAATATTACACTTTTTGACTTGCTCTTGCCTTCAAGTATGGAAAAAACATACACAAAAAAGGCGTTAGTAATAAATGCATGCCTCAGTGTGTTTTATTTCTCTTACACCACTGCAATGTACCAATGATTACCAATGATTTTTTAAAATTGTTATTTTATTATTATTTAATTATTTATTATTTTTTTAATCTATTTATAGTTGAATTAATGTTAAATGTCTATAAAACAAGGACTTACAGTTTATCATAAAATCTACCGCCAGTCATTCACTCATTTTGTACTTTTTTGAAGTTAATCATTGATAATATTACACTTTATCTAGAAGTCCTCCATTTCGATGGCTTAAATAACCATTTACCTATACAGAGTACTATACAAATCCCTGCACTACTATAGAAATTATACCATATTAAGACTTATGCTTTTAATAACAACTTTGCAACTAGAACCACTACCAGAACTGTTGTTTAAAAAAACTCACCAACAACTTCTGACCAATCAGGTCATTTAACAGTGCTTTTAATTGGATTTTTAGTGCTATTATATATATAGGGGTACATCAAGACTCCCACAGCAGAGTCTTGAGACTTCTGAGTCATTGATGTTGGGGTTGGCAGAGAACTAAACAACTGTTGAACTGTGTAATTGTCACAGTGCTTTAGCGCGCAGGCAGCAGATAAGACTCGCAAGGAAACTATCCTTTCTGGATCAGTGGTTCCAAATAAAAGCTCCTGTTGCCATCTGTGCCCTTTGCTCCAGAGTCCCTGTGCTGAGCTTGGTGCTAAACGAATTGCATAGGTATGTCATTAAAAACGTTGATGTCTTTAAAGCGATTAGATCATGCTAGAATAAATCCTGTAGAAACCTTGCAATAAAACCATAAATAGCTTGACAGCTGTCATTTAGTTCATGATACTGTATACTCACCAAATTTCCCAAAAATTTGGGATATTTTCCGAAATGCAATAAAGTGAAAAGACTAAGCCTTTGGTGGCTGCCCACAAAAAAATAAATAAAAAAATAGAATATTGCCTTTAAAGATTCTATTCTGACTGTAGGGCTACAGACTCTTAGGCTATCAGACTCTTAGGCTGTACTATCCTACAAAGTGATATTTAGCATAAGAGGAAAACTATCAAAGGTTCAGACGTTCAGTCATTCATTTTCCAAAGGCAGGGTACACCCTGAACAGCTTGGGAGGAAACCGGAGTACTCAGAGGAAACCAATGCAAGCGCCTATGCCGAGCACAAGACTTGAACCCAGAACCTTCCTGCGTCTAACCCTGGGTTTATACTGAGCCACGATGTCCGCAGTCTCCGCGATGAAAAAAACGCACAGAGCTCCTCAATTTATAACCACGCTTCAAGCACGATCGGGGTATAAATAGGAGGCAGGATGCATCCGGGAGATAAAACTTAAAGGAATTTAAGTCCAAGTTCATCAAGATCCTCTTCAATGGTGCAACAAGGTCTTTTACACTCTGTTAAGATTTGTTACGGTCTGTGAAGCTCTACTTCCCACGTTCTAATCATGATTGGTGTTAAATCGTAATACATTGTAATAATCGTGGCAAATCCACGAATCCACCAAGTTCGATCCCATGATTCAAACCCATGACCCCCTCCCCATGTTCATCACAATTCTCTCGAATCGTGGAGATGGTGGACATCGTGCCCCCGTGTAAAACCAGGGTAACCGCTATGCTGCCGTTCCGCCGTGGGTCCAACCTTTTATTTTGGTCAAATGGACTGTTTTTATCACTATTTCCACGTGATGTTTTTGTGAAATATGTTTTCTCAAATATAAGACAGTAAAGTATGCTACAGAAAAGTCTTTGGTTTGAGTCCTGGGCTCGGATGTTTCTGTGTGGAGTTTGCATATTCTCCATGTGCTTGTGTGGGTTCCAGGACGCACACTTAAATAAATGTAATCAGTCCTCTGTCAGTCTACACTTTCCTATCTCCTCACACAATGTCATGTTTCAAAGTTGTTGTTTCATAGTGAAATGGACCATCAGTGGAAAAAAATCAGCTGTTAAAAAAATTACTGCATCCAAATTCAAGTTAATGTTCTTTATTTGGACATATATATGTACAATCATTTATGTTTAATCAATTAGCAGCTGCTTATGTTTCCTTATCCTTATCCTTGTGGATATTTGGCATTATTCAGAATGTTAGATTTGCTCCACATTACAAAAAAAAAAACCCTTAAATAAATAAATAAAATCTGAATTGAGATGTAAATGAAGTGCTTGGGTTTGCAGTGTGAATGTAACCAATGCGCTGTTGTAGTCAAGGGCTTTAATATCAACAAATTAGTGAGCTTTGACTGACTTGCAGACAGTAGAAATGAGACTGAATCAGCAAATCAGCAGCAGCATCCCTCCATACCAACCCCCCACCCCACCCACCCACACACACAGACACACACGGCCCCTTACATAATCTAATCAAGTTCGATGGCTAGCTCGATTAATAAAGCCGGCTATTGACTTCTAATTGGCGCCGCTCGGCTCTGCTAATTTCCTGGGACGAAATTACACTAATGCAGTTGGCTTGATGGAGTACTTATAGCCATCTCCCAGGAGAGACGGCCAGTGAGACGTATCCAGGGTGGGGAAGAGGAGAGGATTGAGATATCAAGAGAGTGGGTAAGAGAGGAGGAGGAGGAAAACTTTGATAAACATCATGTCGATGTTGTTTAATCATAGCCCACTTTCTAATCACTTCCTTCCGATGTCATATCGTAGCATTGCTTCCAGCTCCAAAGTTGCAGAGAGAGCCGTAACACTACCCACCTGTCTACATGCTAATGAATTCTCTCTGAGCCGTTCACCGCTGCGGATAGAGTGATCTTCTGCTGCTGCTGCTGCTACAGTAGACTGAATTGATGTCATTAAATGAGGAAGGCTAACTTCGGCTCCCAGACATGCAGGGACACCAGCTGTACATAGAACAAACATCCAAGTTCATTAAGGATCCAATCACTGCAGCATGTCTGTGCTCTGACCGTCTGCTGCTCCTGGATACTGGAATAAGTGGGGCAGGATCAGAAAATGACAAGATCTGTTCATTTATATGCCTTTGATGAAGTGTTTAGGTAAATCTCAGTGGTCCGAACCAATACGGATACCGGTATGAGGTATGGCCCATCTAAGCCGACTCTGGGCGAGGGCGGGGTACACCCTGAACAGCTCGGCAGGCCATCGCAGGGCAACACACATACAACCATTCACCCTCACTCTCACAGCCAAGGACAATTTGGAACCGCCAATTAGCCTACTGTGAATGTTTTTGGACTGTAGGAGGAAACCAGAGTACCCGGAGGAAACCCATGCAATCATGGGGAGAACATGCAAACTCCACACAGAAACGCCCGCGCCTGGGAATCGAACCTGGGACGTGCTAACCATTACACCACCGTGCCCTCTTCCATTCATTCTAGACTTATTTCATGAACGCAACAAAATTTAGATTCTTGAAATTTTTTCTTTCAAGAATTAGATGTTTGGTTGTTGTTTTTTTTTAAACCAAGTAAGATTTTCTACTGACCACTTATCTGATCTTGCTGATCTTACCTGAATTTTTTACTGAATCTTTTTTGTATTTTCCAGCTTCCATGCCTCATATTTACCTGTAAAAATGTTTAGCAAAGCGGATCATAATTTTGCATTAAAAATACATGAATGCTATTATTTATGTACAGTACAGTGCAAAAGTCTGAGGCACCCCTTTTTTTAAATATAAACTTTGCTATAGATTTTTATTTTATAACTTGTATATCAGCAGGTTAGTACAAAAACGCGTTAGATAGTCTTTCCAAACATTAGTTTTCCAGCACAAAATGAAATGTTACATTAAAAATGTTTGTACAGTATGTCACATAAAGAAAGCAGCATATTACATATAAGAGACCACTTTTCAGACAAAAATATAATGAAGGCTGCTGCGATTTACATGCAAATAAAGAATCAAGTGTGAGAGTCAACATTTCCAGGAGAACTGGGGTTGGTTCTGTAAGATCCACTCGGTAGATACTGTACTTGTAAAATTGCACAAACTCTGCCTGAATTAGTTTCATTTATTGCTGTTCTCTGTGATTTATAGAATTTTTATGTAGAGATATATAATATAATTCTACAGCATGTGTCTAAAACTTTTGCACAGTACTGTATGTTATGATTGGGGTGGAGCTTAAGCTTTTTTTCCCAGCATTTAAAAATAAAACTCAACCACATTGTCCTCATTTAACGCATAAGATGGTTTATTAATGATTGTATATATGGTTGTACAGTATGTAGCTCAGTTCACTGAGATAAGATAGCGTTGTATTAAATCACCATGTTTCAACATGCTTTACAATAAATGCATAGAGCATTTTAATCTTTCAGTATTAGAAAAAAAAAAAAACGTATCGTTCCTTTTGCTGTCGGTTGTGAAAAGGAAAAAAAAAAAGATTCAGGAACGTCAACACCATGTGCGGAGTTGAAGCAACATGTTAAATGCGCTTCCCAATAAATATTTTATGTCCCTGATTTTTATGGAGCACCTTAATGAAGTGTTAAACAAACTGACTCACACTTAAAAATCGTCGAATTAACTAATTGAACATTTAGTGTGTGTTTTTTCTTGCCAGATCACATGATCTCGCACCTTATATGACAGCTTCTGTGTGAACGCTCCCACCCGATTTAACACCTGAGGGGAATAAAGCCTTACAGGTCGACACCCTTCTTTCAGAGGCAAGTCAAGACATACTGAACACACGAAACAGATACTAGGCCTACCGGTGAATAAAAGCCAGTGGCACTCCCTCAATTGGGCTAAACACATAAATACGAGGAACATATCAGAACAAACTGGTAAAAAAAACACAAGAAATCAAACAGGAAGAAAAAAAATCTCTTTGTTGAAGAGGCCAATGGACGAATATGAATGGTGGGCTAGTCATTTTATTTGGCTAAGCTAATTCTTCCTGGGCTGCTTAACAAGCACTGATGGACACTGGATGTTGACGAGTGTACTGTATACTGAGAAAGGCATGGTGTGTGATATTTAAAAAATACTTTGGATTCCACTCAAGCCTGCCTAAGATAACGAGGCTCTTTTGAATAACTAATCATTTTGGAATTCCTCCATCTGTCTATCTTAGCTGATATACAGATGTTTGATAGCTGGGAGCAGAGTGAGCGTTAAGCACTGATGTGCACTGAATGAAGTACAGAAGGAGATTTTTTGAATTGATGTATTGAATGAGCACAGTTCATTCCCATCACTGTTTCATGTAATGGGCAGCCCATTTAGCAATGTTCTACTGGGGGTGGAGGGGTTGGCAAGTTTTTAGACTGTAGGAGGAAACCAGAGTACCCAGAGGAAACCCACGCAAGCACGGGGAGAACATGCAAACTCCACACAGATACGCCCGAGCCCGGGAATCGAACCCATGCCTTCCATCTATCTGTTCATTCATTTTCCGAACTGCTAGTTTCAGTGGGGTCGCGTGGGGGTGGAGCCTATCTCAGCCTACTCTGGGTGAAAGCAGGGTACACCTTGTACAGCCCGCCAGTCAACTGCAAACACGCACACACACACACACACACACACACACACACACACACACACACACACACACACACACCTTGGGGCAATTTGGAACAGCCGAATTAGCTTAATGTTCATGCCTTTGGACTCTTGGAGGAAACCAGAGTACCCAGATGAAGCACTCTTGCTGAGCTCGGGACTCGAACCCAGGACCTTCTTGCTGTGAGGCGGACGTGTTAAGAATTATGTCACCGTGCCGCCCCATGGATAAAATTTTTTATGTTGGATAATTTTTGCTACAATACCTACACACAGAATATTTCCGAATACACACAAACAAGCACACACACACACACACACACACACACACACACACACACACACACACACACACTGGAAATGCTCCTTCAAAACCATATGATTAATGGATAAATCTGACATTTTCCAACCACTGGTCATGACACTGAAATTGTAGCCCTTGGTCCAGTGCATTAAACGTCTGATGTATGTGGCGTGTAATATGAATTGTTATAAAGAATGAGGGAGGAGAATGGGTATGAGTGGAGATGGAGAAGTAACTGAGGTATAGCAGTAGGTGTCACTCTTCCTTCCTCTCTTGGGATGATCCTCATCCAGAGCGTTCGGCTTTCCTGGCTGCTTTACAAACTCAGCTCGGATCGCACTGCATCTTTCTCAGCTGAATCTGTTTGTGCCTTCAGCATCCCATCACCCTCGTCATCTAGTGTATATACTGCGGCTGGAGTGGGTACACGTTTCCCATCACTGAACTAACCGTATATCTTGACAAAAGACCAAATAACAATATTTGAATATAAACACATATTTGCGGTGTCTGTGGCTCATGTCACACTGAGTGACGGCCGCTGGAGCACTGCTGATGATCAAGCCACACTGGTATCAACTTACAGCAAGCATGAAAGTGAAAGCTTTTCACCTTGAGCTCCACATCAGCAGCTTTGTCCAAGACCGCAAAACCCACAGGCCCTGTATCCGGTTCACAGTCAAACAACAAAAAAACAAGTATCGCCTTTTGTATAACTGTAAATAATGCCTCTCATGAAATATTCATGCTGTCACACCCCTAATTTAATAATATATTGATTAAGGCAGTGCCTAAAAGTGGAGCTTCCCATAAGGTTTCTGTGAGTTTTGTTTCTTGATTATTGCACCGATGCTTTCGTGAAAAATGGGAAAACTCCTTGCTTGCCATGAACACTCTATTCGTCCGATACAAGCGTGTTGTAATCAGAATTTTTAGCTCAGGGCGCCACGGCGGCGCAGTGGTTAGCACACCCGCCTCACAGCAAAAAAGGTCCTGGTTTCGAGTCCCAGGCTCGGGCATTTCCGTGTGGAGTTTGTATGTTCTCCCTGTGCTTGTGTGGGTTTCCTCCAGGTACTCCGGTTTCCTCGCACAGTCCATAGAACGTCTAATAGACCATCGGCTGTTCCAAATTGACCCTAGGTTGACACTGCAATGGTCTGGCGAGCTGCTCATGGAGTACCCTGCCTTCTCCCAGTGTCGGCTGAGAGACACCCTCCCCGATACCCTAGTAGGATTAAGTGGTTCGGCAAATGTGTGAGTGTTGTTTCGATGTTAGATGTTATGTGACCTTTATACCGTTTTCAAACATAAAAACTGCTTCATTATGTTGTATTATTATTATGTCAACTTCCCACCACAGAGCGAACAACCAATCAGGATTGTGATGCATACGGACGTTTGGATGGATGTACTGTACAAGCCATGAAAAATCAAGCCGGTGGTTTCAAAAGTGTGGTAGGTAATAAAAAGTAAGTCTGCTGGGGTTTTTACACCCGAGCCTACTGGGTCATGGGGCTGGAGCTTATCCCCAGTCTCCATAGCATGAAGCAACTAGGAGTTCAACTCCTCCTGGATGAATATTTTTTACTGGTACCCATTTATAGGGCACAGTTGTGGTTAAGACCTTGCCCAGGGGTCTAAGCATGGTGGGGGTCTAACAGGCATTCGAACCCACGACCTTGCCATCATGAGCCCAGCACCCTAACCACTACAATGTGGGGCGTGGCTATAAATATGTACCACATGTTACATGATCCTTACTATTTATTGCTATATGGCATCATGCTATACTACAGAAACAAATGAACCAAATTTCCTTGTTGTTGAAATGGTACATCTTTTATGGTTCTATTTAGATGGAATAGCGTGCCTTCAAAATAAAGACAAGATACAGTTTGGCACCTTCTTTCTCATTACTAAAGATTTACGAAAGGAGGACAATAAAACACTATTTCTATCCTCATGGTGTTAGAGGTCACTATTGATGTGAAAGGTTGTTGTTTATATTATAAATTATCTGCTTTTTTGGCGAATAATTCTCAGGCTCTCTGCTTGGATCACTGCGACGTGCCCAGCCTACGAGCTAGCCAAGTTTATTTTCAGTCTTTTTCAGCTCTGAGTTGTGAGGCTATACAAATAATGGCCCCACTTTCAATTTCCAGATCTTTCATCGACAACAAGCAAACCTGATCCCGCCTGCCCAGAGCCGGAGATCTCTCCACTTCCCGGTGTCCGAGTAATGATTATTAATGATGTCACCTGATCGGTACGAGAACTGTGCATGTAGAGTGTGTGTGTGTGTGTGTGTGTGTGTGTGTGTGTGTGTGTGCGTGTGTGTGTGCGTGTGTGTGTGTGTGTGGAGACCATACAGCTGGGAACCGCCTCAACAATCGGGGGAGCTGAGTGCAGGGTTAGGGAAACAATACAGTCCAGTGTCCGTGTGCCTATCATGATCTTCTTAGCCATGAGTTTCCCCTTGCCCTTCCCCTTGTCCTCTGGGGCTGCTCCTCAGAGAGCCTATTGTGCTGTATCTGCTATGCAATCATTCCTCTCATTCACCCAGCACCCCACCACCACATGTCTCATTAGGGTCTCCGGCCATACTCAGACTCCAGCCTGGGAAGCATTTTGGGCATTAAGGTTCAGGTAGTTATTAACATTGGATCACTCTAAGTCTAATCTCTTCCAGGTTCCACAGGACCATGGTTTGTCCAGGTAGTGCACCCTAGCCAGGGGTATGAGAATCCCAAATCTCATGGTGTGAGATTAGAGTGGGGAATGATGATTTCATTGATTCAATCATACATTGATATTCAGTAAGCTTTTTATTCTAATGAGGCTCATGGAACTTTTCCAAAATTGAAATCCTGCAAGGGTCACCATACTGAGCCTATCTATGCTATCTCATTTGGGGGGTCACCACACAACTTGGGGCATCTGGAATAGCCAAATAGCAATTCATGTGCATGTCTTTGAACTGTAGGAGGAAGTCGTAGCACTCAGAGGAAACCCACACAAACACATTGAGAATATGCAAACCCCATGTAGAAACGCTCTCGCCGAGCTCCGGGAAGGGAAGAAAAAGTCCATTGACGTGATAACCTGGTCATGCGGTACATTCAGGACATCAACTGACTTCATTTTATTGCCAAATAATGTTGCTGAGCCTCGACCGGACCAACTGAAGCGACAATGCCATGGCTATTACTTGCTGAAATCAAGGCTAAAGGCAGTCCAACAAAACATTAGATTGCGCGATTTATTTTAGGCTATTCTGTGTACAAACCAAGCTTCAATATTCATTCACTAAATTCAAGTAAGAAGGTCATTCCATGAAACTTGTGTTTGAGCAGTTAACCTTGTGTTTGACCTTTCAGTTAAGCTAGATCTGTACAAATTGTTTGGGTCCCCACAAAAACCACCAAGTCTTGAGCAAGAACTAAAAAGGTTCCTTAAAATGTGTCCCAGGAACTGAAATCTAAGTTTCTTCAGTGGAAATCCTCATGCATTCCTGTGGTGGTAATGTTCCATACATTCGTTGAAGAGTTCCTGGGTTCATGAAAAGGATACTAGGGTGGACACACACCTGGTTTCGATCGGAAATGGTATTGGCTGGAGATGGAACACAGGAATGAATTGAAATGGCTGTCAATGAACACAAATGGAATCTTTGAAAAGAACACCAATCAGGAACCCTTTTATTATGGGATGTCCCATGGAATGGGCCGACCACTTAGTGGTGCTCCACCAGGGGTCAGACCCTGTGTCCCTCTGTCTCTGATACAACTGCCGCCAGGGTGTGACATGACCTACACTCTCTGTGACATCATCAGGTACTGATTGACCTACACATTCTGTGATTATGTCACAGAGAGGGGTCCTACCACCCTGGGACATCCCACCTGCACAGCTTTATGCACTGCTTCTAGTATTTGTCACACATGCAGCGATTTGGATTTGATTAGGATGTAACAATGGTGCGTTATTGTGCCTCTGTGTATCAAGTCACATGTCCAAGCCTGAAGGGTTATTGATGCTTTTAACATCCTCTCCTCATATTCATGAATGCTGATAATGCTAATGTACCATGACTGTTAATGGCCAAGCACTCTGGGTGATAACTGATGCTATCTCACGTCCTCTCTCTCATTTCTCACCCGGAACAACACATCATCCAGATAAAAACTGATTAAAAAGTTTTCCATTACAGGATTTTTTTCCCCTGCTGCTGCCTTGTTAATGTTTCTCACTCTGTGTTTTGTCTGATGATGCTTCTATTGTCCCAGGGGTCAAGTGACAACAAAACAGGAGTCTGCCCCCATTATAGGGGAGTCTGGATAGGGGCAGATGCTGAGAGACCTTGTCACACCATGCAAACCTTATTACGTCGTCAGTGGTTTCGGAAATGCAGAACCCTATCTGCCGATTTAGGACCTAATAAGGATGGATGGTGGGTTGTTTGGTGACCTCAACATACGGCAGTAGCTGATGAGCATCTTCCTGGAAGTTCTCTGCTGTATCCTCCTCCCAGCTTCTTAGCTAGCTGACACAAATCCTTAGGCCAGAGCTGAAGAAAAGTAGCGCATAAAGAAAATAAAGGAAATGTTGGAATGGCTACATATGAGCCATCATCTGTCCTTGTGTGATTTTTTAGTTGTCCATCCTTATCTATGAATGAATGTTCTTGAAAAATGTTCTGGGACATTTGTGTAGTTAAATGGTTTTATTCAACCCAATGACACTTTTTATTCTGATTGAACAATCAAATCTTATTAAATCTCAGACATTTACACAACTTAGAGTTACTTTAAGAAATCCAGTATAGAGTAGACAGACTAGACAGCACAATGGCGTAGTGGTTAGCACGTCTGCCTCACAGAAAAAAGGTCCTGGACTCGGCAAAGGCGTTTCTGTTTGAAGTTTGCATGTTCTCCTGTGCTTGCGTGAGTTTCCTCTGGGTGCTCTGGTTTCCTCCCAAGGACATGCACTTTAGGCTAATTGGATATTCCCATTTACCCCAGGTGTGAATGTGAGTGTGAATGGTTGTGTGTGTGTGTGTGTGTGTGTGTGTGTGTGTTGGCCGTACAATGGACTGGTGACTTCCCATCACCCCAGTGGGCACTGGTGGTTCGGTGATTAAGGCTCTGGATTACTGAGCCAAATTCAGTGATCCAAGTCACAGTTCCACTACTTCGCCCTTGATCTCTTAACCCTGAATTGCTCAGTTGTATAAAAATGATACATATAAGTTACTCTGGATTAGGGCCGGTTGGGGCCGGTGGCGCAGCGGTTAGGGTTAGGGTGCCGGGCTCACGATCGAGAGATCATGGGTTCGAATCCCTGTTGGACCCCCACCGTGCTAAGACCCCTG
>JBCNYH010000005.1:17331055-17344893 GCA_039654325.1 Tandanus tandanus
AAGACCCCTGGGCAAGGTCTTAACCACAAGTGTGCCTCTGTCCACCCAGCAGTATAAATGGGTACCAGTAAAAATACGGGGAAGGTAACCTGCGATGGACTAGCGTCCCATCCAGGAGGAGTTGAACTCCTAGTCGCTTCACGTTAGAGAAACCGGGGATAAGCACCAGCCTGATGAGCCACTAGGCTCGGGTGTAAAAGCCCAACAGACTTACCTTACCTGGATTAGGGCGTCTTCGAAAGGATAAATCATTTCGGAAAATGGAAATTTCACATAAATGATACAGCAGGCTTGTTTCCCAGGGTGTGGGGTTCACAAAGAAGAGCTAATATTATTAACCAAGGTTACCAGGTTTCAACAAAATCTCCCACCCAACTACAGATGGAAAACACATAAATGCATTCAACTAGACTGAAAAAAAAAAACCAGTCATTAGAATAGAAGACCCATTTTTCTTCTTTAAGTAGCCTTTGCTCGGGAAACAAGGTCACTATGAGGCAGACACACTTCTGAAGTATGGACATTACCCAGCCCATAATACCACTTTCACTCTCCAAATCTATGCAATATATCAGTAGACATGGTTATGTACATCATGGACACACTCTTTGTACTTACGCTTTGATTTGTTTCCAACAAATGTATTTAATTTAATTCTGATTATTCGCTATAGAATACATAAAGTATATTTTAGGCAGCCCTATCATTAATAACCCTATCACAAAAACATCAAAACTATCAACAGGGCTAATAGGGTTGTCATGTCCACTACTACCACTACTACTACTACTGCTGCTGCTACTACTGTTTATTCCGTAACCAACGAAGGCGCATCACATATGTGACGTGTCAAGGGCTAGGAAGTCTGGTGGTACCCATCCATCTTCAGACTCTCACGTATATACCTAGGGCCAATTTGGAACAGTCAATCAGCCTCATGTGCATGTCTTTGGACCGTGGGAGGAAACTGCATCACACGGAAGAAACCCAAGTAAACATGAGGAGAAAATGCGTACTCTGCACAGAAATGCCCTCACCAGGCATGGGGCTCAAACCCAGGAACTTCTGTGATGAGTCAGACGTGCTACCCACCACCTCTCCACGATCCCCTACGCCACCATGCTGCCCCACTGCTCCTGCGAACATGATCGTAGTTTGAGCATGCGACAATGTACCTCTTGTTCCAATGGCGTCTAGAGCTTAGGCCCCATGTTTGACCACTCGGTGCATATAATAATTTTTTGGACGAAATGTTGGTCAATCTTAACATGTTATTTGTATTTCCACAGAATTTTATGTATCATGGTGCAAATAAGGATTATATAATCATGAACATTTGTTGACTGGTTGATATATATGATGGCACTCTGCCCTACCTACCCCTATGGACAAGTCGGCACTAAATAATTGAGTTTGTGATTTAACTGGCTACAACAGATAATGCTATTAAGAAGAGGAACCAGGAAAGGCTACAGGAAATGAAGACTAAATGGAGTTTTACATCTATAACCCCACCTTGACTCACCAAGCTCTTGGAAGGCTAAATGGGGTTATAAATTGAATGCTCTTTGGAATGCTTCATCATGTTGTCTCTGAAAGACTTGGCACAGATTGTGCAGCTTGCCACCTGGAGCAGAGCAGGCACAAGGGGCAATATATTGGCATATTGAATCATCTTCTCATTGTTGACAGGATAAATGAAAATCCCTCTGAGCCAGATGATTTCCACTTTATTTCATGTGTGATTTCTTGATTAGTGTGGGCCAGAATACGGTCCAGCTGTGGATATTAATAATCATATTGTAGGGTCAAAGACGGTTTGCAACTGGTACACAAATCGCAGGCAGGTTTTCAGAGACGATGATATGCATGTGGACATTCTCACGCCCTTCATTTCCCACGCGCATGATTCTGATTGCATGTATGAAGATGAGAGTCTCCTTTATAGTTGCTTCCTGGAATTATTCCTCATATGGACAATTCTGGCTGAGTACAGAGGAATGTGGACCTTGAATTATTAAAAATAGAGTTGGAACCTTGCACCATGTTATTGGGGCATTGTTCCTCCAACCAAAGATCACAAGATGTGCTAATGAGATCATCCAATTCAAGCTACATTAAAAGCCAGATCGAAACTACTAGGTTTATGTCCCCCAGTACTGAGATCTGCTACTTTCAATATCTTCACCAGTACTCTATCTAATATAATTGCTGTCTTTTCTTTTTTCGAATAAAATGGAAGCCTTGGAGAAAGAGCTAGAATCGAAATTACCGTATGCCTGGTGTTACTGTTTTTTCCACCAAGCATGTGAAACCCACTTCAGTAACACGTTTTTCATGGCCAGGAATGAGGTGGATCCAGAGCCTATTCTGGGAACAATGGGTGTGAGGTGGAAATACATTCTAGTAATTGAAAAGCACCATGCACACACACATTTACACACTCATTCACACCAATCCAACAATACTACCAGGATGGTTTTGCGGGGGCCGGCACAGTGGTGTAGTGGGTGGCAAGGCTGCGTCACAACAAGAGTTTGAGTCCCGGGCACAACAAGGGCATTTCTGTGTGGAGGTAGCATGTTCTCCTCATGCTTGCATGGCTTTTCTCAGGATACTCCTGTTTCCTCCCACATCCCAAAGGCATGCACATAACTGGTTGTTCTAAATTATCTCTAGGTGTGAGTGCGAATGGTTGTAGATGTATTGGCCTTGCAATGGACTGGCGGACTTCCAGGGTGTACCCCGCCTTCACCCTCTGTCGGCTCCGTCGGCTCCAGCCTCCCTACAAACCTAGTAGGATAAACGAATGTATGAGTGGTTTTGGGAGGTAGGAGGAAAGTGAGTACATGGAAGAAACCACACAAACACATTGGAGAACATGGAAACACAATGGAAGCTCAACACAGACAATCAAACTAAGCTTCATAAGCTAACATGTGTTTTATCATTTTGGCTAAATACTAAAGTTTCCTGGCGAAACCACCCCGTCTTACAGGTTTAGTATGTCTCATTCATCTGTTCTATGTCTTGTTTTGGATCTATGTGTCTATCAATACTATCCACTTGTGCCTGTCAATAATAATAATAATAATACCATGTGACCAAAGGAACAATCTTGGCACAATAACATGAAATATAACATGCAAACAAATATTGCATTTAATAAAACATGCCGAGCATTGTCCATGTCTGTGTTGTTGGTCGCCATCTTAATAGTTCTGCACTCTCGTCATAAATGGGCGGCTCATTAGGTTTATGTTCTCTAGATCATCATGCACACTGGTGCTCAGTTTACCTGCGTACAGGAGCAAACAAACGCCTTCAGAACGCCATCTTAGCCTATACCATTTTATTTCCAATAGAAAACACTGTATTTTATGTGTGTTTGATAAACCTGGTAAGGGCCCCTTTAAGATCAAAACAGGGACCTGAGCTGTGAGACGGCAATGCCAGCTGCTGTTCCACCATGCTGCCTAAAGTTTAAAAAAATTGAACAAAAATCATCAGCGCAAACAGTCGACCATTATTCCTATTAACAAGACTACTCAGTGTCAGTATTAGCGATTTCCACAGGACATGCCCTGCTAGAAGTAATAACAATAAAGGCAGCACTATTAGCACGGCTAACCTAGCCGCTCATGATTGTGCTGCAGTAAACATGAGGCGCTGTGCAACAAGAGCCAGTGCCTGTGAGCTTTCACCTCATCGATTCAGACAGGCAGGACTGGAGTTAATTACCCTCGAATCTCTCCCCCAGCAATCACTTGCTTACTTGCACGATCATTATTCTACTTCACCCCCATGGCAACCCCGCCCTTCCTCCATTCAAGGAGGTGTACACTTTCAAGGCCAGAGCATTTGTGGTAGTGGCGGCACGGGGAAAACCAGAGCTCCGTCATTGGTAATCGGATTTCAATTGCGGCGTCTTAGAGGTTGCATCAATTTGATTTTCTCCCCATGAGCAAAGTGATTAGTGCCTCGGCGCTGGAGGGTTTGGAAGGCGGGTGGGGGTTAGGTGAAAGACCCCAGAACAGTGCACCTCTTTAGCCCTCCTTCCTGTCCCCTCATACACCCTAGATTCATCCAGTCTGAGGCACATGGGGCCGTTCAGATTCTTAAAAGAAAAAAATATATTATTATTATTATTATTATTATTGTTACTATTATTATTTTTATTATTATTATTAAAGGCAGCATGGTGGTGCACAGGTTAGCATGTCCGCCTCACACCAAGAAGGCATTGGGTTCAAGTTCTGGGCTCGGCAAGGGCATTTATGTGTGGAGTTTGCATGTTTGCATGTGGAGTTTGCGTGGGTTTCCTCTGGGTCATAGGTTTCAAACTCAGGCCCCCAGGCCAAATCCGGCCCGTCGCTTCATTCTGTGGCCCGCAAGAGCTTTCAAAGAATATGATTATCGTACATTCTTTGCATCGACCATTAACGTGAAACCTAATTCATCATCCTTCCACTAGGTGGCGGCACCCTATTTCAAGTAAACAGCTAGTTATTCATGACTCAACAAAGATTTCATGCTCGCATGTCACTGTTAAGCCCTTATTATTCTGCCCTCGATCACCTTTAAACTTAGTGATGTGGCCCTCAGTGAAAATGAGTTTGACACCCCTGCTCTGGGCACTCCGGTTTCCTCCCACACTGAATGTAAGTGTGAATTGGTTGTGTGTATGCTGGCTCTGCTATGGTCTGGTGAGCTGTTCAGGGTATACTAAGCCATCGCCTAGTGTCGGCTGAGATAGGCTCCGGCCTTCCTAATAGGATTAAGTGGTTCGGCAAATGAGTGAGTATTATTATTATTATTATTATAAATAGACAGCTCACCTTATATAGTGTATAGTTTCTTTCTCAGTAAACAAACCCCCATCATTTAAAAAAAACAAAACCCAGTATAGATTTTTAGACAGTATTACATATACAGTGATGTAACCTCAGGCATTAGCACCGAGTTTATAACAAGCAAATACATTTTTATTTTGGTAAGCGATTTAACAAGTTCTCCTAAAGGAAGCAGGGGAATGAATATGATCCCTGTGCTGAAACATAAGTCGCTTTTGGGCTTATTAAACACCCCGCGAACACAACAATCCCCTCAATTGAATTCCACCGTAGGACAGATGCGGACCTCCCTTTTCCGTGAATTAATCGAACAATACCACAATACCACCATGACGTCACGTGGTGCAATTAGTAGTTAATGACATATCCCCTATTAATGTCTACACACACTTGGTGCACGCTCACACACGCTCACACACACACACACACACACACACACACACACAATACTTTTTTTAAACATAGAAAAATAACAATATGCATGAGGTGTAGTATGAATGCTGGGACATGTATGCATTGTGTTGGACTTCAGATGTTAGCATGCCCCCCCGTCACTTCCCTTCTTTTCCTTTCCTTTCAAAGCCAGTGGGTTAAAAATAATGTACTGCTCTCTGCAAGAGAGAGGGAGAAAGAGAGAGAGGGAGAAAGAGAGAGAGGGAGAAAGAGAGAAAGGGAGAAAGAGAGAGAGGGAGAAAGGCAGACAGTCAGGAGCCATGGGTCCCCCCTCTCTCTCTCTCTCTCTCTCTCTCTCTCTCTCTCTTTTCCAAACACACACACCCACACACACACACACACACACCCACACACACACACACACACACACACACACACTACTCAGGAAGATCCTAGTGTACTTGTATACACATTCTTCGTCAACTGTTTTCTTTTTTAATGAACACTGAGCTGGTTCAGCCCCACAATGCACCCATGAATGTTTTAATATACACAGAGAAAGCTCATCATCACTTTACCTGAAGCTCATCTACACTCAAATACAGTGCCACAGAATTTTTTTCATCCTTTCTTTCTCTCTGACTCATTTTCTTTCTTCTGGTGTGTCATTCAGGACAGGTAGATAAGCAGAATTTCCCGTGCTGCTGGTGTAATGCCGGAGGAAAGATAAGATACAAGATAAGCCTCGTTAATTATTTCTTTAGACACAAATCCAAAAAGAAAGGTCAAGATCTGTTATACATCATGGACAGTAAACACTAACATAATCACTTTTTTTTTTTAATACAACAGGCGACTCAGTGACACCACTGTGGTGTGGGGCCATGCGTTGGAGGCCAGAAACAATGACTCACAGGTGATCCGCCTCTGTCTCCCTCCCGTCCTTCCCCAGAAAGAGTGCTTGCGTGAGGAAGAGCGGGGCGTCTGCTCCACTCCTTCTGCCAGAGATAAGGCTGTCTCCAGCTGATCACGCACACCTCCTGTCAACTGTCTGCTTCTTATCACGTTCTGCCTGGGCAACAAAGTGTCGACTGGGTAATTAGCCCCGAGCAGCTCCATATAACAAACAAACACGCAACCTTGATTGTCTCGGAAGTACGCTTTAAAAGCATGAACATTTACTCTCTGCTTTGCTCTACGATCAGTCTTCATCAAGGACCTGCGAGATGGATTCAGGATCGATTTGATTGACAGGAGCGGTCATCAGGCGATATTGTATACTTGTAGATACGTGATCCTCGTTTTGGCTTGCAGTCTAGAGAAATAAAACCGATAAATGTTTAAGTGACAGGCCAATTTACAGAAGGAAAGTTAATTCCTCACAGCTTGACTGTAAAGTGATACTTACTACAGTGCTTTAGTAACGTGATTGATAAAGAGCATTGGTGCGCATCAATTCCTGAGAAGGAAAGACGTGTAAAACTTTTATAGCTATCATTAGACTTTGCTTAGGCTGCAAATATGGCTCTTATTGATTCTATGTCCAGCGAGTGATTAATAGTACCCTCCTAGGTAAAAACTATTCAGCAGTATTAGAGATAAACAGATTTGTGGTAAGTTTGTCCTGGTAAGTCAGAGAGATTAAGCCAGTTCTTTTCATTTTTTTTCCAGCAACCACTGCATCCTAGTGTATCAAGTGCTTATGCTAGGAACAAAAAGCAGTAAATAGTCTGTGAATGCCCTTTGCAAGGGAACGGGCATAGTGGCATTGTGGTCAGCAAGAAGGTCGCCTAACAGCAAGAAGGTCCTGGATTTAAGCCCCGTGGTTGGCAAGGGCATTTCACTGTGGAGCTTGCATGTTCTCCCTATGCCTGTGAGTGCTCCGATTTCCTTCCACAGTGCAAAGACATGCACATTAGGCTGATTGGCTATTCCAAATTGTCTCTAGGCTTGATACAGAGTGGCTCCCCCAAGTTACACACCTCTTCTCTGTTGATTAGAGAGATGCGTACAATCCTCATTACCCTGGGTTTATATTGGGGCACAATGTCCGTGATCTCCACGATTTATGAGCACGTTTGAAGCACGATCGGGAATTAAAAAAGGAGACAGCTCGCATCCAGGAGATGAAACTTAAAGGAATCGTTTTGCCAAGTTCATCAAGATCCCCTACGATGGCGCATCAAGGTCTGTTAAGCTCTACTGCACTCTTCCGCGCTTCCCACGTTCCCACGATCGGCACGATCATCACAAATCCACCAAGTTCCCTCATGATCGTCATGATTCCACCAAGTTCCATCAAGATCGTCACGATTCCACCAAGTTCCCTCAAGATCATCACCCCCCCAGGGCGTAAACCCAAGGTTAGGGCTTAAGAATGAATGACTGTCCAATGCAAGTCCTCATGCATATCCAGACATTTACACCTCGAATAGCTAGTCGATCACCTGGTATGTATGTATGAAAAAGGTTGGAGGAAACTAGAAAAGCCAAAGGAAACCCATGTAGACATGTAAAACTGTAAAACTCGCCAAAAGACCTCATGGTCAAACCTGCTTTGCTACTCTACCTTCCTCTTTGCTAATCAATTCACCTTTAAACAAACCATCATCATTTTCTTCTTGTCGGGGTTGCAGTGATTCTGGAGACACTGTGTGTGAAGTGGATAGATATCCTGGCTGGGCAACATGCACAGATGCAATGACACCTTGGGGTAAATTTGTATAGGAAATCCACCCAATGAGATGTTTCTGTGAGGCAGAAGAAAAGCAGATATCTGAAGGAAACCTGAAATTAAAGGAAGGAAAGGAAAGAAACCTGCAAATGTAAAATACCTTTTTTGAAAAATATGAAAGAACATTTGGATTGGAAAGCAAATCCCCAAAGCATCGCTTACTAATCCACTTAAAAGAACTCACCAGTTGATAACAGTGTTTTACTCTGCAGACATGTGATGTAAGATAACCCAAGCATGACCTTGAAATCCAATAAGAATCATATACATCTGTTTCAAGTGCTAGCAGCCACCAGCCGACACACTTTCATGTGACCTCATCAGACTCCATCAGCTTCCCATGTTTGCAACTTAGAAAGCATTTTTAATGATGCACGTGACCTCCACCTCCAAGGCATCCAATTAATCAGCCATTTATCCTATTAGCATTGTGAGCAAGCAGCACTTAAGTCCCTTATCAGTCAAATCTACTTATGCGTCCTTTGTCAGTCGGTGGCGTCTTTGTGAATATGCAGAAATCTGCAAATAAATCTGGGTCTTCCTTGAAAGCTTGTTGGAGACATTTAAACTTGGACTGACAGGTGTCCATTGTATCCCCTGACCCTTAAAGTCCATGAGGACATCCGACTACTTCTTTTTCTCTCGATTAAGGATGAAGAGTAATGTCATCATTCCCTCTAAGGACAAAAAAAAAGGCTGCAGAAGAAGCAGTCATTTTTCTCCAGCTTAGCTTTGGTACATAATTTATAACACCAAAGAGGTCTGGGGCTGTCCCAGTGACACTGACCTCCTGACCCCCTTGACCTTATGGGATTATTATGACAAAAGTGTGCTTTCCCTTTTAATTCCGGCCTGCGCGGTTTATTTGACCAACTCATTGCTTAGGTTAACCTCTAACCCTTCAACCTGAGGTCTGTGATTCAATTTTCATTAGAGGCTTCCTTCAGATGAATGGTGGAGAATGCAATAAAGAAAACACAGGATACGTACACAAAGAACAAGACCCGACTAAATGGAGAATGTTTCGTTGAGATGCGGAAAAAAGAGAAACGTGTTTAGGTTCAGGAAAATTTGCAGTTAGCAGAGCAATAAATAAAAGAATTGTAGTGAAAATACATTGAATTGGACTACACATGATATTGTCCAGGTGGCACGGTGGATTAGTGGTTGGCACGGTGGGAAGAAGGTCCTGGGTTTGAGTCCTGGGCTCAGCAAGGGCATTTCTGTTTGGAGGTTGCATGTTCTCTTGCATGGATTTCCTCTGGGTACTCTGGTTTCTACCCAGAGTCCAAAGACATGCACATTGCCAACTGGGTGTTCCAAATTGCCCATAGGTGTGAATGTTCATTTCATTTCATTTTCTGAACCGCTTAATCCTAATTAGGGTCATGGAGAGGCTGGTGCCCATCTCAGCCGACTCTGGGCGCGGGCAGAGTACACCTTGGACAGCTCGCCAGGCCATCGCAGGGCAGAAAAACCTACTCTTGTCGAAAATCAGCAATGGTTCTTTTACATGCCTCTCACCACAGACAGTGAGAGACATGGCCGGCCTTTGATAACCCAGTTAGCTGCACTGGGGGCACAGCAGTGACAACCTGTTGATAATGGGGCTTGAACCCCTGACCTTGCGAGCTGTAATCCAGCACCCTACCACCGGGCCACCACTGCCCCAGGTGTGAATGTTTTTTTTATAATTATTATTATTTTTTGTGTGTGTGTGTATGTGTGTGGACTTGTGTGTTCAGGGTGTACCCTGCCTTCACCCAAAGTTGGCTGAGATAGGTTCCAGCCTTTCTGTGAAGCGATTCAGAAAATGAATAAATGAGTGAATGAATCAATGATGTTGTCCATGTCTTCAATACATTAAAGCAAAGCTGGCCAGCCTGTTATTACAACGATTGACACTCCAGGCACAATAAATCGAGAATTTCTCGTAGTAAATAATCAAAATTGTTTGTTTGGAGGAAATCGCTGGGAAATGATTTGTGGTAAAATCCAAATAGTTTGGAAACCAAAACTTGGAAAAGAAAAGAGAGAACCAAGAGTCGTGGTAGCCCCTTTTCCACTTATTCTCCAGGCCCTTCGAGGTGACATGTTGTCAGACTCCCCTTTGCGGGGACCTGAAGGAAGGCCCAGTGAAGCCAGAATGCAGGGAACTCTAACTGAACAGGAGGGTTAGACAACCTGGCCAGACAGACAACAGTGGGGTCCTTGGCCTGTGGGAGAAATATGAAGCTCAGGCTCTGGTATTTTAAGAGGGTCTGAGTAGCTCTGGAGCCAGTTGTCAATCAATAGGCACACACATTCACGCAAAATGGCTGGCTCCAAAGAAAAATATTGACAGAGTTTAACAACCGTGTGATAGACAGAACTTTACGTCCGCCTTTAAGGTTGTGGTCTCCACCTTCACAATTTTTGGTTTAAGGTTATATGTTCTTTTCATGTTTGGAAAAGCTTACAGGGATTGTAGTTCTTGTATTTTCATTGGTCTGTGGAAATGCTTTGATCCCACCCTTATGCTCCACTGGTACTGCCAATCAAATGGCTCATTCTTTTCATATTTGTTGAATAGTTGTTTCATTTTTCAAAAGACTGCTGTTGCGAATCATGGCCAAGTGATTAGCAGTGTCCCCCCCGCTACCGATGCTAGTTGGACCTTCTTAGTGATGATTGAGCTACACTTTTGAATTGGTGTTGGCATTGGATTCGGTCAGAGACAGACAGACAGACAGAGAGAGAGAGAGAGAGAGAGAGAGATCTAGTTGTCTTCTTAGTAGACTAAATATGTTCAGAAGAGAGTATTGGAAGAGCAAAGCCAGATAATAACATTTTCAAGAAGGCAGACCTTCCCCAAACTCTGTCCCACCACATTGCCAGTACAGCATGGACTAGTTTATTTAATAGCATATCGTTTAGGACACAGGCTTTGTTTCCAATACTAAAAGTTCAGGTTGTCTTTTTTTGTTAGGAATACAGAGTACCACTCCTTTCTGGTGTTGAGAGTTATTTCCTTTCCCCCAGAACACACGTGCATGGTGGGTAGCAGCTGTTGATTGTGAGTGCAACATTTCACTGAAGACATGACCTGAATGAAGTTCATCACGTAGCCTTGGTGGACGCTAGGACTGGTGCTATCTAGGTGTCTCGGGACCCCAACCTTGACATTGGAATCTTTTGATCTAAGCAAGAGGAGATGCAAAATATAATAGAATTTAAATGCAAATTCAAATATTACAAAGCCGAGGCAGTAAACAAGACAAATGGCTAAGAATACTAGGCAAAACATTCAACACTTAGCCAACCCTTTCAGCAGATCTTTTAGGCTACTTCGTTCTGAAGAGTGCTGTGGATGGAGCCTGTCTCCAGAGACACAGATTGGAAGTGACCACTAGCTTTATCAAAAGCAGCACGTGCCTTCTGTTTGTTAGTAAAATATTGTCCAGGACACATCTGTAAGCAGTTGTGCAGCAGGATATGCTAGAAAGGTCTGGGAGGTGGGTGATGAGGTGGCGTTGACCTCATCTTGAACTATATGTCACTTAACCTGCATGTTGGATGTCGGTGGGCCTACGCCACCTGGGGTTTTCTTAAGTGGCAAATTTGATTCCTAACTCGGAGGCACAATTGAGCTGTGACCCCTAGTGGAGTTGGGGAACTGAGCTGATGGAAGTCTTTTGCAAGTAAAAGGTAGAATTCTGAAATTGTGTAAAGGTCCGGCATATGGATCAGGGAGCTTTGATGGCGTGTTGAATGTTTAAGCCCAACTGGACTCCACCCACGTGTTTGAAGTAATTGCTTCATGGAGCACACTTGATAAGAAGAGACACAAATTGACTGCAGAAATGGATCCTTTTCTGGAGCACTATAAAATGTAAGAGAGATTCACATTTATTTTTTCCTGAAGGAAAAATTAATTTTGAACTAAAAATTAACATAAATAATTTTTGATTCACATAAAAAAATTTTTTTTAATAATAATAACAGTGTAGAATAAACTGCCATGGCCTGGCGAGCTGTCCAGGGTGTACTCTGCCCTCGCCCAGAGTCGGCTGAGATTAGGATTAAACCAACAGAAAATGAATGAATGAATGAATGAGTACAGAATAAATACAATGATTCATTGGCCAAACGGCTTAATCCTACTATAGGGTCACGCCAGGCTGAAACTGAGAAATCTGAGCCAACACTGCTGACGTGGGTACACCCCGAACAGCTGGCCAGTCCACTACAGGGTCACCACACACGCAACCATTCACACTCACACTCATACCTAGGGGCAATTTGGAACAGCCAATTAGCCTAGCGTGAATGTCTTTGAACTGTTGGAGGAAAGCCATGCAGGCATGGGGAGAACACAGAAATGCCCTTGCCAAGCCAGGGACTCGAATCCAGTCTGTGAGGCGAACACGCTAGCCACTATGCTACCCTGACGCCCAGAG
Source organism: Tandanus tandanus (assembly GCA_039654325.1). Taxonomy (NCBI): domain Eukaryota; kingdom Metazoa; phylum Chordata; class Actinopteri; order Siluriformes; family Plotosidae; genus Tandanus; species Tandanus tandanus. Next base: position 17,343,475 of record JBCNYH010000005.1, read on the forward strand.
TAAATACACTCACTCACTCACTCTAGAGTCACGGGGAGGTCATCTCAGCTGACACTGGGTGAAGGCGGGGTACACCCTGAACAGCTCACCAGACCATCACAGGGCCAACACACACAACCATTCACCCTCATATTTAGGGGCAATTTGGAACAGCCAGCTTACCTAATATGCATGTCACTGGACAGTAGGAGTAAACTGGAGGAAACCCATGTAATCCGAGCCTGCGACTCGAACCCAGGACCTCCTTACTCTGAGGCGGACATGCTAGCCACTATGCTACCGTACCACCCAGAATAAATACAGTAAATGAGAAAGCAACACACAGTGACACCGTTCTCTGGCATTTTACAAAAATAAGATTACAGATTCAGATACTGTTACTATGGAGCATGTACAAAAAATATTTCCGCATCACTCCAGTCCAGTGCAGTGCGGTTATAAATCTGCCGTGCCTCAAAGCTGAAGGCGTACGGTTATCTGATTTACAGTATCCAGCTGCGCGATGTCTACTGCTACAGACAATAACGTTGTTGTTCAACAGAAAATATGGGGGGAAAAATCATTAAGATAATTCCACACACTGAAAGAACTTCCATGTAAAAAAAAAAATGTAAAAACAGATTTAGCATATTAAGTACACACATGTTTTTACTGGATTCTCAGTCTTGAACCCCACAGCTAACGTGTCCATGTTGTATACTTTGAGATTATGTTTCTGAATAAACGGCAATCGTGTGCAGAGAAAAATGCGATTAAATAGATTTGGAAAGTAATCATGACACCCATTTGGCTGTGAAATACTAATTATGGGATTATTCACTGTGTATTTACTAATCTGTTCATCTGGGAAATGATTAATTCACTCATTCATTCATTTGCTGAACTGCGTAATCCTACTGGGGTCGCATGGAGACTGGAGCCTATCTCAGCCAACTCTGGGCGAAGGCGGGGTACACCCTGAACAGCTCGTCAGTCCAGCACAGGGCCAACACACACAAGCATATACACTCACACCTAGGTGCAGTTTAGAACAGCCAATTAGCCTAATGTACATGTGTTTGGACTGTGGGAGGAAACCGGTGTACCCAGAGGAAACCCACGAAAGCGCGAAGAGAACATGCAAACTCATGCACACAGAAGCGCCTAAGCCCGGGATTTGAACCCAGGACCGAAAACGAAGGAATAATTATGTGCATGGCATAGGGTAACACAATGATACTGTATCTGCCTTTCTTTTTTTCCTTCCTATCTTTCTTTTTTCCCTTCTTTCTTTCTCTTCCTTCCTTTCTTTTCTCATTCCTTCTTTTCTTTCTTTCTTTCCTTTTTCTTCCTTCCTTCCTTCCTTTCTTTCTTTTTTCTTTCTTTCTTTCTTTCTTTCTTTCTTTCTTTCTTTCTTTCTTTCTTTCTTTCTTTCTTTCT
>JBCNYH010000005.1:17350615-17365790 GCA_039654325.1 Tandanus tandanus
ACCCATCTTCCATAGCTTTGTGATCCCTATGTACTGGAGGTGACCTTAAACCATGATGTTTCACTTTCATACATGACAGGATTTTATAAATTGACTGAAAGCTGCTTTAATACCTGTATTTTATGTATATTAATTAATCAAGCACTTCATTTTTTACTAATTTTACAAAGAAACAGCTACAGTTCTTCTGGAGATTGTGATGGTCACACTTACTTCTTAATTTGCATGCCAAACCCAGCAGCCTTCATTATGGTGTCTCTGATAAATGGCTTTTTATTTAATATGCAGCTTTCTTAACTGACATACACTTTTTTTCCCGGTAATATTTGATTTTGTGCTGGAACACTCATGTTTGGGAATCGAAAATGTTCTTTTTCTGACTCACTAATGTACAAGCCTTAAAACAAAGACCGTATAATAAAATTTATACTAATAATAGGGTGCGTAAGACCCCCTGCTTTGCCCATATTAGCATTTTGCGTTATTTACATTTGTGCTATAAAACCACTTATTTTCAGTAAATATGCATTTTGTGAATGAAATATAAACCAAAATATCAGCAGCTGATGCTATCCGAACATAATGTGACTTTCCTTGATCTAACTCTTACTAAGTTTGTTTAACTGCCTACAAACGACAACAGAGCATCATCAGACTTCCTGTGGATACAGCTTTTGTGATCGAATCATATCGCATATCAGCTGCTGTTGCTGTTTCCGCAGTGCCTGCTGCTGCAGACAACAAGGCTGGCTGCTTGTAAACCACTGTTATTAACCTCCACGTCTGAAAAAAAATCCACTGTGCGCTTATCATTTGCATTTTTTTTAAATTTTTTTATTTTTTTCTTTGTCTTACAGCTCCTCCTGAGGAAGTGCGAAGGACGCTAGCCTATCAAGACGGCTCGGGGTTTATTTCCCCCTTTACTTTCACACAGGCCTGGTGTTAATGCCCCAGGCTTCGTTCACAGATTTGAGTGACTGTAGTCTTAATGCTGCACGCCTTGTTTTCAGAAGTTGTCCCTCCAGATTTGCCACCCTGGATGCACAATTTGCGCTTAAATTGTAATTATTCATTAGCGTGTCATGCTCACCACCCTGCTGTCATTTGCTTTAATTAGCACCGACACAGCATCCTTTAGAGGCTGTCCCTGAAGTGAGAGGACCAGTCCTGGACCAGCCATGTAGCACTGGCCTACTCTCAGTGCCAGTAGAGTGAAATGACAGTAGTGTGCCCAGTATCACACTCCCACCCTCAGATGCCTTCTGGAATTAGGGAACACTTGCTGTCTAGTGGCAATTCAAGTCTTATTGTTGGATTCTTGGTTGGATTTCGGAATAGTAGTTACAAAATCCTGAATTTGTATATACAGTTCTTAAAATCCCAAGTGCTGCTGTTGTATCTATCTACTCTACTAACAACAGAATATTTGATAAATTCTTTTGGGGTGGTTTGTTTTATTGTCAGACGGCATAGACAGACCCTAATCATAACGCTCCTACTCTGTGGTAGTTGTACCCAATAAAAGAGCCAATAAATGTGTATATAAGCTAGGTGTACCTAGTAAAGTGGCTTTTTATTAGTGGATTCGAAGAATTCTTGGTCATAAGAAAAGTTTGGAAAGAAAACTCACTAACTAGCTTCATATGGGTGGCACTGTGGCACAACAGAAGGCTCCTGGTTCAATTCTAAGCCGGTTTTTAATACCGGTGTTTAATTTTGCATTGTCTCTACGTTGCTACACCTAATTCCCTCCAGGGGTGAATGACTTGGATGTATGTATGCATGATATTTTTGGATAGTGTTTTCATTCATTCGTTCATTTTCTGAACCGCTTAATCCTAATTAGGGTGGCGGGGAGGCTGGCGCCCATCTCAGCCGACTCTGGTCGAGGACAGAGTACACCCTGGACAGTTCGCCAGGCCATCGCAGGGCAGAAACACGTTGATGGCAACTCAATGGCCTACTCTTTACGAACGACAGCAATGGTTCTTTTACACGCCTCTCACCACAGACAGTGAGAGACATGGCTGGCCTTTGATAACCCAGTTAGCTGCACTGGTGGGCCAGCAGTGACAACCTGGTGATAGTGGGGCTGGAACCCCTGACCTTTGGATCAGTAAGCCAGCCCCCTACCACCAGGCCACCACTGCCCCATGAGTATATGTTATATATGCGTAAAACTGTGTCAAGAAATGTCATAACATCAATGGATGTCACTACACCGCAGCTTTTGTCAAGAACACTTGGCATAAGTTGGGAATAAGCCATTGATGGGGTCACCAATCCATCTCAGAGCAAAGTGCACATACATGTTCATACTTTAGGCTGATTCTACATAGCCAATCCAACTCCCAGCATGTTTTGAAGAAAACCCATCGGAAATTTACATGAGCAGTAAACTTAGCTCAGGAATAAAGCAGGAACCCTGGAGCCCTGAATCAGCAACACAACCTGCTGTGCCGCCCGTAAATCGCGAGAATCATACATAATACCATATGGAAATCCGCAGCCTCCTTTACTAATTGTCCAGAAGAATCTGGGCGGCAGCGGTGCCCCTCTGACTGATTTCAACTAGTGTGGAAACAGCAGGCTGGACAGAGTAATTAATGATGGCATGTGTATGAATTTGTTCCCTTGTGGCCTAAGTGGTTTCAATGTGACCCTGTGGTGAGCCGGCTTGTCAGCTGCTTTGCACATTAGCAAATTCTGCTGTTGCTGTTCAGGGGAATTTTCCATCTTTCTTACACCTTTCTCGTTCTTCTCTTTTGTTTCTTCACCTCTGTCTGTCTGTCTCTCTCTCTCTCTCTCGCTCTCTCTCTCTCTCTCTCTCACTTACAACTGTGTTCAGTAGCCTCGAGTGAAAGCAAAGAAGTGGGCGCAAAGAGGGAGGAATGGTCACAGTCTCTCGCTCTCTCTCTCTCTCACACACACACACACACACACACACACACACACCCTAGTGCTAATTAAAGCCTTCAGTGCAAGAGGAGAAATGTGTAATCATGACATTTAGTCAAAGGAAATTTGGGTAGAAGAGGAGAAATTCTAGCACGTGAGCCAAGCCAGGCCCGAGGCAGCCTGGCAGACAAAAGGACAGCAGCAGTAGCAGCAGCAATGGCTTTGCTGGGGAGCTGCAGAAAGGTCATCGTCATGAAAAGACAAACGTGTCACCGCTTTTGTTCCCTTCCCTCAGAACATATGTTTGGCCCTCCTCCATCCCTAGCTCTTATCTGGGTGAAATCTAAACCCCGTGCGTACAAATACAACTTTTGACTGCGTGACTGTTTCTTGCAGCAGTTGCAGGGGGGCATTAGCTTACCTTTTTGATCGACTGATGAAAATCGACTGAATGGGAAACACCTGTCTCTAGATTTTAGAACCACTCTCACAGTCAAGGAGGCTGAAATCAAGGAAGGCTCATCACCCAAACGCAATATCAGGTTTACTTGGTGATGGATACAAGTGTTAACAGCAGAGTAGAGCAGCAATTGGACTTCTGTGTGGACCTTCAGTTCTCCATTCATTTTCTGAATCAGCAGCACTAACCGTCATATAAAGAGGCTTGTTATAATACATTATTATCGTAGCAACAAATTATTACTTAATGGCAGCACGGTGGCATAGTGGTTAGCATGTTCGCCTCACAGCAAGAAGGTCCTGGGTTTGACTCCGGGGCTTGGCGAGGGCGTTTCTGTGTGGAGTTTACATGTTCTCCTCGTGTTTGCATGGATTTCCTTTGGGTTCTCTGGTTTCCTCCCACAGTCAAATGACATGCACATCAGGAAAATTGGCTGTTTCAAATTGCCACACGGTATGGATATGAGTGTGAACGGTTGTGTGTGTGTGTGTGTGTGTGTGTGTGTGTGTGTGTGTGTTAGCAATGGTCTGGCAAGCTGTTCTCCGCCTAGTGTCGGCTGGGATAGGCGCCAGCATTCTTGCAATCGTAATATAGGATTAAGTGGTTCAGAAAATTTTATTTTTTATTTATGGTAAAGACTCTAAACTAAAACAGATATTTAAAAAAAAGTATGAATGACGATTTTGTCAAGGAATGTTTTTACACTCGATTTTTACATTTTTACATTTTAATTTCACACGTTTGAAAGGAATCCCCCATGTTATAACAACAATTTATAGCTGTCGTACTTGTTTCATGAGTTCCACACAAAATTAAACTCACTATAAATGGATGACTAAGCGGAAGTATAAGCCATGAGTTTTTATTTGTTAATAAAAAAAATCTTTTAACATCGGCCATTTGCTCTGGCAGAAAAAAAAAATATCTTGGGTTGGGGGGTGCGGCATGGTGGTGTAGTGGTTATCAGATTTGCCTCACAGCAAGACGTTCCTGGGTTTGAGTCACAGTCTTGACGAAGACATTTCTGTGTGGAGTTTGCATGCTGTCCCCATGTCCCCATGGGTTTCCTCGAGGTGACCGGGTTTCCTCCCAACGTTCAAAGACACACTCATTAGACTAACTGCCTGTTTCAAATTGCCCCTAGGTGTGAGTGTGAATGGTTGTTCCCTGCGATGGAATAGTGAGCTGTTCAGGGTGCACCCTGCCTTCACCCACAGTCGGCTAAGACAGCTAACCCTTGTAGGATTAAATGCTTGCTGATATGGCAAAATAATCTTCGGAGTGGCAAGCATACTGTAACTGCACCCCATTTTAAAATTTAGAGCATGTTTGCTTTCTCACTTGGAAAATGCCTGGATTTTTTTTTTTTTTTTACTGAATGGACGAAGACAGATCTATCCTGTCAGTGTGTCCCCAACTCCCATGTGTATGTAGGATGGTGACAGTGAGAGTCTGTTGTGTTTCAGGTTAGGAAGGAAACACCCAGCTGGCAGCACTGTATGCTGAAAGCACTTTGGCCACGATCCTGTCAATGCCACACTTTCATTGCTCTTGTCGTCTGTCAATCTTAACCAAGATCTAACTCACATCCTAAAGTTAGCCGACCAGACAAGAGCAGAAGGGACAGGCATGTCTCCACTGGCTATGTTTGAGACAATCCACCAATTCAACATTATGCACCTGCATTACGATATGAGTGTGACAAGATGGTGCCCTGTAGTCATCTATTCAAAAGCAGTTTCACATGAATTTCAAGCCGGACACGGTGGAAGCTACAGCCTGTTTGGTAACTATCATCATCATCATCATCATCATCATCATCATCATCATTTGCCAAACCGCTTACTCTTACTAGGGTTGTGGAGAGGCTGGAGCCTATATAGGCTGTTAGCCTATCTAACAGCTCACAAGGCCATTGTAGGGCCAATACCCACATTCCCACTCACACTCAGAATTTGAAACAGCTAATTAGCCTAATGTCTTTTAGGCTAATTGGCTGTGGGAGGAAACCGGAGTACCCAGAGGAAACCAAGCTTCGGGGGAACTTGCAAACTCCACACAGAAACGCCCGAGCCCAGGACCTTCTTGCCGTGAGGCTGTGAGGCGGACGTGCTAACCACTACGCCACCGTGCCGCTCTTTATATGCGGAGTCTAAAACCTGTAGTATATTGCTCTTAATAGGATTTAATAGTATACTATACATTCCTGCATGCCTGAGATCTTAGAGATGACCTTACAGAATCCACCACCCTTAAGCAATGTTGTAATTATGCTTTCTTACAGCAATATACTAAACACAAGGGCTTTTGGCTGGAAGCTTTTCAGCGTTTCACGCTCTGATTGTCATTTACAAATAATTTGTAAATGTCAGTAATGTATGGCTAATATTAAAAAACGTACATTTTAAACGTAAATGTTTTATTTAAAGGTTAAACACTAGAATCATTTATTAATTTATTCATTTGCCGAACTGCTTAATCCTACTAGGGTCGCGGGGAGGCTGGAGCCTATCTCAGCCGACTCTGGATGAAGTGCGAGGTACAGCTCGCTAGTCCATTGCAGTGCAACACACACAACCATTCACCCTTATACACACACACACACACACACACACACACACCTAGGGGCAATTTGGAACAACAAGGTCCTGGATTCAAATCCTGGGCTCGGCGAGGGCGTTTCTGTGTAGAGTTTGCATGTTCTCCCTATGCTTGTGTAGGTTTCCTCAAGGTTCTCTGGTTTCCTCCTACAGTCCAAAGACAGGCACGATATGCTAGCAGGAGAGTTAGTATCTGGTGATTTAGCATAGAGTTTGACATTTATTCATTCATTTTCTAAGCCGCTTAATTCTAATTAGGGTCGCAGGGAGGCTGGCGCCCATCTCAGCCGACTCTGGGCGAGGGCAGGGTACAGCCTGTACAGCTCGCCAGGCCATCGCAGGGCAGAAACACACACACAACCATTCACACTCACACTCACACCTAGGGGTGATTTGGAGCCACCAAATCAGTCTACTGTGCATGTTTATGGACTTTGGGAGGAAACTGGAGTACCCGGAGGAAACCCACGCAAGCGCGCGCGGGGAGAACATGCAAACTCCACACAGAAACGCCCGAGCCCGTGAATCGAACCCAAACCTTCTAGAGTGGGACATGTTTAGAAGCCTAATGAAATATAATAGTAAATTAGTAGGTGTCCCACATTAGGGCAATTCGATTTTGTCACCATTTGTACTTACATTTTTCTAAATTTTGCATGGTTATATATCATCCATGGATGCTAATTAAAAAACCTAATGTGTGTGGTGCAGCAGAAAGCATGCCTAGCAAATAAAAAAACTTGTTTGGCAAAACAGATTACAAGCAGGACAGATCTCCGGGTAGTCTGGTTTCCTCCAGTAGTTCAAAGGCACGCACATCAGGTTAACTGGCTGTTTCAAATTGCCCTGTGTGAATGTGAGCATGAACGTTTGTGTTTGTTGCCTAATGCGATGGTCTGGTGCGCTGTTCAGGGTGTATCCTGCCTTCACCAACTGCCAGCTGAGACAGGCTCCCCGTGACCCTATTAGGCTAAATAGACAGCTAAGAGGAAAACGCCGGCGACTGCCGGCCTCCTTGTCCACCAGGACTCAGTCCAGACATGTTATCTTGATTTGTTCGATTCTGGATATGATGATATAATGCTTAAAACACTTTTTTTTTATGAAGAGAAAGCTATAGTCGAGCTATGAAACGTGCAACACTTTGATTTGGACGAAGTCTCTCTCAGCATTCCTTTTATGCGTTATATAAAAGCTTGCTTGAAACCTGACAAATCTAATCATTTTCTCTTCACAGGATTAAAAGAAAGCACCAGAAAAGTAACATCTGCTTGCTACTAGCTTCCATGAAGGCACTCTCCACACGGAGTACGTGATGGGTTATGGCTGTCACATGCTGATATGTTTTGAGAGGATGCCATGTCCGCCAAAAGGATAAACAACAAAGAGGAAACTCATAAATAGGCTCCTCTGAGAGCAAATAAAATTCCCCGTTGCCATGACCCCATTGCCTAAATCACATTTCTGTGCCATCCCAGTGCTCTCTTTCTCACGTTGTCCGCTTAGCATCATTTATTCATCTGGTCCTTTTCAAAGAAAAACACAAAGTCCAACAACATTAACATAAAGAAAAGTGTTATGGAATTGCATAATCATTGCTGATAATTAAGCAAGGGCGAACCCCAAGCCTATATAAATGTAGGTCAGGGGTGACCACAAAAGGGAGGGGCACTTTAGGGCAGCTTGGCATGCATCATCCATCTTTTACTCGTGGCACTTCCTGAACCACGCTAATGAGGCTCGTCTGTCACAGCCTGTCCTCTTCCTCTTCACAGGAACACTACAAGAGAATGCAGTCCTCATGAACATTCCGCTTGTGGTAATGTAGGCGCCTTTTTTACATGTGCATTATCAGCTTGGAAAGGAGAAGCAATCTGACCATCCAACACCTAAGCCTGATGGGTAAAACTTCAGGCAAATTCCATTAGCACTCAGGAAGTGGTGGAACTGGTACACATGGAGGCATTGTTTTGATTGCATTGATGTCTTCCATAATAAAATGATGAAATTCAAGAGAAATTCCTTCAAAGCAAACCCTAAAAGGAAAACCACTCACTGTGAATCGTCCACATGCCCGACGACCACATGTGACCACGCCCGCACAGGATGCGCACGTGCACCTCTAAGATCGACTGGCCTGCATTTCACTGAGGGCAACGGTACCGCGACAAGATCCTTAGGCGCATATTGGTTCCATTTGTGCGACTGGCCACACACTGCCCGGATCTGAAAAAATTGCTTGAGAAGAAGACAAATTCATTGAATAAAATTTTAAGTTCCCTTTCTTAAAGCAATCAATCTATGTTCATACTTTCATTCTGAGACTGTAGTGCATTACATCATGTCACAAATGCTGATGCTCATTTACAAACACTCAGCCAGCATGCCAGACTGTTCGGAGTTCGGAGAAGGGGAAGTGTGTCTGAGTTTGTGTATGTACAAGTGTGCGTGTGAGAGAGAGTGAGTGAGTGAGTGAGTGAGAGAGAGAGAGAGAGAGAGAGAGAGAGAGAGAGAGAGAGAGAGCCTTGCTTGCTTGTAGCAGGACTCATTCCAACATCCCACTCCAAAGAGCCTGGCTGAGAGAACTGTTGTCCTGGAGTCTGCTCAATAATGGATGAGTCTGGAGTAAACAAATAGGCTGAGAGAAATTAAGCAGAGTTCATTATTCAAAGGTACCAATGCATTTAGAATGGCCATCGGAGCCTGCTGGAAGAGTAGCAAGCTTTTGGTTAGCAAGAGCCTGCACCATTTCCAGTTTCACTGAAATTCAGCATACACGATTCTCCCCAAGTGTCGACAGGCTGGACCTGCGCATTTCATAAGACTTATTCTCACACATAGAAATTGAGTTTCCTTGGGAGGGTGTCTGGGCTCAGCCTTAAAGATCATCCTCGGGGTAGAGCTGTCGCTAAAGGAGTCAGTTGAGGCGGTTCGGGCATCTGATTAGAATGCCTCCTGGTCACCTCCCTTTAGAGGTAAGAAAGTCCTGGGTTTGAGTCCCGGGCTTGGTGAGGCCTTTTATGTGGAGTTTGCATGTTCTTCCCTTGCTTGCGTAGGTTTTCTCTGGGTACTTTGGGTTCCACCTACAGTCCAAAGACATGCACATTAGGCTAACTGGATGTTCCAAATTGACCCTAGGTATGATTGTGAATGATTGTGTGTGTTGCCCTGCGATGGTCTGGCAAGCTCTTCAGGGTGTGCTCCTCCATTGCCCTCCATTGTTGGCCGAGATAGGCACCAGCCTCTCAATGACCCTAGCAGGATTAAGCGGTTCTGCAAATAAGTGATGAGATCAAGTACCTGTGGTGTAATTCATTTTAATCATACATTAATGGTTAGCACGCTCACCTCACTGCAAGATGGTCGTGGGTTCTTCCCTTGTGGCGTTTCTCTGTCAAGAATATTTCTGTGTGGAGGTCCGCTGTTCTACCTGTGCTTGCATGGTTTTCCTCAGGGTGCTCTGGTTTCCTCCTACAGTCCAAAGACGTGCACATAGTGTGTGTATGTGTGTGTCTAACCATGCAATCATTTTATTGCATGGCATACTGTATAGCACATAAATTACTTCTTATGCTTGACAAGAGCCACCATATTCGCCCGTCTACACCTGGGCACAGATTCAGAGGAGACAAGAGGGCCTTCAGGGTCTAGGCCTCTACAGTCTCTGTGACAGCAGAAATAACCTTAAGGAGCTAGGTAAGAGGTCTATTAAATTTATGGCAATTCAGAGGGAAGGCGTCTGGAGCCTTGAGTCATCTTGAAATGATCCCGACTGGAAAAGATAAGCTTTTTTTCTCCTTATCTGTTCTTACCTCTGCGGCTAGAGTGTGTGAACCTCAATCTGTCTTGTCATCTACTTAAAATAGGTTAATTTTCATTGTACAAGTAAGGTGAAATGATTCTGTAGAAAATGTAGCTAGTTGAGTCGAATTTTTGTTAAGATTTTCAGGTAAATAAAAAAAAAATAATAGGAGGGATTAAACTTTTTTGGCGGCATGGTGGCGCAGTTTTTGGCACATTCGTCTCACAGCAAAAAGGTCTCGAGTTCGATTCCCAGGCTCGGGTGGCTTCTGTGTAGAGTTTACATGTTCTCCCCGTTCTTGTGTGGGTTTCCTCTGAGTACTCCGGTTTCCTCATACATTCCAAAAACATGCGCAGTAGGCTGATTGCCGGTTTAAATTCGCCCCTAGCTGTGAGTGTAGGTGTGAATGGTTGTGTGTGTGTGTTGCCCTGCAATGGTCTGGCAAGCTGGTCAGGGTGTAGCCCAGCTTCGCCCAGAGTTGGCTGAGATGGGCGCCAGCTTTCCCGCGACCCTAATTAGGATTAAGCTGCTTGGAAAATGAATGAATCAATTAATACATTTTTGGTACACTGAAAAAATAAACAAGCATCGAGATATTCATGACTACGTGCCGATCTACTTGGTGCATGTCCGCCTTTAGAATTAGAATCTTTATTGTCATTGCACAGAGTACAACGAGATTGGGGAGAACACCGAGTGTGAAGAGTAGTGAGCTGCAGCGTCTACGCGCGCCGCCATCTTGGTTGCCAGATCTCGTGAAAATTTCTACAAGAAGGTCCTGGGGTCGAGTCCTAGGCTTGGCGAGGGCGAGGGTTTCCTTGCATGGGCTTCCTCAGGGTACTCCGGTTTCCTCCCACAGTCTGAAGAAGACACGTTAGGTGTATTGGCTGCTTCAAATTGCCCCTTGGTGTGAGTGTGAATGATTGTGTGTGCGTGTTGGCCCCGTGACGGACTGGCGAGCTATTCATGGTGTACTCCGTTTTCACCCAGAGTCAGCCTCCTCGCGACCCTTGTAGGATTAAAAGCAGCTGGGCAAATGAACGAACGCATGTTGCTCTACATTTATACACAGCAAACAGGCACTGTGTACTGATTTCTCCAGATTCTTTTTAGTTTTCTTTTTGTTAAAAAAGCACAGCAATAGGATTTAATTGTCGGTGATTCCATAGAAACATGAGCACTTCTATTCATCACAGATCCATCCTTGGTTATATTTTGTAATCAAAATCATGTGATCGTGCCATCCTTTCGATGTAATACTTAAAATGGTCTAGGATAGCTTCCACTCATAAACCACATATTTGTTTTCATAGGTCTCTGTTTATTTGATCATAAATATATAATGAAATTTATAGAGAACTCCTCTCTTTGCTTGTCTATCGGCTACTTTGCTGCATTACTCCATTGGCCAACGTTTTAGCTATATTTTCCCACTATTGCTTTGCCAATAATGTAGTCAATACCCTTGCAAACCTAAGGGAGTAAAGAGTTGTAATGCAGTAAATGGTAGAAAGGCAGTGCCACAATGATTCTCAATACTCTGGCATTGATTCATTGGGTACTTTGATCTGCACTTCAACTCACAGGAGGTGGACAATTAGATGATTTAGAGTTATGCTCGTCCGAGTCGAATTTCTGGAACTCGCACTGTATCGAGGCTTACACCAGTGCACACCCTGACACCTCGCCTGAACAACGTAAACAGCACAATCCAGGCATGAATTTTTCATAATGCCATGTTCGATACTGAATGCAATAAGTGTTTCTTGTAAGACGACTCCCCAGCACTTACAGCACTCGAGATGGAAGAGAGTTTCCACACTGAGCCACTCTGTGGGCCAATCGGCAAGTTAGGATGGTCATGGCCATGATAGAGGCAGGCAAAATGGCTAGACGGGACAAAGGTTGATGGGACAGATAGGAGTGGTGGACAGTATGCTGGGGGTCAGATAACAGAGTAAATACATACCAGATCTTCCTAACCAGATTGCCAGTCCTGTACCAATGAAGTACTCCATTCCCAATCCCTTTAGGGCTGCATGATATGGCACCGTCCATTAATCATATAACTCTTGCTCATACATTCACACACACATATACTGTATAAACATCAGTGGCGGTTGGTGATCTGTCAAACAGGGAAAGAACATTTTGAATTCTGAATGAGCTAACCATGATGTCGAACTGTTTTTGCAATATTAATGTGAATACAGTCAAAACAGTACATGCATTCACTGAACCACCTAAACTTATTCAGGTTGCGGGGAGGCCGGAGGCTACCCCGCCGTCTCTGGGTAAAGGTTTTGGAGACCCTGAACAGCTTGCCAATCCATCGCAGGTCCAACACACAACCCTTTGCACTCACAATCACTCCTAGAAGCAATGTCTTTGGACTGTGGGAGGAAACCGGAGTACCCAGAGGAAACCCATGCAAGAACAGGGAGAACATCTACGCAGAGACGTCCCCACCAAGCCTGGGACTCAAACCCAGGAGCTTCTTGCTGTAAGGTGGATGTGCTCGCTACTACACCGCTGTGCCACCCTAAAAACAGTACATAGTTGATTCAATTGTTTACAGGAGGCAAAGATTCCCTTTGTAGTTTGCCTTCAATAAACATACAAAATGCACTGAATCATCCAGTCATACCGAAGTACGCCTAAAATATTCCTGGTCGTACCTTGGGAACGATTAAGGCTGATCATTTAGATATTTTAATTCCATACATATATTAGAGTACTATTATAATTGGTCAGTTGTATTGAGAAACGTATAGTGTTATGTTGCGTATAGTCGCAACAACCGCTGATTGGTGTTTTACATTTGTTCCCGCCGCATCACTCTGCTTAATGAACATACTGTATACACAAATTCCTGCAATGGAGTACTACCACCGCTCCCTCAGTTCTTATCCGGCAACGCTAAAAGTTTTGGAAGACGGATATTCACACGCAAATCACTGCCATTCAACCTCAATCTATTGAGTGTGCCCATTAAAGTTAATTTGCAGCAGGGAGTGGTTAATGGAAGTGCACTCTTCAAGAGTCAGTCAACCTGATTTAGAAGGGTTCAGCTCATAGATCCACTGACTGACATTGACAGCTTTAGCAGGGTCTGCTCATGAGACACAATCTTGGTGCAGGGACCAGAAGAGAATTTGTGCTGAACTAAGATAAGGTTATTTAAGTCACATTTCTTCCCGTCCAGACATTTTTGAAAAGCTTCAGAAATGATATGGTTGAACTTCGGTTATCATAAGAGCACATACCAGAAATCTAGGGCTGCTTTCTTAATATTGTACATATGGTCCTTACTCGAGGTACCAATTTGCCAAATTCTCCCCCTTTATGAGCTTGTGGATAATAATGCCTTTGGACATGGTACCATGCGAGGACTGGTCGGGTCCAGGTCGGGTGTCATCTCCTTCCTGGAGATCATGCGGCCCAGGAACTGATTCTCAGCAAAGAATTTCAATATTAATCTTAATATTAACTGCTTTCTTTAAAAAAAAAAATTTTAAATGCTTTCTCTCATTTTCTAGAAATTTTCAAGAAGGTCTTGGGTTTGTGTCCCGGGTTCAGCAAAAGCAGTTCTGTCAGCAGTTCCTTCAGCTACTCTGGTTTCCTCCTACATAGGCATTCCTCGAAAAAAAAAGACATGCACATCAGGCTAACTGACTGTTCCAAATTGCCCCTCGGTGTGGATGTGAGTGTGAATGCTTGTGTGTGTTGCCCTGCGATGGTCTGGCGAGTTTTTCCGGGTGTACCTTGCCTTGCCTAGTGTGAGTTGCGACCCTAGTAGGATAAAGTGGTTCAGCAGACGAGTGAGTGAATAATAATAATTTAAATAGCATAAAAGAAACCGTAATCTTTATTTTCTGAGTAATATAATGATGTAAGAGTATGATTATTTAAATTCCATAACACAGTAACACAAGTGAATGCTCAATTTTGGTAACAATCAAGTAATGTATTACTTACTGTAAGTATAGTAAAAGTATAAGCACTCAGGTATTTTCTAGCCCTGAGGGCAAACAGACCTTTTGTATTTTTTCTGTCTTTTATGTCTTGCACAGGCATAAAGGCATACAATTTCAGAAGGAAAGCTGCAGTTTTAAATAACAACAGGGCAAAACAGAACAGAGCAGTCCAGGAGTGCAGCCCCGGCCACCCTCCGTCCAGTATATGAGTGTCGGAGAAAAGTAAAGTGTCAGGCCTTAATCAGGTTAGCCAGAGCCAGTGATGGATTAAGCTCCAGTCCGGGAGACGTTTCCCCAACATTAGGGTGTCTGAGATGTCAGCTGAAGACCGCTCCCATTAATAGCTCTCTCTCAGATTACTGCATTAAGTTTATTAGCAGCTCCAACTCCACAAACACTTTGGGACCCATACGGATGGGGGAGGTGTCTCCTCCAGTCTCCCTCAATCTCTCTTCAGCACTTCATTACAATCCGCACTGATGCATCGCACAAGGAGCAGGACAACACTGCTGCAGTGCACACGAAGAAATTCTACTGATCTGAAATTTCACTTAAGACGTTTCTCGTGCCATACATTAAATTCTATCAGGTTTGTTGTGATTATGAACAGTACGCATGCTAGCTGATAAAAAGTCTAATCATTTCCCATGGTTTAATTACAGATGTGCAATTCTAAATCTGTAGATTCCTTCCAAACTGCTAAATCAAGCCTCGTTCTACAGAAATAAGCACAATTCATTTCTATTGGGTATCTGCTATACAAGTCTCTCTGTAGGCTATTGCTGTACAAATGACAACATGTTACACTAAGCATTCTGATATTAACCTTGTAAGTGTATGAGAGCTATCAGAGCTGCTGTTGTGTAGAATTAAGCAACATTCATTTGTCATTTCATTCATTTGTTCATTTGCTGAATCCTACTAGAGTCATAGGGAGGATGAAGCCCATCTCACTCAAGGCCAGGGTACACCCTGAACAGCTCGCCAGTCCATCATAGGGTCAACACACACTCAACCCTTCACGCTCACACCTAGCGACAATTTGGAACAGTCACTTTGCCTAATGTGCATGTCGTTGGACTGTAGGAGGAAACCGGAGAACCCAGAGGAAGCCCACACAAGCAAGGTGAGAACATGCAAACTCCACTCAAAAGGACCCTCTTGCTGTGAAGTGAACGTGCTAAGCACTATGCCACCAAAAATCGTTTAGTTTTATATATGAAGAGTTTGAGTTCAAAAACAGATAAAAGCCATTGTTTTAATTATGAGAAAAACAATTTTTAAGTAGCTTTACCAAAAAAATTAATAAATAAAATAAACAACTTTTCCCAGTAGCTTTTAAAAAAAAGTTTTTCCAGTAAAAAAGTTTTTCTCATCATTAAAACAATGGCATTTATCTGTTTTTGAACTCAAACTCTCTCTCTCTCTCTCTCTCTCT
>JBCNYH010000005.1:17436691-17449183 GCA_039654325.1 Tandanus tandanus
TATATATGTGTGTGTGTGTGTGTGTGTGTGTGTGTGTATATACATATGCCTACATATCAAAATTAAGAACATTTTCTATAACGCTTATGTATGTATATATATTTTTTTGTTGTTGTTGTTTGTTTGTTTGTTTGTTTGTTTGTATTTTTTTATTTTTTTTTTTAATCAACCCTAAAAACTTGTTTTATTGTGTTTTTTTCTTGTGTATTATAGACTCACCGGTCTCTGCTGATCCAGTGAACTGAATTCGTTAGGCTGGCAAAACAAAACAAGGTCTTTATTGTATTAAGTTCATGCATGAATTACCAAACTATATTCTTTGATATTTTACTGCGATAAACGGAATGCTGGTTAGCTGTTGTGCCCCAGCGTCCACAAAGCATTTTCTTAATTACTTGAGCATCTGTTTTTCCAATTTAGCTTTCTAGATAATTTTTAAAAACAGCTACTGTATCTGTGACAAAACTTTAATGACTTTATCAGTGGCAGTCTTCTCAGATATTAAAGCCTACTAGTGATTCATGCATCCCATAACGAGAGTGCACTGCACAATGCAGTTTGCATTCAGGGTTAACATGTCAAGTCATTAAACTCAATTCAGTTCACTGCGCCTTGCATGTGCAGTGAATGCTTTACATATCCTAGCTTCTTGCCTCGTGAGGTTTGTTCAGCGTTTGTCAAACAGGCTAATGAGTCTTGTGAAATTCCATGACACAAAACCTACTGAATGCGGCTGGAGTGATAATTTTCTTCGTCCAAAGATTTGCAGGCATTCAGTGATTCATGTGTCAAGTCTAGGGTAGGTCATCAGAGGCTGTAAATATGTGTAAAGCTCATACTCGGCCTAAGAACTTTTACACTTTTTTTTTTTTTTTTTTTTTTTTTAATCAGCGATGCTGATAAACACAACTTTATCCAAGTTTTTTCATTTGTTTTGAGTTGTCAATTTAATTTCTCAGATACTTCCCTATTGTATTCCTTTGTCTTTTCCTTTCTTTTGCTAACCCAGCAACGGCGAATACATGGAAAGCGAGAAATCAAAACAAACAACATTTATTGGGTATGTATACTAAAGCAATTAATAACCTAAGGCTTGGTGGATGTCACTACATTAAATAGACTTTTCAGTGATATCCACCTCAACTTCAGACAATAATTAAATAAATAAAGTTAAAAAAAAGTATGACCTGTGAGTTAGTATTAAATCAAAACTATTTTAAATGGTATTATCCATAGCTACAGGAAGCACTTGTACTGCTGGAAGTTTGCTCAGTTATTTAATTCAAGTGTTCCTTAATTTTTTCAATGGCTGTATATTGAACACACTTTCAATGTTACAGTGCTGATAGAAAAAGTAAGAGATCACTTTTAATGGAGATTCCTATTATATGGACGATTGTTCATGGATATAAATATATAATTCAGCTATGTTTCCAATAAGGGACTGCCCTGTATTATAAGGGACAGGTAATAATCTTAGTCACAAATGTATGATAGATACACCACTGTGATTCCTTTTTTTTTTATAGTACTGCGATTATCTACTTAAAAATCTCTACTGCTCTCTGCTTGTACTGACCAGTAACCTAATTAGCCTAATATATCCTGAAATAGCCGGTAGGAGGAATGTCTCCACTTCTTTATCCTGGGCTCAATGATAACATCAGTAACCAAACAGGAAAAAAAGCCACGGGCCATGAGACAGACATTTATTGACATCTATCTGTGCAACTGATCAACTCAAAAGGCCTGGGAGACTGGCCAACCTGTTTACCCCCCAGTCCAGGAGACATAAGCTCTACAGGCCGACCTGTGTAAATCAAGCCCTATCACTGACGCTTTGAACATTTCTCAAGTCTGCTTGGCCTAACAGGGTTATCCGATACAAGCGAACCCATTGAGATCTTCAGGGAAACACTACAAGTTACTAGTTTTGGGTTGTAATCTGTAAATAAGAGAGTGAAATCAATCACAGATTTCTTGTATATTTGAGTATCTATGTCATGGTCCCATTGTAATCAGAAACTACTTATTAATCTTGTTTGCTCTGTCAGTACAGAGAAATCCCAGCTCTCAGGTCTTTAGTACAAATCAAGCCGAAGGTGGTCTGTGCAAAAAGACCAAGGGCTGGGATTTCTCTGTATAGACCAAGCAAACGAAGTTAATAAGTAAGTTATTATATGAAATTTTAAAATGGAGGCCTTTTTATTCACTTCAGGTGCTGACAGTCAAATTTGTTTCATTCCAGCTGGGGTGTTAGCTCCAAACTGCCCATTTGTGAACACAACTGCTTCAGTTGTGTCTGTAAAGGCTTTGGAGATGAGCAGAAGGTACTGTTCTTAGCAGGGATCTTTTCAAAGCACGTAGTGCAGCTAAGTCAGTGGTCGGATACACCTTGGACTGAATGCATGATTTACTGACCTGCCGTCAGCCAATCAGATTGCACGTACTGTCGTTGCCATGCATGATATATTATTGTGTTGTAATATTATAAGTGTACTGAGAGTGATTAGCGAAATCCTGAAAAGTAACTTGATCTGATTCGCCTTTTGTAATCTTGTCTCATAATCTTCCCGCAATTTCAACAAGAATCTATGTTTCTTCTCCATTCATGCTGGCATCAAAAATAAAAACCCACCATACAGACAAAAAGAGTGCTTGTATTCAGTGAATGCTCTTTTTTTCCTGACCATACAGCTAATAATCAAGCACTCAGTGCTGTGATGGACCGTTTCATTCTTTCCCAGCCTCAGTGGCCCACCTTCACAACAACAACAACAACAACAAAAAGAGAAATGTGTTCTCCAGGGAAGGAGGATAATGAAATCAGAACGTCCAAGGTAGCGCAGGCTTGGGCTATGCCAGGGCTCTCAGAGAATGAGCTCTTTTTGGCAGCCACTCGCAGTTTTAGCTGGGGCAGCAGATTTCTTTGAGGCGCAGGCACCTTTACAGAAGGGCCCGTACATTAACAATACTGCAGCGGGAGTGCATTAGTGTGGGTGCCTCCAGATTGTACTCCCTTGTTAATATTGCCCTAACAGTGCTTTTGATTTTATTTTCATTTTTCTCTTCCTCGTCCGAGAATCAGATTAGGATCGATTGCTTGGGCTGGGGCGCACCGGCAGCTGAATGGCACGCTGTTGAATTGTGCCGGTCCGCCTCTGCGAGTATTCAGGCGACTAAATAGAATGATTTGCCCTTATATGTCAAATTCTCTTCAAGGCACAGATGTCAATACCAATTAGATTGTCTGCAGACACTGTGGTGACTCAAAAGCTATACGCCGTTTTTCCTTCTTCTTCTTCTTCTTCTTCTTCTTCATGTGTGTCTGCATTTGGCAAGGCTCAGTGACGGCCGCTGCAAAAAGAATTAATAAATAAATAGGAGTTTCAAATCAGTTTAATAACAGCCCTTGAGAAGACATTACACTAACCACATTAGGGTCGGTCAGAAAGCAGGGGCTTGCAGGAAAGGCGAGGTTGCTTTGCTAAGTCTCTCACGTTTGTCAACAGGAAGTGGGGAGGAAAAGAAAAGCAGCTGGAATTAGGGATAAAAACACAAATGGAGAGAGAAGTTTGTAGACAATGAATTAATAACTAAATGTCTTTCTGCAGTATTGGTTGTGCATGGTGGAGGGGGGGGGGGGTGTACTTGACAGCATAACAAACAGATGTGCCTCTTTTGGAAGGTTTTCCAACTACTCCCAGTCAAAGGTTTATTCAGAACACATAAAAATGTCTGCACAGAAGGTGTAGTACAGTGTGTGATATAGTACAACTCATGTTATGAATCTCATAAAGTATATACTTGTGTAATAATCATTATAGAAAATGCATTAGATAAATGTCTTAATCTGAAATACTTGCATTAATGTAAAACACTATAAATATATCAATATCAGAATAAGAATTGTATGGATCCCCATGTAGCATAACCATTACAGATTTAACAATTATTCACCAAAGGCGAAGTGGATGTCACTAAATATACTACAGACTGAGGCACAGAATTGTTTTAGTATATACTACATGGAAACAAAAGAAAAAGGGACTCCAAAATGAAATTTTTCAATATTGTCAATATAAAATCATGATGGACACACTTGAGCTTGAGTGCACACACAAGGATATACTACACAAAAAGAATAGAAAGCAAACTAAAACAAAATAATACATTTACATGTTGTGTAATGCAATGACCCCGAGCTAGGTCAGGTGAGCACGCAAGCCAAGCTAGCGCTGTGTAGCTAAGAGCATCTGTTCTGATCTGTTCAGCGTATTCATTTAAAAATGACAGTAAATAAATGAAATGAAAGTAAACTGCGCTTTTTAAAGAGTTTTTAGTATATACTATAGGAAACACAGGAAAAAAAACTAACTAAAACAAGATTTGTGTTGTTTAGTTTTCCGTTTCAAAGCATGAAATGAAGACATCACTTGCTCCAAGTGACCGTGAACAATTGTGAACGTCCGTTGTTTTGTTTCAAGCATTCTTCACTCAGAGTATTGATTTTTAATCCTGAGATAGCTAACCAATCAGATCACGCCGCTCCTATAGTATTTACTAATATATATTATCCCTAACAGAAAAGACTGAATATTTCCTGAGTGTGAGTGCGAATGGTTTTGTGTGTGCTGGCTCTTGAGGGCGTTCCCTGCCTTCACCACCGAGTCGGCTGAGATAGGCTTCAGCTTCCCCAGACCCTAATATAGGATGAAGCGGTTCAACAAATGAATGATTGATTGACTTTGTGATGCGTCCACTATACAAGTTCCTGTTTAAGTTGTTACCTTAGAAACAACAGTGTATTAAAGTAAGAGTGTTAATCCTAACCTTGCAGCCAGAACTACAGTTGGAGCTGCTGTTTCAGAAACCTAAGCGAAACCTTTTGGAAAGAAATCAGACAGAATGAGTTCAGTAAGTTACAGTAAGCTTGTAAGTAGTACATTTTCAAAGAACGATCCGTCGAAGTATTATCCCAAGAACTTCCTCTATAAAAACTCTATAATCGACTCCGTACTACCTGGTTAGGCTGCTTTAAAAGGATAAACAGAGACGATTTCCGTATAGCAGTATTCACAACTACAAACCACATCTGCAGCAAAGACGACGAAGCTAACGCTCGACTGGCTGTGTGTGAGCTGGGACTCGGCCAAAAACAACTCTATACAGTGGCTAATTTTATTAGAAGGATCCTAATTCAGCATTTAATTGCATTTCATTTGTGAATATTGTTACAACTTGAAGTAGTTCGCTTTCTCTGGACAGATCAACAGCGACAGAGGCTGGGAGGTTCATATTGATAGCTGATCATCAGCAAAGTGCTCCAATCA
Organism: Tandanus tandanus; assembly: GCA_039654325.1. Classification (NCBI taxonomy): domain Eukaryota; kingdom Metazoa; phylum Chordata; class Actinopteri; order Siluriformes; family Plotosidae; genus Tandanus; species Tandanus tandanus. Next base: position 17,442,025 of record JBCNYH010000005.1, read on the forward strand.
TTAAAGATTCAACTATAGAAAGCTGGGATGTCTGTCGCCGGTGCCATTGATGAGTGCATTGTCTATTACCTTCTATTTAACAAGCTACTTATGCACTCGATAATCTGCGAATATTACAGCGAACGTTGCGGCATAGAAAGAACACATCACTGTCCACTCGGCTTTAGTGCACTGTAAAGCTGCCGTACTCGGTTGAATTACTGTAGACAAGGCACATCTTTTTCTCTGATGTTGACACATTTATCTTGTTAGTTCGCCGCCTGCTGAATCAGAGCACAACATGACTCTTAGAAGTATTGCTTTTGGCCTGAAATTGAATACACCGATAATGAAAGGGGTCTTTTTTTGTTGTTAGTAATTCTCTTCTCTACCAGGTAGAACGATACAGTTTAATTTTCTAAGAGCTTTAAGGTCTGTTCATAGTTGTTAATGCATCACGTCTCTATGTACAAGTACAGCCAATATACTGTATGTTTGTAATAAAAAAGCGAGCCTGTGAGATCAGTAAATGAACACTGACCTGGCACTAAGAAGAGTTTAGAATCAGTTAATGAATATATCTATAAGTATTTACACTATTTATGCCTTGATGTAAATCAGGCCATAACTGAAGCATGCGAGATTTTCAGTGTGGTCTTGTTCTCATTGATTGTACTTCATGGATGCAGCCACAACTATACTTTGTATTATATAGAGATGAAGCATTTTTTTTAGCCGACAGTCCATTAAATTTGCAACCAGCATCTGCACACTAAGGATTTTTGAGTGTGAGCCCGATAGAGTCCTTGCACTTAGACGTGGCCCCTTTCTCTTGTGTAAATGCTCACTCTCGCATTCATTCATCCAGTCATTCGTTTGCCGAACCGTATAATCCTATTAGGGTTGCAGGGAAGCTGGAGCCTATCTCAGCCAACTCTGGTTGCCTGCTGGGTACACCCTGAATAAGTTGCCAGTCCACTGCCGGGCAAATCACACCCAAACATCTAGGGGCAATTTGGAACAGACAATTGAAGAACCAAGCATTTGCAAGAGGGTGCGTTTGCTGTGAAATCATTGAATCTTCAGTTTCTGCGTTATCTTTTACTTAATTTATCTTAAATTTGCCTTTTTGAGATTTCTGTTACAGTTTCTGGTGTTTTTATATCTCAAAATCATAACCTTATCATTTTCTGAACTGCTTAATCCTAATTAGTGTCACGGGGAGGCTGTCGCCCATCTCAGCCGACTCTGGGAGAGGGCAGAGTACACCTTGGACAGCTCGCCAGGCCAAAATCATACCTTGTAATTTTGAATTATGTTTTCAATCTCTAAAACAAAGAAAAACACAGAGGGAAAAACATAAATGCAGACTGATGAAATGATAAAACAATGCAAAAAGTACAAATTTGATTTAAAGGGAGGTGCATCTATCAACTGTACGAAATGCCGTTTTTTTCCCTCAGATTCTAAACTCCACACTGGCAGTCTTTCACATACCTCAAAAGCCAACATATGTGTTCCTTTAATGAGGCGAGCAGCCAACTTTAGATACTAATAAAAGAACATGATGAGCGGAACCTATGCAGACACTCCCCAAGTCAAATCTAGTTGTAACGCCATTGGCCCACCAAGTTTCTCAAGCTAAAAATTGAAGAGTTCTGGCTGTAGAAAGCCTTCAATATTTCTGAAGTGTTTCTCTCAACATCACTGTGACATGTACACAAAGATATAGATAGATCTTTTTTTTTTTTTCCAGCCAAACTGCATGGATAAATAATACCCAACTTGAGCAGCTGAACATATCCGTCTTGAATAGAATGGACCTCAGTAAATTTGGCCTTAATGGAACTAGAAAATAATACGGCATGATCATATGTATGATCCATTATTCAAAGAAGTCCCCGCTGCGCTTACATTTCATATTGTAAAAGATACACATTGAGGTTTTTTTTTTTTTTTTTTTTTGAGGTATTCATTCCCTAATTGTACTCTCCAAATGGACCTGGACAGCGTGTCTTCATAAGGAAGAGCAAGTAATTCTATAGCTGCAATCTTCCTTCAGAAATGGCAAGGTAATCAAACAGTGTTTCTATTGAGAGATGGATAGCTTGCTCAGCTTGTACAATTAAAGCCCAGTGTTTTGTCTTCAAACAACCAAGAGGTTGCAATTAGCTTGTAAAAAATACTGATGCCTGCCATTGTGCTTTATAGTGATAGGGTTTCAAGATGAACCTTTGCCAGGGAATTCTTTCATAGGTCATTAAAAGTCAATTTTTCCTACATGGATAGCTCCCAAGAATAATCTTTATGGTTTCTGAAATTATGGTATTGGAAAAAACTTCATTGTAAGTTTAGAATCATGTGCTGAGTTTGCATAAGGGAAACAGTGTACAGGTGCACTTACATGGCTGATGTTGCAAAATGGATTTTTAAATTGCTACAAGTCAAATATGTGTTGTTTTTTTTCTCATTTTCTCCACCAAGGTACTTATATTTTCATCAATACGGCTGTATTTGTTTGTTTATCCAACGTTCCACCGTTTTTGACAAATCAATCGGACATTTTTAGGATGGGTACATGATCACCCAAGGATGTTACCTTCAAATGTTGGTAAGAATCCATATATTGATGACATCACAAAAATACCAAAAACTTGAAAAGTCCCTATCTTATATATCATCATCATCATTCATTCATTTTCTAAGCCGCCTAGTCCTAATTAGGGCCGACGGGAAGCTGGCACCCATCTCAGCCAACTTTGGGAGAAGGCGAGGTACACCCTGGACAGCTCGCCAGGCCATTGCAGGGCCAACACACTCACACCTAAGGGTGATTTGGAACAGCCAATCAGCCCGCTGTGCATGTTTTTGGACTGTGTCAAGAAACCGGAGTACCCGCAGAAAACCCACGCAAGCACGGGGAGAACACGTAAACTCCACACAGAAACGCTCAACCCAGGAATTGAACCCAGGACCTTCTTGCTGTGAGGCGGACGTGCTAACCATGGCACTATTGTCCCGCCCCTATCTTATATAACATACTAAATTCAAATAACATATAAATCTCTATCAAGATGCATTAAAATGTATATTCAGGATACATCTATGCATATTATATGTATATTCAAAATCAGAAGCTTTGATATCAGACCAAGTTTCATTCAGATCTGATCATTTTCTATTTTTAATATTTATATTTAATATGGGAAATCCCATTTTTGAAATAGTGGTAGTACAGCAGGAACATCAGTAGGTGATGTTAGCGTGATTTTCTGGCTTGGCAGAGGTTTGCGCTCTCCAAATGTCACTTGCATGGATTTCAGCTTTAAAGTAAGCCAAAGTCATTTAAAGAAATGTTACATTTGGCTTGTAATTGACAGAAATCAGTGTCTACATTATGAAAGGGTGGTTTTGAGACAGCATGAACCAGGAATGAGTCACACAAGTTCGTATTCATGTTGTTTGTCGCAAAGCAGAAACCAGAAATGAAACTAAAAGAAAAGTACACTGGAAGAAAAATTGTACAACTTATTGAAAGAAAAAACAAACCCTGAGGCGGAGCTGGAAGCGAACATGGGGTTGAATTGAAACGCCAAGATTGTGCGGAATGCTCCGGCATGACCAGCACATGAACTTCTGAACCCCAATCTCCACCTGACAAAATCTGTTCTTTGCCTTTGACATAATGCCATAAAGAACTTGTTGGGGAGCATGCAGGAATGCAATCTAAAGATTAGAGTTACCTCTCCACGGACATTGTGAATAAATATGTCCTCCTCTGTGACCGTGGTACAGAAATATTGCATATCGGTTACAGCAGAATTTGTCGGTGGATCTCATACATGCGATTTTGCCCAGAGCTTAGGGGCACAGTGAAATTTCAGGTCATCTCAGGGTCATGCTTGGAAAAGAACAACTTCAGTATGATGAGACACATGTAGTGACTCTTCCTTACACAGATTATAATGTATTAGCTTCTCCGTAGCTCTGATAATGGAACATTTAACATTGTGATTGGCGTTTCAGATTTGGACAAGTTCAGTAAAGTGTACAATGACTCATTTACTATGCTGTAATGTGGCATATTTCACTTAGCAGGTGCATTTATGGTAAATCCCCATGCTGTGATTTTGAGACAGCAAATGGCACTGAGTTTAGTAAATGGCACTGAGATTAGGGCTGTGAGGTTTGTTTTGTGACACACTCCTGTGAAGGGCGAGCAATTTGCCTATAATCCACATATTGACACATTCCATCCAGCAGGAGCAGTGCTGCCTGCAGCCCAGACCAATGTGGGAACACAATGTTGCACCCAAATAGGATGGGGGTTGTTCACACGCCCTTTTTTTCAGGGTAAGAATAAATAGAGGGGGGAAAAAAACAATTTTTAATGTTTTGTGTCATGTGACCTCTTTTATTTTCAGGAAATGCATGTGGTGGAATATTACTGAAACTATATTCGTGCAAAGGCTTTTAATCTTTGAAAAGGTGTTCTGCTTGAATTGTAAAGTGTCCCATGAGTGCACAACATAGAAGACAAAAATACAGCCTCAAGTGAAAAAAAAATAAAAAAAACAAGAGCAGAAGACAGAACAGCAAACTAAAAACTAAATCAAAAAACATGCCAGCATAACTTAAACACGTCAAAGAAGAAGCTCCATGCCAAAACGAAAGAAAAGACATTTACAACCAATCAGAAAATAGCAGCGAAATCAAAAACACGAGAGTAAAAGCAAAAATGCAGCAACAAAGTTAAAGTACAACAAACAACACATTATACACAGTGGCAAAACCAAAAACACACCAGCAAAGCCAAAAGCACAAAAGCAAAGCTAAAAAAATACAGCTGCAAATCAAAAACACATCAAATCAGAAAACACAACCACAACAAAAAAAAAGCAACACAACAAATCTGAATTCGCAACAACAAACGTGTAGCTAGTTGGATAGATGTAGTAGGGATGGCCTTTTTTTTTAATCCCCAGCTGTATCTTGTGAGTGCAATACACATTACAAACCCAAAACTAACAGCTCGTCAGAAACGCATTAACATTTATCACAGAAGAAAGGAAAGGGCAAGTCCTTATTGAAGATCACATGACCATTGCTGATTGGCTGCCTCATGCATCAGTCTGAGAAAGAAGAGAAGAGAAACTGAAAATTGGAGAATGTTTATAGTAATCCAGAATGCAAGCTCAATGTTTCTTTTATTCATTTATTCATTCATTTTCTGGCGCCTATCTCAGCCGACTCTGGGCGAAGGCGGGGTACACCTTGAACAGCTCGCCAGGCCATCGCAGGGCAACACCCACACAACCATTCACACTCACACACACACACACCTAGGGGCAATTTGCAATCGCCAGTTAGCCTACTGTGCATGTTTTTGGAGTGTAGGAGGAAACCGGAGTACCCGGAGGAAACCCACACAAGCACTGGGGGAACATGCACAACTCTACACAAAAACGTCCCGAGTCCAGGAATCGAGCCTGCAAGTTTTAAGTCCAGTAGAAATAAAAGTACTCTCTATGTGGGAGAGATGACATCACTCCTTCTCGCTCTCTCTCTCTCTCTCTCTCTCCTGTCAATCAGATCAAAACACTAGCCAATCACAGGCATCTGTGAGTTCATGTATGCAAAAGAGGGTAAATAGCTCTTTTCTTTGGATGCTACACTGCAGCATGAGCAGCAGTTTGAAAAAAAGTAAAAATAAAACGTGTGGTTTCATGTGTCGCAGAAAAAGCACATGTTCGCCTGCACCCTCCCCAGCTGGTAGCTGTTGTGTGATGGTGGCAGCTAGTTGTGTTTGTAGGAAGGGTATGTATAATATATACTATAAAGTAAACCATTGAAAGCTGTAGCGTCTTTTGTAGAATTACTGAACACAAATGCGAAAATTGCCCAAAAGAAAGACTTTTATTAAGGAGGTAGGCAAAAGGTCAGCTTCCAGAGCAACAACAAAGGGTTTGGTAAAAAAAAAAAAAAATGCCACGATCAAAATAACCCATCAGTCTCCGAAAAAAACACAACAAGATTTCACAAAAGTATGATACAGAGTCCAGGTTTATGTAGAGGTGAAGATGGATCAGGTGACCGGGAATGACGAGCTTGCAACAGGTGTGTACAATGATTAAATGATGAGGTGGCAAAGTCCATTGGTGAAGGTGATCGCTAAAACAAGAAAGAGTGCATTAAAGTTAAAGTTTTTTTTTTAATTAAACTCAGGATACAGTAATTTTTTTAACGATTCTTTAACATTGTGAAATTTTTGACATTTTGCTTCATATGGTGGATTGCTGGGCTTGGCAGAGGTTTGTGCTCTCTGAGTGCTCTTGTTTGAGTTGTGGTTGTGCTTCTGAATTTGCTGACAACTTTTTAATTTTGTTGTTGTGTTTTCTGATCTGTTGCCATTGTGCAAATACCCATAGCTGTCTAAATACCTACTTACCAACAAACATAGATCATAACATCACAATTCTGAAATTACTATATGCAATATTGCCCATCAACGGGAGATGACGCTTTATTAAATGTCTGTTTTTTGGGGTAATTTTCCTGCTGCTCTGGATGGTACGAAAACAAGGATCTAGGCATTTTGCATGGCAGCATGCTGAAGCCTGCCTCTGATTGTTCCCAGTTTCCTTCGATTGTTTATCCTGAAGTGGGGGTGCAGTGCCTTGCATAATCTGAAGGTAAACTGCAGGACTGCAAACACTTCAAGGAATCATACAATCTGAGGACAAATATAGTCCTCAGGTAGATATAGACCTAGCTAAATAAGAGTTTGATTTAGAGACTTGTTTACTCTGGGATGTGATCTGGAGCTGTTTGAATGGTACGACAACAAGCATTTTAACATGTTCAAATTTGGGTTGCATTGTGCATCTGAAGCCTGTGTATTTACTGCACCAAGATATATACACACAAAGGAAGAAACACTGAAATACTACAAAATTCAAATACCATGTATGAAGATCCTATTCAAAGGAAAATATGAGCTTGGTATATGAGATACATGAACTAAATGTATTTTAAACCAGAAATGGTGTACGAAATTGGGACATGGAAGCTGGGGCTCTGCTGGAAGGCGCTACCTGCCTGTTTTTGCATGTGTGTGTGTGTGTGTGTGTGTGTGTGTGTGTGTGTGTGTGTGTGTGTGTGTGTGTGTGTGTGTGTGTGT
>JBCNYH010000005.1:17490281-17500417 GCA_039654325.1 Tandanus tandanus
GATAGATAGATAGATAGATAGATAGATAGATAGATAGATAGATAGATAGATAGATAGATAGATAGATAGATAGTTTACTGATGTCTATAAAACATTGCGCAGAGAGTTTGTCCGGCTGTATAAACTCTTACATATTTGTAGTTATTACATTTTGTTGCAATTTTGTTGCAAAAAAAGTAAAATATGCACAATTTCTCCATGTAACATTTTTAAAGTAACTTTTAAAAAGCAGCTCACTCATTTAACTCAGTCACACTGGAGAACATGTATAGTCCACTTTAATAAACCTGGCTGGTCAACATGTGTCAGAAGTTATATTTGCATTATACACAGGTCCAGCTGTTGTGTAGGTTTAATGAAAAAGTCTTTTAAACTCGTCTTTAGAGAAGTAGATGTTATGTATTTATTTTTGGAAGGATGGAGGGAGGAGAGAGAGAGAGGAAGAGAGAGGGGGAGAGAGAGAGAGAGAGAGAGAGAGAGAGAGAGAGAGAGAGAGAGAGAGAGAGAGAGAGAGAGAGAGCAGCTGAACCATGGGGCGGACCAATACCATTACGCGCAGCGTGTCCACGGCGCTTCCGTTTTCCACCAGCTGAAAGCAGCAGGCGGAGAGAAAGAGTGAGAGAGAGCAAGAGAGAGAGAGATACGAGGAAGGCGGTGACAGAAGTGGCCTCCTAGACGTGGTGGTACTCCTTAGCCGATGGTTTCGGCTAAACCAGGCTCGAGGAAAAACGGCTCCCTCGGTGTGAACGTCGGCGCGTCCTCTACTCCATCACCACAATCTCCTGGAGCGAAGCTTGAAGTCTCACCCGGCGGAGATTGTGGACATAAAGGAAATCCATGGGTTCGCAGAGCAGTGGCTCGTGAGCTTGGGATATATGTCGCGTTAAAAGAAAGAAAATAATAATAATAATAATACCAGCGTCACGGGAAATCACGGAAATCCGCAGCACTCTGTGTCCAAGGTATGTGATTTCCAAAGCTGTTCTGCTGTTTCTGGTTCTCTGAAGCCATTGCTGTAAGGAACCATAAACACATCTAGGCCCAAAGTAATAATCTGAATGTACCACTGATACAGATGCATGTTATACTCACTCTGCGCTGGATTGCCTATTTTTTATAAATGTTTTTTTCACGTGTAGTTTAAGCAGACAGTGGCTTATTGAAGCCGTGTTGCAGCTCTTACACGTGAAATGGCCTGCAAAGCGTCAACTACTGCAAGAACTTAAACAGTCGGTTTTTGTGTTCATCATCATCATTATTATTATTATTATTATTATTATTATTATTATTATTATTATTATTAAGTTTACAAATTTTTTAAAACTTAACTACACAATTTTCCAAACCTTCCTTCCTTTTTTTCTTTTTTCTCTTTCATTCTTTAAAAAAGTGAAATAATAGCCGAATGCATAATAGAATATACTATAAGCTTACTATAGAAATGAACGCCTGTAGAGCTTATATAGCTCGATGTAGAGTTTGTTGGTAGATATAATGTAATGGGTTCCCTAGCTAACAGAAGGACTAATGACTTGGTTCTCGAAAGCGAACCTGATCTGTTTGTAGTTAAAGAATTTATTAAACGTCTTTGTGTTAGTATTACTAAGGCCTACTAGTATTATTTTAGTACTCTGAAGTTATAATGCTTCATGGTTACCTTGTATAAGACTTTTAATATATATTTCTGAGAAATGGCTCAGTTTGTATCATCTTTTTCATATTGCTTATTTATAGAATTGTGAGTTGTGTGTCAGTGTTTAAAAGTGTGTATATGTATTTCAAAAAAATCCAAAAACTTTGAAGTCGTCACTAAAAGTTGATTCTGTAACTTGTTTTTATTATTATTTTGTCATCCTTTAGGGTAAAGCAGTGTGGAAATAGGCCGTTTAACATGGCTGACAACGAAGAAGGTTCTGGGCTCCAAAAATCTCCCGATGATCTCGATTCAAAGGATTTACACGAGAATAAAGCAGAGAAGCAAAATGGAAGTTCCAGCAAATCTCCATCATCCCAAACAACTTACATTCAACAGGTTGGGATTACTTGTCTGCTCTGTGTGTGTGTGTGTGTGTGTGTGTGTGTGTGTGTGTGTGTGTGTACTGAAGCATCAAGGATGTATTTAAATAAGGCGTGTGTAATTAGAGAGGTGGATAATATAAGCTTGCTTTATGTTTTTTTTTTTTTTTACAATGAAAAAAATAAAGTGTAGAAATGATACCTACAATTATTCGTTCAATTGTTCCTATGGATTCAGTATGAAGTTTTACTGTGTATACCTACAGCCCCAAACTTTCATTATAGGATAACAAATCTAATGGATTATTTACTTATTTATAATAAGTAAGGCAGGCTAATCACATTTATCCAGTAAGAAGCACTTTAAAATCGTTTCGAAAAAATATGACAGTGTGTAATAAGTACACATACATGATTATTTATTTATTTATTTATTGGTTTATATTTCTTTCGTTTATTGCCTGTCTGCAATTTATTTGGGTGGCTTGAAAACACATTGTCTCTTTTTATGTACTTTTTAGCCTAATATACACAGCTATACAGAATCTCTTAACATCTCTACTTAAGCTCAATATTTTTTGTCTATTCATAGCTCTTTTTAATACAACTGGCATAATATTATATCCAACATTCTGAGTTGTATTTTATGTGGGAAACTGAGTTTTCTTGATGATTATTTTTACTTTGCCTAGGCTAACTCCAGTCTTTTGTTATTCCTCTGTATGTGGTGTTCAATGGCACCAGCACATGACCGTGCTATATTTGTTCATGCTGCATTTTGAACTGTGTGTCCTCTTGCAGGGAATGGAGGGAATAAAAGTTTACTTACACGAACGTGAGTTATGGACGAAATTCCACGAAGTAGGTACGGAAATGATCATCACCAAGGCAGGGAGGTGGGTCGCTTTACATTCCGCCTGTTTTAAAACAGCAACTAACATTCTATCCCAAACTGTACATGGAAATAACGGATAAACTGTAATGGAAATATTTACATGTCAGTGATGTCTTGAAATATAGTTTTAAAAAGGGATATAATTAATTTCTCTTCTTTTGAGCTACTCTCCACCACTTTTTTTTTTTTTAATCTCGAGTGGGTTTTGCATTTGTACAATATCAGAGTGCTTTCTCTATGTTGTTTTGCTGTATTAATCTATGGTTTGCAGATGTTATAAGATTATTTTGTGAAGCTTTGAGGTGCTTTTTGTTGTATTTTGCTGCAACGTTTTGCTTTTTTTTCTAAATTTTTTATTTTCCACAAAAGTTTATTTGGAATAGTATATTAAAGTGCTTGTCATTGTAACTGATTGTAAAACATGTTATGGAAAAACTCCTTGTCGTATTCTTGCCTGGTGTACGAATAAATAAATGCGTTAAAATAGAATTGCCTGAATAAGCTGTGTTTATAAATTCAAATGTAAAACAGAATTTGTAAAAAATGCGCAGTGCATAGGACCTGTAAAATTAGGATATATTGGAGTAGCAGTCTCAGAAAACCTTTGAGAAAGAGAGAGAGAGAGAGAGAGAGAGAGAGAGAGAGAGAGAGAGAGAGAGAGAGAGAGACTTTCTCCACCACACTTAGCTAAAAAAACGTCTTTTATATTCAGCTCGTTTTTCCTCTCTTCTTTGTGAAACGTGTTTGCCATCCCTCCCACATCACTGAAACAACTCCCGAAGGCCTGTAGGTTCTCTGGACTGCAGTCGGCCTTGCAACTCCATAAACAGGCTCAAGACTGATGCTTTTCTGCGTGTATTCGCCTGGTTCACATACCAATAAAAGGAAAAGGGTGAACTTAGTTGTACGTTTCATGCAGTTCTGGAACAGAGTTGCCAGTTATTAGCAGGGTTTAGGCACAATGCACCACCACAGCTAAAACAAACAGTCCAGTTCTTTTATAGTGACTATATATTTTCATCCCTTTTGAGCGTTTTATGTTACAGAAGGTCTGAGTCACAAACGAGTAACAAACTGATGCGTGGGCTGAAATGACCAGCTTGGCATAAATATATGTTTTCTTTTAAAAAAAAAAAAAATAATTACAAAAACAAAAGCGAAAACAAACCCAGTAATAATAATAATAATAATAATAATAATAATAATAAACATAATAGCCTAATAATGATGATGATGATGATGATGATGATTTTTTTAAATAAACAAAGCTTATGCATTGATCCTATGTTTGAATTAACATTTAATTGACATCAATCGAGGGCATTTTGCTGATGAATTATACCATCCTGACATATTTTGGTGATGAATTATCTCAAGAATAAAAACAAAAATACAGTATATGGAAGTCGGACTACCCAGACAAAAGACTACCCTACTTTTAACCCTTTTTAAATCATTACAGGTCTATTTTCAATGCCATAATGTTCCCATTTTCATCTACAGGCGAATGTTCCCGAGCTTCAAAGTGAAGGTCACTGGACTGAACCCCAAAACTAAATACATTCTTCTGATGGATGTCGTGCCAGCGGACGACCACCGCTATAAATTCGCCGACAATAAATGGTTGGTAGGACACCTCTAAAAGTTATTTATGCACGATAGCGTTAACTGTAGCACTGCTGTATATTTACACAGAATATAGTGTTTTCACTCTATAGAGAAGGCTAGCAGAATATTTTTGGAAGTTTCGGGAAGCCGGAGCCACATTCAGGCCAAGAAATGAACGTTTTCTGCGACTTGCCAATTTTGTCCTCGACTATTGCTTAGTATTCAGCGGCTGCCTGCTTCGTAAGAGGGGAAAATGCAGGCATTTCTCGTCTCTCTTGTTTCAACCACATTTTTAGCTATTCCATGAAACACCCCGTTAACCTCTTACTGCCTTGCATTGTACACCACAACACACTCCTTGCACGATATATGCAGCATGTTAGCAGAAGTTTTCATGCGAAATAGGTGTATTTCTTGGATTGTGTTGGATCTGGATGTTTTGTTTAGTTTTTTTTTTTTTAATGGTGGTGTTTGTTTTTGGATGGAACAATTTATAAATCAATTAATACAGTCAATATTTCATCAAATCAATATGAATAGTGTTAGAATAATATTAATAAGGAATCTTAGTTGAGAGATGTTTTCCCCAGCCTGCAGAAACACATGGTTTTGTCAGTTTGGGGAAATTTAAATGGTCTTAAATGTGTTTGAGTGGTGAGTTTATGCTAAGCTGTTGTTTAGGCAAGAGGTGTAACTGCCAAACAAGAGTGACAAGTTTCTTCTTTTTTCATAATAAACTGTGGGCAAATTGTAACCAAAAAAGTTTGTCAGAAGGGGTACAGTAGGAGCCCATTTCTGTCCCCCAAGGTGCAATCTACAATAATGTTACCCTATGGCTATAATTATTATACATCCCTGCAACTTGTTTTGTTGTGAAAAGCGAAACATATGCTCAAAAGCAGTAAAAGTACATTGAAAGTGTACAAGTAAGTACCTTAAAGAATGCTGCCACGGTGACAAACACTACTGTACGATATTATACTTTATTTTTTGAGTGTGTGTAAATCTCTCTCTCTCTCTCTCTCTCTCTCTCTCTCTCTCTCTCTCTCTCTCTCTCTCTCTCTCTCTCTCCAGTTGTGTGTGTGTGCAGAGTGTATAAAGCTCCATATCCGTCTCCTGTGTTCAGCTGCGTCATGCCAAACCTCCATCGTGTGTGTCTGCGCGTGTGTGTATATGCGCATGTGTGTGTGCGTGCATGTGCGCACCCTCCATGAAGGGGGATCGCTCATCGTCTCGCTCTTCCCAACGATTGGACGAACCGAGTGACTCTCTCTCTGACTCTGCCTCCAGCCGTCCATTAGCTCCAATGGGCCCGACCCCTTCTGTCTTGTTGACGCCGCCACAGCGAGGCATCTGCACACAGTCTTATGTAGACACGTCTGTATAAATATAAACACACACACACACACACACACACACATCACACACACATCACACGCAAAGCCACAAACCCAAAGTATTTCACAAAAAGCCTGTCCTTTATTTTGGTTTGGGGTTTTTTCTTTCTTTTTTTTTTTGTTCAGTTTGTTTGTGTTTTTGGAAGTGGGGCAGCGTCAGCGTTTCGTAACCCCTCCCCCCATCCGCAGCGCTACAATGGATCATTCCAGAGCAGCTCTGATCACAGCCCAGTGCGGAACGGTCTGACACTCTGGCGGGGGTGGACGGGCCCGGAGACCTTCGCCATGGCACAGGACGACCAGCTCTTATTCGTTTCGTCTCCTCTCTGTCTTTATTCTTCGTTCTTTTGTGGGTTTTTTTGTTTGTTTGTTTTTTTATGCATTTTTACGGCTAATGTTCACGTAGGAATTATGATCGTTATTATTAATTATTCTTATTCTTATTGTTATTGTTTTCTGTAAAAGAAGTTTTATGGTTATAATATTATAATGACGATTATTAATATTATTAAAAGAGAGAAAAAAATAGGTGTTGCAAACAGGGAAAAAACCCCCACGATCCTGCACTTTCAGTTTAAAGTGAGCTTTATTTTCTTATCCCAATCCCGAATTCCATTCATTCCACACCTTTTCTCTCCATCGTTTCCCGGCTGTGGCAGCAAGGCGCTGCGCCTCGCCGTTTCCCCTCTTCCTGTACAGTGACGGCATGTATAGATCGCCAGCGTTTCTGTGAGCTTTCCGTGTTTCTGTACGCGTCTGTTTTTATATATTTCTTTATTTTATTTTATTTTTCCCAGAAAGACGCTTGTTTATCCCACAGGCCGAGGAGAGTGTAATTATTATTTTTAGCTTTTAATTTTTGCTGCTTTTTACATTTTTTTTTTTTTTTGCTGCGCTGCGCCACGTTGTCACGGCCACCATTTTGTTTACGTGTTTGAGAGATGCTAGCTCATACACATCACCACACATCTGCACCTGCAATCCGGTCCACTCACCCACCCCCACACACACAGGTTGAGGTTTGCACCCAAAACTCTACACTCTTGACTTTTAACCCTTAGCACTAACAATATTTGTCCAAAGACGCAAGTCCACCGAGTTCCAAACGTCACGCAAAGTATTTCAAGTGCACTAGGTTTGCAGTGCACCCTAGGTCAGGGTGAGTTCATTAGTGAATGGAGTTTTCAGACTTCACCTGTTTAAGCTCACTTGCAGCATCTCACGTGCACTAGGTCTAAACAAGAACGGACAGGTGAGATCTGGGACGCAACCAACACTTAACGTGATTAGCTCGGAATTCAGCACTCGGCTAATAAAACGAAGAGGTGCACTCCGAGTTAGGAAGCGACCATTCACAAATAGACTTTTGTTCAAGTTTGTGTGTTTTGTGTTTTGCGACCCGTGCCTTTTGTCCGTGCCCCAGGTGCATGCTGGGTCATTGTTGATAAAGGCAGTGTCCTCGTCTCTTCTCTTTCCCGTTCCTCCTCTTCCTCAGTCATTTCATTTGGTTCATTTTCTTAGTTTTTCTTTTTTTTTTTTTGACTACAAAAAATACTAAAGTGCAACAACAAATGGTTAAAAAAAGAATTCCAAACAAAAACAGAGAATAATAAATATATATAAATAAAGAAATAAATAAAAACCTGATGGTTGTGTGTTCTCTCTGTTCTTTTGTATCATACGGTTGTTACATTGCTAAGTTTACAGTGTTCTGTGAAATTTTGCCGCCTCTTTTTTTCCCCTAATTTTTGTTTATTTAATTTCTTCTTAGTTTTTTTATTCTTTTTTTCTACATTAAAGTCTTTTTCTTTTCTTTGCATGTCTTAAGTGATATTAGTACCACTCTCTTAGTTTTCTTTGTTTTTGTATACATTTTTTCTTTCTTTTTTGCCCTTTTACAAAATCTCTCTCTCTCCCTTCCCCCCTCCCTCCCCCATTATCAGTCCAGTATCATTGATGAAGTAAATGGATGTTGATGCAGTCTCACATTTCTTTGTTTCTTTTTATCTCCCCTCAATTTTCTTAACTAATGATGTCATACCCAGATCCTGCCCATCAGATCAGGCTTTCCAATCACACAACGACTAACACGAGGATTTATGAATTCAAGCATGTGCATCATGAGTGGTGTAACACATTCAGAGGAAAGAACTGTCCGTCCTTTCGTATACATGAGCTCACGGGCCCATGAACGTATGCCATCCCTCCCTCCCTCAGAGCGCATCACATGATGGGGCGAAAGCTTTTCTGTTCCATCATTTAGGAGCCCTTTCTATTTATCTGTTTTTTGCTTCCTTTCCTACTTGATTTAGAACAGTAGCATTTTGGCAGTTTTTCTTCATTTTTTCCCCCTTATTCCTTTTTCTGGAAAGGAAGGATACACCCTTACCCAGAGTTGGGGTTCAAACTGCCAACCTGATCAGTAACCCAGAGCCTTAACCACTGAGCCATCACTGCCCTGACATTTTCCTTTTGAATATCAGTTTCAACAATTATTTTCAAATTAAAATTGTGTTTGTTTTTTTTCTGTATGAAAAAATCTATACATTTTATTCATTTTATTAAAAGTCAGTTATGACTTAAATTTGATGAATTGGTTTTCGCTGGCTCTGTCTTTCTGCCAATGCGTTGCATGTGACGTGCAGTGTCCAGGCTGTGTTTGTCTGGTAAACAGCTTCTCTAATCTGAGCTGTGCATCTCAGCAGGTCCCTTAAAGTTCCCCTCGGACCCGTGGTCGCTTCTCTGATGAAACCGGATCCTGCAAGTTCATTCATCCAGCTGAGATTCTTGTGTGTACGCTACCTCAAGTACGCGTGGTTGAGTGTTCGCAGAATTTATATGGAACTAAAATTTTAGCTAGCAGACGAACTGATTAGGTTATGGAATTGATCCGGTCAGGGTCAAACAGCAAGTTTAAATGCCTGAAAATGTTTTTTTTTGTTTTTGTTTTGTTTTAACCAGGGTTGTTTCTGTTGAAAGTATATTTTATGGATATTTCAGGATTGAATGGCACTCTTTTTATATTTCAAAACCATGCTAGTTTTCCAGAATATCCCATTCAGAATGACAGTTTTGATAGGATCAGTAATCCACATCCGAAACATCTGCACCGCCAGTTGTGTTTTGTGCATTATGGACTTGCTTTAGTGATGAATCGTCCGTTTAAATTTATAACTTGGTCAGCATTTCTGGGGCCAAATGCTGCTTTTTCACGGGCACTTGTGCTGGAAGAGCCTGTACCCAGGACGAACTGCCCCAGCGGAACGGCCTGTATTAAAAAAAACGAGGCGCAACTTGCTCCACTTTTTCGAGGTGGCACAGGTAGTTCCAGAACATCTTGTTCCATGCGCAACCTGCTGTCTGAACACGACCGGTGACAAGTAGGCGGGTTTGTGCGTGCTCAGCGTCCATACGTGTTAAGTCATTTTACGAGCTTTCGTGGCAGATGGGCGGTTCTCCTCCAGTGCTTTGCTTGTGTGTTGTCTTGCTAACCTCCTGCTTGCCACCATTTTGGGCATGACCGTGTAAACACATAGAAAGTGGGCCTGCTCTGGGTACACGGTGTTCTGGAGCAACTTGTTCCCACCGCCCATGAAAAAACAACTTAAGAGACTTAGTCTCTACATGTCATGACTTTTTGATGGCGGTTAAAGACTTTACAAATACCTAGTGGCAAATCCCGTGCCTTGTTCAGCTCCTGTTAGTGACTGTCCTGAACTGACCAATCACAGTTCACCCTGGTCCCGCACACGACCAATCACTAACAACAACTGCTTGTCCCTGTTTCTCGTGTATTTGTTGGTAATTTCTTTTTGGAGAAAGTGTAAAATGGTTATATTTTTCACAGCACTGCAACAGCCTGTTGACATACGAGCCGGAAGTACTGTGGCTACGTCACAGATGACGGTCTGGGATCTGTTGATTGGGTCTGCACCACTGCAGAGGCTTTTCAGGCCAGAGTAATCGAGCATGAGCATAGCTGTTGGGGTTATTTAGAGGATTCATGCACTTCAGGGAACATCTGGAGCAAAGTCATAAATAATCAGTGGTGGTGAACAAAATGTGTACGTGAACATACATTTATTTGTGGGAATAAAATGCATTTCTTTAACTGCACATACAGTCAGGAGGCACAGATTCAAACACCCCACCCCCCCCCCCCACCCACACGACAACAAAAAAAAAGGGACAACAGAGCGGGGGGGGGGGGGGGGGGGGGG
>JBCNYH010000005.1:17524200-17536454 GCA_039654325.1 Tandanus tandanus
ACCACAAATTATACTACTACTACCACCACCAATTATACTACTACAAACAACACTACCACCAATACTAACACTACTACAAACACCACTACTACCACCACAAATTATACTACTACAAACAACACTACCACCAACACTGACACTGACCAACACTGACCAATTATGCTACTACTAGCAGATAAAGTTATCAGATAAACTGCAATCCTTACAAGGCATTTAAAATCAACTACAGAGGAGCTTGTAGAGTGCAAGGTACCTCCAGCATGCAGCACAGGTAATGTAGCAAGTAGACCCTATATGGATACTAGCCTTAATTTTCCTTTTTCTGTCTCTGTCAGTAGCACGGCATCTCTCTCTTCTTCATTTTCACATCCGTTACATTCTGTGTTATTATTCGCTGCTTAGCACAGTGTTTCTGTATGTGCAAATCAGCCCGCGGCCTAAAATCGGTACCAAAGGAAGGAAAGTAGGAAAGAAATGTTTTGTAGCTTGCCATTTGAAAATTCCAAAATTCCAAATCATCTCTGAGACAGGTAGAGTAATGTCCCCAGGAAATTCGATGAAAATCCTTGCATTAGTGTGTGGTCAGGAATTTGTTCACAGACAAACTGACAAACAAATGCCAGTATTACAATACACCCCCACGCCCTCCAACTCCCCCCCCCTCCCCACCCCCACCCCCACCCACCCCCAAAAAATCCGTAATTTTTGGCAAAGGTAATAACATACTGTATTGCTGTTTGAACATCACATGTACACCGCTGTTACATTTACTCATAGTTACTTGATTACAATTACTTACCCACTCACACCCTCACTCATTCATTTGCCAAACCGCTTAATCCTATAAGAGTCACAGGGAGGCTGGAAGCTATCTCATCCGACACAGGTTGAAAACGGGGTACACCCTGAACAGCTTACCAGACCATCCCTGCCAGCACACACACAAACATTCACACTCACACTCACATCTCAGGACAATTTGGAACAGACAGTTAGCCTAATGTGCATGTCTTTGAACTGCAGGAGGAAACTGGAGAACCCAGAGAAAACCCACACAAGAACAGGAAAAACTCCATACAGAAACGTCCTCACCGAGCTTAGGAGTCAACCCCAGGGCCTTCCTGCTGTGAGACCGACGTGCTGACCGCTACGCCACGGTGTCGCCCTGCTCACAATTATTTAAATTAATTTGATTCAGTTATCAAAATATTTACGACTGTCAGTTATGGATCCCGGAAAGCTATCAGCTGTTCAGATGCATGTATCAGGTCTATGGTCTTTGGTCTATGGTCAGAACATAATAAATAGACATGCAGTGATATGCACAGGCAAATATGTTTGTCCTGTACAATACTAGTATAAATTAAATGCAGTATACATATATATATATATATATATATTTATTTATTTATTTAAAAAAACTCCTTATAAATTCATGAGAAATATGACAACACCCTTGAACATTTCATTCAGGTTTTCAGAAAGCCTGCAGAGTCTTCATTTTATCTACGCTTAAACAAAGTGAAGAATGACAGTAGTGAAAGCAGAACTGCAGAAAGACTGCTTTCCCCTTTTTTGCTTTTTAGCCCCCCCTCCCCTCCCTTTGCTTTTCTTCCCTTTTTCTCCCTCTCTGGGCAGGTCTTTGGCCAAATGTGATGACCTTCCCTGCATATGCCTTTGATCTGATAGATGGAGCCTCTCTGGACTACCTGCTCCTACGCGGCCGTCCTTATCCATCGCTGAAATCCTTGACGTCCCCCCCCCACAGGCCAGAGAAATTCATTAACCCTGTAGCCCCAGCCCTGCTGCTTAATGTCTGATTTATCGCTATGTCCACCCCACACATCATTCAATCAACCCAACATTTGTGTGTAAGACAGAACAGATTACAGTGAAGATTAAAAAAAAAAAAAAAAAAGATGCTTCAAGCCAGGGTCAGTTTTCAAAGTAAGTTTTATAATAGACGGGTTCAACTGGATGGTTCAAGAGTCACGAATTTGCATACAGGATCTGAATACAATAACTCTCAATTTGTTCATATATTATCACACCATATCCTTTATGATATTAGCATATTAAATAATTTATATAATATCGTGTCTACATCAACATATTCTGTGACCTGAAACATCACCCTAAAAATAAATAAATAAATAAATAATGGAAGTGGTCGTGACTCAAAGCTCAACGCTGATGCCAGCCGGTCTTTTTTACCGGTCATTCAAGACTAATTCTATAAAAAGGAACAACATTTGGAATAAAAGTATTTGATGGCAAACATACTTTATACATTATTTTTAAATACTGGACAGTTTTTTCCACCAAACATCACTTTATTGGCTTCCTGCGAGGAACAGGCCTTTAGTCTTCAGTATGACTTAATGCCAGAATCTGGAGGACAGCATTTACCACTAGTTTCTTAGAATGCTCTACTGCTAACAACGGTTCCTCCATTCGAGACTAATTCACAAAAGATGCAACAAAATCTGGAGTTAAAGTTAAAATATTTGATGGTAAGAATGTTTTTTTTTTTTTTCCACCAAATGCAACTTTATTGGGCTGTTGCAAGAACCAGCCTCCACCTAACAAGCTAGCTCCATGCTAACTGACTTTTCTGTAAAGTATTGTATGTTAAGGAGGTGTACAGTGCACTCAACCCTCGATTTAACGGACAAAAAGGGGGGAGCACCGGTCCGGTTTTGCCGATTTTTAGAGAATGGTTCCGAAGTGGGTAACAACAACAATCTCATTATGGAAAAATAGGGGAAAATGCTACGTATGTATATATAACCACATCATCCAGTGTGATGTCCACTACTCTATACGCACTGACACACGCACCAACTAACGGCCGATTATCAAAGCAGGGGCTCGCGTCTGCCTTTGCAGACCACCGAGCCCTCCTGGACAGATTCGGCTATTCCAGGCTTTGTCCGCAGCTTCCAATAACCGTTAAACCGAGGTCCTTAGAATCCAGGGTCGAGTGTATATTTTTAAAGAATTTGAATAGTCATATACAGTATATAAACAGTAATAAGATTGCTATATTTATTACAATCCAGTGGATAGAATAAAATAGGTATTCCTCTCCTTCTCATCAGGTATATGAGATACATGCACATGTGTGTGTTATTTATATTACAATATTATAACATTGCTTTGAATAGTTTTTCAGCAGAGAATCAATAAGAATTATAAATATATAGTGGTTAGCACATTCGTCTCACAGCAAGAAAGTCCGGGGTTTGATTCCCGGGCTCGGGGCGTTTCTGTGTGGCGTTTGCATGTTCTCACCGTGCCTGCATGGGTTTCCTCTGGGTACTCCGGTTTCCTCCCACAGTCCAAAAACATACACAGTAGGCAGATTGGTGGTTCCAAATTGCCCCTAGGTGTGAGAGTGAGAATGAATGGTTGTATGTGTGTTGGCCTTGCAGTGGCCTGGCGAGCTGTTCAGGGTGTACCCCACTCTCGCCCAGAGTGGGATGAGATGGGTGCCAGCCTCCCGGTGACCCTAATTACGATTAAGCAGCTTGGAAAATAAATGAATGAATGAATGAATGGATTACATATTTATATAATTAAATGCTGACAGAAAATTAAAGAAAGATAGCCACGCTATAAAATAATCATAAACACAAGTTCCCTTATGCAGAAGGACCCAGTTTCATTTCACGTGCACTCCCTAACATTCTGACTTTCCTTATCGATTTTTTTTCCTATCAAGTTGTGTGTTTTCTTTTTCTTTCTTTCTTTCTTTCTTTTTTTTTTTTTTTTTAAAGATCCTGCTTAGAATTTAAGCCTCACTGTTACATGAACAAGATCCTGGAAAAAGCCGTGCATTTTGTACAGACATCTATAGTAAAGCTGGAGTAATGATAAGCCATGGCCCTTCTCAACCCAGAATTCGAAAAGAAAAACAAATCATTGTCGGGATGCCCCGAATGAGTAAAGAGAAACAGAAAGAACAAGAGCATTCCAAAGGGGAGGGGAAAAATGAGAGAGAGGGGGATTACTTTATTAAGATGCACTGAAATGCAGTCAGTCGGTGATGGATGACTAGTTCAAAAAGGAAGAGTCTGGAGGAGACAAATCTATCTGCCATAGGAGTCGCGCTGCTTCTTTGAAAATGTGCTTGGGCCCAAATGTAGCAGCCAAAACGCCATTATTTGAAGCATTGCATGTGCTTACATTCTGATGTCTCCAACATCTCACACAGATGGACCAGATAGGTATATTTACTTTCTCAGTCACGTTGATATTCTAATAATAGACTCATTCACATACCTTTAATTATTAATTAAATTTAACCAAACATAGGTGCAATAGTTTACAAGCTTATAATATAAACCTATAATAATAAAAATCTAGACCGTGTATTGGAGTGAACATCGGCCAGTGAATTAAGCCAAAGCCTCCAACAGACAGCACATTTTCTGGTTCATGTAAAGATGTCCAGCATATCAACAGGGTCTTACATCATACGGATGACATGCAGCATCTGTGTCAAGCACTAGGTTTTTGCAGTGCTTAGATGGGAAAAGAGTCCCTCCGCCGATTCTCTCATTCAGTCTTTCAGCACTCAGTACATGCCTGGAGCTGGACGAATAGAGGTACCGAGCGAGTGAGAAACAGATCTGCTGAGCTGGGAGGCTTGCAAAGGCTGTCAGAGCGAAAGGGAACTGATATAAAGAGAAGTTGTTTCTGTTTAATAGGAATATTTAGGCGTAAGGCCAAGCCTAGATGCACGTTATACAATGCACCATGAATGAGGCATAGTGGACAAATGATTCCGAAACCCTGATAACCCATACAGAAGGAGCGCTGAAGATGAATTCATTTTGCTGATCAGCTTTCATCATCATCTTAGCAATCACGATGCACCACCGTTCACTTTTAATCACAAACTTAATTCATCACCGTGATTCCTGCGATATGATTCATGAGGTCAGAGCAGCAGCAGTGAAAAATAATGACATTGATGTAAAATGCAGTCATATCAGATTTTAATGTGTATCAGAGCGTCTCCATTCATCCTTGTCATGAAAGGGCTGGATGGGCCAGTAAAGGTTGCAAAGCTTAATCTAGCCATGGGCCTGGAAAATGGCTTCCAGCTGTCTAATCATTAGAGCTGATAAGGCACCCCATTCCCTCCACCTTTAGGCAGTCTATGGGGAAAGGTAAGCGCCCTTTCGGGTATTCTGGTACACCCAAATAACTCTTTCAACTGCATTTGAGCTCCATATGGAAAATATTTATGTTCTTTCTTTACGCAGATGGCGACTAGGTATTACAAGGGCGAGAGTCTGTGTCAAATCATTATTTTTTGACACCGTCACTCTCACTCACTATTCTCTCAAACATTAGTACACTTTGTTTGTGATATATATATGTATATGGAATCAAATTATTACCATATATGGGCAGCATGGTGGTGCAGTGGTTAGCACGTCCGCCTCGCAGCAAGAAGGTCCTGGGTTCGATTCCCGGTCTCGGGCGTTTATGTGTGGAGTTTGCATGTTCTACCCATGCTTGCATGGGTTTCCTCTGGGTAGTTCGGTTTCCTCCCACAGTCTAAAACATGCACAGTAGGCTAATTGGCTGTTCCAAATCAACCCTAGGTGTGAGTGTGAATGGTTGTGTGTGTTGTCCTGAAATGGTTGTTCAGGGTGTACCTCGCCCAGAGTTGGCTGAGATGTTCGCCAGCCCCCCCACGACCCTAATTAGGATGAAGTGGCTTAGAAAATGAATTAAATTAATGGATGAATGATAATTACCATATGGATGAACCTATAAGGAGGCTGCATGGTGGTGTACTGGATAGCACATCTACTTCACAGCAAGAAGGTCCTGAGTGCAAGTCTCGGGCTCGGCGAGGGCGGTTGTGTGTGGAGTTTACACGTTCTCACGTTTACATGATTTTTCTCAGGGTACTCAGGTTTCCTCCAACAGTACACACATATGCACGTTAGGTTAATTGGCTGTTCCAAATTGCCCCCCGGTGTGAGTGTGACTGTGAATGGTTGTGTGTGTGTTAGCCCTGTGAGGGACTGGTGAGCTGTTCAGGTTGTACCCCAACATCACCCAGAGTCAGCCGAGTAGGATAAAGCGGGTTTGGAAAATAAATGAACGAATGAACATTTTCTGAACCGCTTAATCCTAATCAGGGTCACGGGAAGGCTGGCGCACATCCCAGCCGACTCCGGGCGAGGGCAGAGTACACCCTGGACAGCTTGCCAGGCCATCCCAGGGCATGAATGAACATATACATTAAAAATTTATTTATTTATTTAAAAAAAAAAAAAAAAAAAAAAAAGTGAAGTAAATTATATGTTACAAATAAACAAACAAACAAATAAATAAATAAATAATGTGTGAAAATGTGTAAAAATGTTCTTTGAGTTTTGTTTTTGTTTTTAAATCCTACATGGACATTAATTTTAATTTTTAAAAATTGGTAATAAATTCTTCTTTTTTTACATCATTAATTTATTTTAACATGTTAAAAAAAATCTTTGTACAAAATCATGCAATGAATAAAGCTTGTAAAACTAATCTCAGGGAAATAAATCACAAATAAAATTCATGCATTACAAGTTAAAAGTCCCTCAGAAATATATGAACTCATTACACATCTTTATCATTTCACGTTTCCTAACCTTGCTTGTAAATCTGATTTATCATCGACTAAGTGAAACAAACTGGACCAGAACTAAGAGGGGCAGAACTCTTCAACTCTTGAAAGACATGAGGCGGCGATAATGTGGTCCCAAGGTGGCATGTTGGGGGTGGGCGATGGGGTGACTGAGGAGCAGCTGTGAACTGGAAGACCCAACAGGAAACAAGTACGCAGCCCATAAGATCAATATAAAACTGATGACCCGCAGAGTCCTTAGAGAGCATGAACCATCAACACAACAGGTCAATGAGTCTCACCTGAACACCATGGGGTAAAGACTCCTTCGAAAGAATAACACAAGAATGACTAATTCCCATTCGCAGGTTTTTCTTGCTTCTTGTTTATTCTAAACTAGGATCCCCATTAGTTATGAAGGTGGGCCGAATAGTTCATAGGCTGACTAAAAAGGAGTGCGCTATCTCACCATCAGGATGAAAGCTTCTATATCAAAGTGATCCAAGTGCTGCAACATCGATAGAAGTGGGGTGGTGACAGTGTTGAAAAATAAACCATGTTTGGTTAAATTCGCCCATTGCGTCATGGTCAGCCTATGAACTTTTCAGCCCAACCTTGTACTACCTTGCTATACTTCCTGGGGTCCACATGTTTGTGAAAGGTTGTTCTAGACACCAATTGTAATTCATTCATTCATTCATTCATTCATTCATTTCTTCATTTGCATCTAGGGTGGAGGGGACACTGGAGCCTATCACAGCGGACTCTGGGCAAAGGCAGGGGACACCCTGAACAACTCGCCAGAGCATTACAGGGTAAACACACACAACCATTCGTATTCACATTCGCATTCTCACCTAGGGACAATTTGGAAGAGCCAGTTAGCTTAATGTGCATGTCATTGGATTAACTGAGGAAACTGGAGTACCTAGAGGAAACCTACACAAACACAGGTAAAACATGCAAACCCCAAGCAGACTCGCTCTCACCGAACCCATGACTCAAACCCAGGACCTTCTTGCTGTGAGGCAGACATGCTAATCATTATAACGCCACCCTATCCGCCTATCCCAAGTAATATACTATCATGGGCTTTATTCCGTCTTCTATTCTGTATATTCACTCATTTTCTGAACCGCTTAATCCTAATTAGGGTCGCGGGGAGGCTGGCGCCCATCTTAGCCATCTCTGAGCGAGGGCAGAGTACATCCTGGACAGCTCGCCAGGCCATCGCAGGGCAAACACACACACACACACAACCATTTGCATTCACTCTCACACCTAGGGGCGATTTGGAATGGCCAGTTAGCCTAATGTTCATGTTTTTGGACTGTGGGAGGAAGCCGGAGTATCCAGAGGAAACCCACGCAGGCACAGGGAGAACATGCAAACTCCACACAGAAACGCCCCGAGCCCGGGAATCGAACCCAGGACCTTCTTGCTGTGAGGCAGACGTGCTAACCACTGCACCACCGTGCCGCCCCCAATTCTGTATATGTTACATCTTATTTTCATTCATTCATTCAATTTCTAAGCCGTTTAATCCTAACTAGGGTTGCAGGGAGGCTGGCACCCGTCTCAGATGACTCTAGGCGAGGGCGGAGTACACCCATGAACAGCTCGCTAGGCCATTTCAGGGCTCTCACATCTAGGGGCAATTTGGAACAGCCAATTAGCCTACTGTGCATGTTGTTGGACTGTGAGAGGAAACCGGAGTACCCGGAGGAAACCCAGGCAGCATGAGAGAACATGCATACTCCACACAGAAATGGCCCGAGCCTGGGAATCGAACCGGGGACCTTCTTGCTGTGAGGTAGACGTGCTAACCACTGCGCCACTGTGCCGCACTAATAATTTTGATACCTATATTGTCCATTCCCAAGGCCCAAGCCAGAAGGAATGGTTTACAGACATGGCACACTAGACCTTCTTTATCCAATCTTTATATTAAAGCATGGTTTCTGCCTACAATAGCATTTGTCCAAACAAAACTAAAGCCTGCAGTGTATGAAGAAATCCCCAGGACAGCATGCCCATCTACTCGCTTAATGAATACCAGTCCAAGATCGATGAAGTATATCCCTTGGCACTGGTCCTGCTGGTTTGGTTCAGAGGTATCGATCTCATTAAATGCAGGGGGTCTGAAAAGATTGGTCTCTGGGTTGTCTGAATGCCTCAGCACACCGCAGCAAAGCAGCAAGAAGCTTCTGAAGAAACCAATGTGTGATTTGATGCTCTCAATAAAATTTCTTTCCACTACATACTGAAGCCACGACCCTCGGTTGTTGGACGGAGACAGGATGGTGACTCAACTCAAGCGAAAATAGCACTCTAGGATTGCAACAGTCAATATCACTCTTCTTTGACTGCCTCGATCCATATAACTTAACATCTCGGTGTTTTTATTCATGTGTATGCCAGCCATGTCGTCTGGGTTAGAGAAGTGCTTGTTGGTATTTATACAGAGAGACGTGTTCACAGGGACTGTGGGTGTGAGACGTTAAATGGAATAGCTAGGAGTTGTACATTTTGCATGAAGAACAGAAACATTCACTTGAAAAAAAAGGGGAATCGCTGTTAGCGCCTTAAACTCCTGGCTTATTAATCAGTCATGTGTTTTACACCAGTGGGCGGTACGGTGGTTTGGTGGTTAGCATGTCCGCCTCATAGCAAGAAGGCCTTCGTTTTGAGCCAGCTGACTGGTAAGGGCGTTTCTATGAGGAGTTTGCATGTCCTCTCTGTGATTGCATGGGTTTCCTCTGGGTTCTCTGGTTTCCTCCTACAATCAAAAAAACATGCACATTAGGCTAATTTAATGTTTGCCCTTAGAAGTAAATGTGAGTGTAGTGTGAATGCTAATAGGTCTGTGTTGCCCTGTGATGGTCTGGCGAGCTGTTCAGGATGTACCCTACCTTCAACCAGAGTTGGCTAGGATGGACTCCAGTCTTACCGCAGCCCTAATAAAAAATTAAATGAATATGAGATTTTTCAGCATGCCTACTCCTGGGTGTTTTAGGGATAAGGAATAAAATTCAGAAAGTGTGTTTTGATGCAAATGAATATCTTTTATGAGCATCCTAACCATTTATGATTACAATAATATACTGTATATCGTATATATACACATATATATCATTCATTCATTATTTTTCTAATTATGGTCACGAAGAGGCTGGTGCCTATCTCAGCCGACTCTGGGCAAAGGTGGGGTACACCCTGAACAGCTCACCAGACCATTTCAAGGCCAACACACACAACCATTCACACTCACACTCACACCTAGGGGCAACTCAGAACAGCCAATTAGGCTACTGTGCATGTTTTTGGGCTGTTGGAGGACACCAAAGCACCCAGAGGAAACCTACACAAGAAAGGAGAGAACATGCAAACTTCACACAGAAACACCCGAGTTCAGGAACTGAACCCTGGACCTTCTTTCTGCGAGGCGGACATGATAACCACTACACCACCACTTAGCACTTAGCATAATTAATATATTTCAGGGTTGTTGTTTTTATGTGTAATTCTATATTTAAACAGTTCTATATTTAATTCTATATTTAAACCTTTATAAACAGTGCTACACGTTTAGACCCCCCACCGTGCTAAGACCCCTGGGCAAGGTCTTAACCACAAGTGTGCCTCTGTCCATCCAACAGTATGAATGGGTACCAGGAAAAAACATACTGGGATGGACTAGCATCCCATCACAGAGGACTTGAACTCCTAGTCGCTTGACGCTACAGAAACTGGGGATAAGCTTCGGCCTGATGAGCCAGTTGGCTCGGTTGTAAAAGCCCAACAGACACATTTATGACCAAAATGTCCCTGATGTCAACAACAAAACTTGGATGAAATGATAGCATATGCTAACGTGAGCTCGCCTAAGACCTTACTGATTGGATTTTATTTTACCGCATGTTGTTAAATGTCATTAATGTTACAAGGGCAAAAAAAATACACGGTATCACATAGTACAAGGGTCTACTGGCACCCTAGTACTGTATTTGCTAGTTCACGAACTTTGACTAGCACTGAGGTATTTGAGTTAATAACAACACAGGATTCCGACTATCAAAACTCATTTGAATTCCAAAGGATTTAAATCAAAGTAGTGTTTGAATATACGCTGACATAATGACTGTCTCTGTCTTTGTGTGTGTGTGTGTGTGTGTGTGTGTGTGTGTGTGTGTGTGTGTGTGTGTGTGTCTATGAAAGCACAGTTTTTCTCTACATGCTGGTGGTCCAGCACCGACTCCAATTTAAAAACAAACTAAGCCCTCCATGGCCCCAGCCTCAGTTGGATGTTAAATAAATATACCTGGACTATCAAAAGATCTCTCGGGATGAGCGTATAATCTCTCACCCGACTTGTCAACCTCTCACACGTTAGATAAATTTGTGTTTTCTGTTTGCGTTTCCAATTAAGTGCAGCAGATGGGTTAGCAGAGAGGCCCTCTCGCATGTCCTGCTGACAGAGTATTTGTCTCTGTTCTCTGGTGCACACATGTGAACAGCACTCGCAATCAGTCATAGTGATAGACACTGACAGCGTGCATAGCGTAGTCTACCAGAGAGGAGTGGCAAGTTCAAGCTGCTCATCAGGAAAACGCCAAGAAAAGATAAAGGCTCTCTTATGAGAGGTTTAATATCTTTGACTATAAAAAAACAATCCAGTACTTATATAATTCTTGTATATATATACACACACACACACACACACACATACACACACACACACATAATACATATACATATATATATATATAGTTACATACACTGTTATGGGTTTAGTATTCACTCACCCATCCAGATAATTGAATCCAGGTGTTCCAATCACCTCTATGGCCACAGGTGTATAAATTCAAGCACCTAGGCCTGCAGACTGCTTCTACAAACATTTGTGAAAGAATGGGTCGCGCTCAGGAGCTCAGTCAATTCCAGCATGGTACCGTGATAGGATGCTACCTGTGCAACAAGTCCAGTTGTGAAATTTTCTCGCTATTAAATATATCACAGTCAACTGTCAGTGGCATTATAATAAAGTGGAAGCGATTGGGAATGACAGCAACTCAGCCATGAAGTGGTAGACCATGTAAAATGATACCGCGGGGTCAGCGGATGCTTAGGCGCATAGTGCACAGAGGTCGCCAACTATCAGCAGAGTCAATCGCTACAGACCTCCAAACTTCAGGTGGCCTTCAGATGAGCTCAAGAACAGTGCGTAGAGAGCTTCATGGAATGGGTTTCCATGGCCGAGCAGCAGCATCCATGCCATACATCACCAAGTGCGATGCAAGCGTCGGATGCAGTAGTGTAAAGCACGCCGCCACTGGACTCTAGAGCAGTGGAGGCGCGTTCTCTGGAGTGATGAATCACGCTTCTCCATCTGACAATCTGATGGACGAGTCTTGCTTTGGCGGTTACCAGGCGAACAGTACTTGTCTGACTGCATTGTGCCAAGTGTAAAATTTGGTGGAGGGGGATTATGTTGTGGGGTTGTTTTGCAGGAGCTGGGCTTGGCCCCTTAGTTCCAGTGAAAGGAACTCTGAATGCTTCAGCATACCAAGAGATGTTGGACAATTTCATGCTCCCAACTTTGTGGGAACAGTTTGGGAATGGC
>JBCNYH010000005.1:17553422-17573552 GCA_039654325.1 Tandanus tandanus
GTGTGTGTGTGTGTGTGTGTGTGTGTGTGTGTGTGTGTGTGTGTGTGTGTGTGTGTGTGCTGGCCCTGCAATGGTCTGGTGAACTGTTGAAGTACCCTACCTTTGCCCAGTGTCGGCTGAGATAGGCTCCAGCCTCCACTGCTGAGTGAGTGAGTGAGTGAGTAAGGACTACAGCAAATGAAAACTTTCCAAAGGCTCTTCCTCATTATTCCACCCCTGTCTCTGTCCACATGCTAATTAGTACCTAGACTTGGCTGAATAGCCATATTTCTCTTCATCATGAAAAAAGCTCAGGAGGTCATGCTATCAGAATTTGGCAGGTCATAGAAAGAGAGCAGTTTAAGGTCAAAGGTCAAGCTAACTCCAAGATACATGGTGCCACAACAGGTCATATGGGGGGCTTATTGTTTATCTTATTACTGGTGAATAAGAATCTTCGGGACATAGTTGTAGTACTCAGAACTCTCACACTCTTGTGGTGAGGAACAAAGAAAATGACAGGTCACTGAGCCATAATGGGAGTTAAGGGATGTGAGCCGAGAAGTTTTAGTCTCAGCTCGTGGATCGGCTAAGCTAAGGCTACCTCAAATTTGTAATTTGCTTAGAAAGGAACTCAGACTGCTTTCCTGGGCTTCTTATTATGCTAATCATTATGTAATTACTGGATGCTGGCATTTTCGCTGTTCAGGTGTACATGGAAACAATTGCTTTGACGTTCATGTTTCATAAAGCCAAAAACATAAATAGGTAAAACTTTGTGCAGATCCAGGAAGGCATGAATACAAATATTGATTCATTAAAATGCATAATGGACACTAATGCTTTAGCTTACAAAGCAAACGCATGTAAGCAGATGATCAAGAACTTTAACTTCCACCATATTTTTACACGTACACACTCCTATAAACAATCATATGCATACAGAGAGCAGACAGTCTGCATGGCACCAGACAGCAGTGCACGGAGGATGGGATGGCCGAGAGCCCCCTGCTGCCCAGAGGAGGGTGGGAGGAGAAAACAAAACCTTGCTAATGGAGACATGACATGCTCACCAGGGCAGAAACTCAAACAAACGATTAATGGGCCAAAGACCCTACAATACAACATCCCACCCTCCCTTTTCCCTCCCTCTCTCACTCCCCATTCCAATTGCTCACTTTCTCTCTCTTTTTCTAACTCCACATGCTGCTGTTGGTTAGTGCAGGCATCTCCGAGTCTTCCCATCCCCCATTCACTACCATCATCATCCTTACCATACTGGAGTGCAAGTTATCTAAAAGCAGGAGGACAGAGCCTATCTCAGCCGACACTGGACGAAGGTGGGGTACACCCTGAACAGCTCGCCTGACCATTGCATGGCTAACACACAGACAACCATTTACACTCACATTCACACCTGGGGCAATTTGGGACAGCCAACTAGCCTACTGTGCATGCTTTAGACTGTGGGAGGAAACCAGAGTAACTGGAGGAAACCCATGCAAGCACATTGAGAAACACATGCGGACTCTACACTCAAACGCCCTCGCTAAGCCCAGGACTCAAACCCAGGACCTTGCTGTGAGGTGGATGTCCTAACCACTATGCCACCCTGTCGCCCATAGCTGTGTATAAAACTTCATGAAAATATAGGAATCTATGGATGTGTAAAGGAATATCTCTCTGAGATGTGCGAGGAGACAACATGACATTTGTCTGACCAATCAGCATAATTATCTGTCCTGTGAGGCAGCAAAAACAGTAGATGTTGTATGGTGCATGCCATGAAGATGGCCTTTTGCGGGTGGTGTTTAGCATAAAAGGAAGAGTCAGTCTGCAATGGAGACAGCAAGCTTCGCAAATCCCCTCAAAGCTACCGAAGCTTAAAGAAGCTTGTGATCTAATGAAGCAGCAGTGGCACAGCCCACATGGGATTAGAGTTGGCATTACGAGGCTGGAGTTAAACCCCCCTAAGCCCCCATCAAGATGGAGGTCCTAGTATAAGTGATTCACCACCAAGGCAGGTCTAGACTTTTTTCAGTGTAAACTGCTGAGATTTGGATAATGTATGGACAGGCTCAGCAAGACGTAACACTTAACGGTGGGCCTACCAAAATTAGCGAAATTCCAAAGCACAGTAGTATCAAATATCAGGACCATAGTGAATCCATCCATCCATCCATTTGCTGAACCACTTAATCCTACTAGGGTCGCAGGAAGACTGGAGCCTATCTCAGCCGTCTCTGGGCTAGGGTCCAGTCTTTCCTAGGGCAACACACACAACTATTCACAGTCACACACACACACACACACTTAAGGGCAATTTGGAACAGCCAATCAGCCTGATGCGCATGTCTTCGGACTGTTGGAGGAAACTGGAGTACCTGGAGGAAACCCATGCAAGTAGGGGGAGAACACGCAAACTCCACACAGAAACATCGTAGCCGAGCATGCAATTCGAACCCAAGACTTTGATATACTGTATTAATTCTGCAAGGGAAATTTAGCTTCTAATCCATCCATTTAATCCATCCAAAGTGAGCACACACACACTCGGAGCAGTGGGCTGCCACACATTGTGGCGCCCAGAGAGCAGTTGGGGGATAGGTGCCTCTTCCCGCCGCCACACATTTTTCCTGTTGGCTCGGGAATCAAACATGCAACCTTCTGGTCCCAAACCTGCTTCTCTAACCGTTAGGCCATGGCTGCCCCCAAGACTTCTTGCTATGAGGCGGACGTGCTAAGCACTACGCCACCGTGCCTCTCCCATAGTATACCACAACAACATAAAACTTTAACCTCATTTTTTTCTACTGCCTCAATCAAATAATTGACATTTATTTCTCAGTTCTATGAATAATTACAAAGATTTTGTGTATGAAACTATCTTAGATACAAAGATCATATCCAGGTGTGGAAAAGTTTGCTTTTTAAACTAGTTGGATCCTTCAGTGTTTTAGTTTATATAAGTAGGATTTGGCAAGGGCATCTCCATTATTATTGTGGCAGGTTGTCTGATCCAGTAGCTACCCCCGCCTGCTCTGCCGTCAAAGCATCACAAAAGGGAGGAGAGCCACAAGCTCATGTGTTTTGATTATCAGGTAATGATCTTTGATCTAATGCACAGACTGGGAAAGTGCGGCTCTGATTGAATTCCGGTAGATGCTCGGCCAACCTGGAGCCAGTGTCACGTCTCATTAGGGCTGTCGGCCTCGTGACCTCCCGTCCGCCCAGCCAGAGTCCCTGCTCTCAGCTGGAAAGCCTGGCGTAATGATATCAGTAGCAGCAGGGGTGCAATGAATACAAATCTCTGTGCATAAGTTTGGACAAGAATTCGAACCCCGGAGCTTTACACTAGTCAGCGCACATTCATCCGCTGCATAATGGGCATGCAGTTCATCAGTGGACTAAGAGCAGCAGTGATTACCAAACTCCCCCAAGTGGCGGTCTAGTCAAAAAACAAGTATGCTGCATGACCTCTCCCAACACAGGACCCCATGCAATTCCTTGAATGGCTTGAATACAAACGGAGGGATCACGTGGATAGCACTGATAGCTGAGAAACGGACAACTCTTCCCAGCAAAATACATATGTTAATATCGTTAATATCCGTCTTTGAAAAAGTACAGCTAAATCTGGGATTAATTGGCTATAGCCGTAATCAAAAAACACAATTCAGAGAATTTATTTTCTGTCTCTGGCATGAACATGCTTTGGAAACTTACCAAAGATCTAGAATTTGACCCCCAGGTAAATGATGTTGGCTATGAGTGTGTGCATTTAGGCAACCATATCAAGCATTAGAAATTCCATAAAACGTGTAGCAAGCACTAAATAAAAACAGCCCAGTTCAGCGTGAGCAATTCCTATTCACTCTTGTATGTGGAAGTGGCACCAAATTAAAGACCATAGCTTCAGCACTATGAAAAAATTGTAAACTATATATTTATAGTTAATCAATCTGTTATAAGTTCATCAACAAAAAAAAGTTGCGCACTTGAATATTTCGCTGGACCGCCTTCAGCTTTGATTATTATTTGACTATTAAAACATTTACTTCCATCCAGAGTCGCATTCTTTTTTCACAGATCTTGTATTTTCAGCAGGGAAGTCAAACCGTGTAAAGTCTTCTCCAGCACATCTCAAAGACTTTCAATGGCATTAAGGTTAACACACATTTTGTCTGCAAAGTTGACATTTCAGCACCATCCTTTCAGCCTTGGGCAGTTTTTAACACAATTCCAGTAATTTCAGTAATCTACTCAGTTGTTTGCTTTGCTTTATGGTGGTCAATAATGTGATTCTAAAACGCTGTAACATCTTTTCCATGACCACAGGATATATCTCCTCACATGTCTAAGAAATTAGAAGCTACTCACTGCATCAGTTAGGATTAAAAGAATTGTTGTCAGCAGAAACTGCATTAAGAATCCAATATGCTTTCTATTATTATTATAATTATTATTATTATTATTACTTTTCATGTTGCTAATTCTAGAAAAATCATTGTTTTGCAAAAAGACTGAAATTGACAGTTGAAACCTGATAAAACCACATGGCAACACTTTTTTTTTTAACCACATCATTTTTTTACTACAATTTCTTTTTCTTCTGATTGGTGCTTTTGGATGTGCTTCTTGTGTAATAAAGGGTTTTTATATCTGAGAAATAGAATTCATCCTGGAAAAGTTTACAAGTATTTATTATAATTTAACTCGCATGCATGTTGGTAAAAGAAAAAGATAAAAAGAATGTATGAATGTCAAAATAAATTGTTGTGTGGAGAAACAACTACTCTAAAATACTCTAATACTGGCCATTCATGCACTGCAAGCCTGATAGGGCGAGTATCTGGGACCTATACGTCATTTCCTACTCACTCATTTGCCGAACCATTTAATCCCACTTGGGTCGCAGGGAGACTGGTGCCTATCTCAGCCGACACTGGGTGAAGGCGGGGTACAGCCTGGACACCTCGCCAGACTATTACAGGGCCATCACACGCATAATCACATCCACACCTAAGGGCAATTTGAAACGGCTAATGTGCATGTTTGACTGTGGGAGGAAACCGGAGCACACGAAGGAAACCCCTGCATGCATGGGGAGAACATGCAAACTCCACACAGTAACCCCTGAGCTGTGAGACCCCTCTTGCTGTGAGGGAATCATGCTAATCACTATGCCACCATGCCACCCCACATATGTCATGCTGTATAGATGTTATATGTCGTCATGTCACAATTGTAACCATTAAAAGAGATTGTTTAGTATTAATGTTGGTCTTTAGCCAAGGGACCATAGCGATGAGTCTTTTGTTTTCTTGCCTTTGTTTTTTTCTGTTTGGTCTTGAATTATAAAGCAGCAAAGGTGGCAAAATAAGTTTCTTAGCTCTTGAGAGTCTGGTAATTTTTTGTTCTTTGCACCATAGAAATAGATCAGTTCACTGTAGCCCAGTAGAGACAGAACTATTTTAGGTCACTAAGACTTTCCACCGTTACTCTATTTCACTTTTGAGGAGTACCGTAATCAAGAGTTCAACACGTGGTGATTAGAAAATATCTCAGAATGAATTTCTTTGCTGTTTTCATCAGAACTGTTTGAAACACAAACGTTTTTTCGGCTCATTATTGTGATTCTGTTGGGAGTGACATTGGCGACGACACTGTCGAGTCATTCCCAGCACTACCGACTGTAATTAGCTGGGAGACTGTAGCTAGGAAAAGGCACTCTTACTACGGCAAATTCGAAATGGAGAAATACGATTGGATAGTGTCTGTGTTTACAGGAAAGAATGAAAAAACAACACTGTAGTCAATATCAAGGGCACGTTAAGAAAGGGGTCAATGGGCCTCCCCGCGACCCTAATTAGGATTAAGCGGTTCAGAAAATTAATGAAGATTCTTTGGGCCTAATTTACATAAGATGGTGGCCCAGGTTGGTAGGGATCCTCCAACATACTTAATAGATGGCAGCAGGTATTGTGATTGAAACAATCCCTCGGCTTATAAATTATCAGGAGAATGTTGTGTTCATAACCCCATGGTCACCAATGCCAACTCACTCAATCATTTGCCGAACCACCTAATCCTATTGGGGTAGCAGGGTTACTGGAGCCTATCTAAGCCAACATTGGCCAAAAGTTGGGGTACACCATGAACAGCTTACCAGACCATCACAGGGCCAACGCACACAACCTATTAAACTCACATCCACACCTAGGGGCAATTTGGAACAGCCAATTAGCCTAACATGGATGTTTTTGGACTGCAGGAGGAAACCAGATGACATGGAGGAAACCCTTGCAAGCACGGGGACAACACGCTAACTCCTCATAGTAACGTCTTCGCCGAAGCCAGGACTCAAACCCCGGACCTTCTTGCTGTGAGGCGGACATGCTAACCACGACACCACAACTGACAGAAATAATTCACGCTTCACTGAATATGTTGCAAACCTCTCCAGACAGAATACCAACCACCAATCCCACAGATGTGCTTTCCAGTTAACCTGCATGCATGTAGCCATTTTATAAGGCCTGTTTGACATCTACATGGGTGCAAGGAATCCATTTCTGTGATCCTCACACTCAGTTCCCGAAAGCATTTTTTATTGAACTACATCCTAAGTGCATTAGCATACTGAAAGCTGGTATAATGTACCCCCATAACTTAGCATAAAGAAACACGGGAGCGAGCGTCCATCCAGCCGAGTGTGTCTTCATCAGAAGATCGCGGAAACATTTGAGCTGACATTAAATGTATTCATAAATTTCTTATTGCCGCATTTTTGCCAGCAAAAAGGTGAGAACATTTTGGGTGCATTATAAAAAGCAAACCTGATGCTTATAAATATTTAGCGCTATTATGATTTTTTAATAAGGACGTTAATGTTTCAAAATGCCGATATGTAAAAGAAAAATTGTAATATTTGATTTGAGTTGATTTGAGTTGATTTGAGTTCCCTGTACGACAGGCACCGATTATGTACAATTGAAATATCTGGATACAAAGCAAATTCAGTGGTATATATAGTTTGACAGCTTGATTGTCAAAATCAGGATGGCATGATGCCAACAACACACGCCTCAACTCAGGCATTTACCACAAAGAGAAACCAAAAAAACGCTGTATAACACTGTTATCAGTGATCCATTAGAGTCTTTGAAGTGGCTGGGGCCGGAGTTCCCATCCATTACATTACAGGCCAGAGTTTCGGTCTTGTCAGTTGAGTGGGCCGTCTGCCGCGGATGCCTGTTCTTTGTCTCCCATCATGCAGCTCTCGGGCTTCAACACACTTCTGACTCTCTCCCTGGACTCTTGCTAACACAAGCCACGGAATCAGTCAAGTAACTCGCTGCAGATTTTCAGCTCTTGCTTTCTTCAGTTTTATCACTCCTTTGGGTTCGGACTTCTCTGTTCTGTATGGCCAGGTCTTTCCTCACTTTGTTCTTGCCAGGATTGGAGCACAAAAATTCAAAGGCTATCACAGTGCCTGAAGAAAAGTATATAGCAATACCGTATTCATGGTATTTACCAGTTCTAATCAGTGGATTAAGCCCTTTTCACAAACAAAAACTATGATTTTTGTTGTTGTTGTTGTTGTTGTTTTTATATGAATTTAGCAAGGCTCTGACAGAAGGAACTGATGTAGGTTTGGGTGAGATAAATCTGAAAATTGCATTGATATTGATATAAAATGTGTGTCATACGTCTGTGGTGGGGGAAGTAGGTCAGGACTCTTAGTCTCGCTCACTCACTCATTGGCCAAACCACTTACAGCAATATATGACGTATCCGAGTGAAATTTTAGTGGCGTAGAATGAATGATTTTTATTTAAGAAACTTTAAATACATTTAAAATGTAAACATTTACTGATTATTTACTACGGTACCTCTCTGGTGTTACAGTTACTTTTAGCTGTAAACGTCTCAGTTTTCCTCATTAATATGAATGAGGTTCTGACGATTCAACGCCACTACGTGTGTGTGCCGGAAAACAGCATTGACGCCATGATGGAGGAGGAAGTGGGCGTACTCACTGGTTTACGTTACAAAATCGCATATGTAAGTCGTAAGGTGTGAATTCGGGGTAGTTTGGAAATTCTGATGTATAGTTTATAAGAATTGAGCCATATATTATAAAGATAAAAATCTTTTCTTTATTTCTCTCTCTGCCTGACTGTCTTTTTCCTTTCTGATTCAGTAAGTTTTCTGGTGCCAGCTGCCCTACCTTGCATTCTCGTCTTCGCTATTGCTGTTGATTGTCCAAAAATAGTGTCACATGACTAATTTTAGGTAGGGTAAAGCAAAGAGTTTTTTTTTTTTTGCCGACTCAGAAATTAAATACAGTATTCGTTGTATATTTAAATATCTTAGTTATGCAAATGGCCTTAATTGTGTAATAAGCAGAAAAGTTAAGTCTTAAGTTCTAATATTGATTAAATAATCTTTGTAACTTTTATAACAAAACTATGCCATATATAGCTTTAATCCTATTAGGATCACTGGGTGAAGGCGGGATACAACCTGAACAGCTCGCCAGCCCATCACAGCGCCATCACACACACAACCATTCACACTTATATTCACACCTACAGTCAATTTGGAACCGCAAATTAGCCTAAAGTGCATGTCTTTGGACTGTGGGAGGAAACCAGAGTACCCAGAAGAAACCCTACAAGCACGGAGAGAACATGCAAAGTCCACATAGGAATGTCCTCGTCGGACCCGGGAGTCGAACCCAGGGCCTTCTTGACCATTACATCACCGTACTGCCCTAGTAAAATTCTACGATGTTCATACAAATACGGTATGATGCAATGATATTTGCTTTGGTTGACGTACGGCCGTCATACGGCGCAAACTAACACTGTTATAAAAATGTGGTACGTTACACATAGGTATATAATATACAATTTATATCAAACATCAGACTGAGGGAGATGGGATTGGATAATGGTATGGTGGTTGCCATGGATACCAGACTCGTTTCTTGTCCAGTGAATGGGCGGAAACACCTTGTTGATGGTTCAAGCTGGTAAGAAACACAGGGCATAGTTTCAAATCTTAAATTAAAGTAATTGGTGAGTACATCTGGGCAGCACGGTGGCAAAGTGGCACGTCCGCCTTACAGCAAGAGGGTCCTGAGCTCGGGCGTTTCTGTGTGGAGTTTACATGTTCTCCTTGTGCTTGCATGGGTTTCCTCAGGGTGCTTCGGTTTCCTTCAAGCGTCCAAAGACATGCACATTCGGCAAACTGGCTGTTCCAAATTGACCCTTTTTGTGAATATGAGTATGAATGGGTGTGTGTGGTACCCTGCCTTCGCCAAGTGTCGGCTGAGATAGGCACCAGCCTCCCTGCGACACTAGTAGGATTAAGCGGTTCAGCAAATGAGTGATGAGTGAGAGTGAGTATATCTTTGCAATCAGGATCTCTGGAGATGAAAACCAAGGAACCACGCACTGGCTTTCATTAACTAGGAGCGTCCAATTCCTCAGATCAAGTCCATCCACCATCATACCTGCACTGGTGACTGCCAGTCATTCTGCCATGTTCTCACAAGTGCAGTTAGACAGATCACTGTTAAAGCCACGGACATGGGGCAGTACCCTTTACCCACACTCATTGCCTCATTAAAAAATGATAGTGGATTAACTGTAAAAAGACAAGCATGAGGCTTTCAAAGCAGCAGGATGACACTTTTACAACAGCAAAGACCACAAGGGATTCCAAAGCGACAGTGAATAAGGCGAGCAAGATGTGGCACATAAAGGAGGAAAATATTTTTGCACTGTGCTGCATGTTTTAGTTATTGTATCAGAAGAGGAATTTTTTGCAAGGCCTTCATATGTAATATATGAAACACTTCGGACCCTGACTGCATTATTTCCAGTCTTGATTTTGGCGTTGTATCGCCATTACATGCATTAATATTAATGTAATATTTCATATTTGATAAACCTTTCTATTATGATAAACACTAGCACAAAAATTGTGTGAGGAATAAGACGTGGTATGAATTTTATGATCTCTGCTGGGTCTGGGAATCGAACTGAGGACCTTCTTGCTGTGAGGCGCACATGCTAACCACTACACCACTGTGCCACCCCGATCTAATTTATCTAATAAATATATAAAAGAATCAGCTATACAATTCAATATATATATATATATATATATATATATGGGTTTACTCCTGGTGGTATAGTTTCCTCCTACAGTCCAAAAACATGCATATCAGGCTAACTGAATATCCTCGATTGCCCCTAGATGTGAAGGATTGTGTGTCTGTTTGTCCTGTGATGGTGTACGTGAGCTGTTCAGGGTGTACCCCGACGTCACCCGGAGTCGGCTGGGATGAGCTCCAGCCTCCCTGTAGCCCTAATAAAAGATAAAGCAGTTGGGGAAATAAAAAGAAATTAAATGAAATATACAGTGTCGTTAAATCTACTGCTTTGACTTGATCGTTTTGCCAGAATGTAATCTTGATGTTGAACTAAATATGAGGAAATTGGTTTGAAATACAGATAAGACAATATAATGAGTGCTGCTCATCTAAAATCCTCATTTAAACACTCATATATGTATACCAGGAACAATACAGTAGCCTACGAGCATAGTCCGAACGTGAATCTTGAACCCGAGCCCAATCGAGATGACAGAACAGGGTCTAGATGTCTGCTTCCCATCAGCCCACTTTATCTGAGACATCACTTCAGTCCATGAGACCACTGACAGCAGTGTTAATTAGCACCTAGACTCTGTTTCCAAAGCCAAGTGCTCCCACCGCTAGCCATTCTACACACACACACACACTTTTGAACCCACTGGGCACAGAGCCATGTATGCATTCTTTAATCTCTTGATGACTTGATGTACTTCTGTATGTGTAATTTCCAGCCAGCCAAAACAGTCCAGCGGGGATAAAGATTCGGTCTACAGATTGACAGGCTATGAACACAAAGGTTAACCAAAAGTTAACACTGGCCTAAAATTATGACAGATCGCAGACTGATCAGTCATCAAAGTCACTCCATAAATACACAGATGATTAACAGTTAGAAAGAAAGTATCAAGAGATACACTGCAATCTGGCATTTTGTCTAAATACTTCACATTGGTACGGTATGGAATATTTTCATAGTAATAAAAACATGATAATTGCATAAAAATATATAATATAAATGCATAGTATATATGAAATCTACTTTTATGTATGAAATTAACTTAAAGTGTACTGGTACTGGTCATCCTTACAGCGTAATTAGTGCGTAATGTAATTCGTTTAAGTGATACAGAGCTTATTTTAACATAAATGACCATAAAAAGCACTAAACTGGGTAATTTTATCACTTTGATTAACTAATGCGGAACCATTTTTTTCCCCGGAAGTGACGTGAGCTCGTTGGGTCGGGTCGTCCAGCGCAAGTAAACAAGCAGCGAGTGACATTTTAGGTGATAAAACTCTGCGCACACTAAAGGCTCATTCTTACCTTTTACTGGTTCCTTTTGGCGAGGCGCTGCTCCGGTCCGTCACCATCCTTGGACTTTTTATGAAAGAATTCCGTAGGAACAGCGTCTGGTTTTAGACGTTAAAGCTTGGGCTCCGTGCCAAGTAGTTCTGCCTGGAGGTCACGCCGATAGGAGGTTGGCTTGAAGTGGTCTTCACAGACTACAGAATTGCGTCCGAAAGGAAACGTTTTCAGAGTACGGCCTGCGCCAATGTTATGTTTTGTTTTTCGCAATTTCTGCGCTTGTTGTTCGTGCAGCATTGTGCAGCATTTTCCTGGCGACACAGCTCAGCACTGGCTGATAATGTGTGATCTTAGACTGGTGTCTGCTGCACGCAGTCCAGCCAATAGGACAAAACAAGGAACCAGGGCTGGAACAGCCAACGAAGAAGGCAACATGTCGCTGCACAGGCCTAGTAGTAATAGCAGTGTGGCAGCACTGACACGTACCTGACAGGAGGCAAGGACTGACGTTGCCTGACGGAACTGCTGATGTCATACATGATCGTTTTAAAGAGCTAGTAATACAAATTCACCATAGGCACCCTTTAAACCAATAGAAAATCTTCTTTTTTTTTTTTTTTTTTCCAACGATTTTGGTTCGCCTAAAATGAAAACAATTATTGGCACCCCTGTTTATACAAGAACCTCCTGTAGGTAGGATAAAATGTTAAATTTATTTATACATCCACCCATCCGTTATCTATACCACTCAGCCGTCAGGGTCATGGAGCAGCTGGAGCCAAACCCAGCTGACTTTCAGGCGAGAGGTGAATTACACCTTGAACAGGTCGACAATCTTCCTCAGGGCTTACACAGTGGTGTGGGCAGTGATGGCTCAGTGGTTAAGGCTCTGGGTTACTGATTACAAGGTCAAGGTTCAAGCCTCAGTACCACCAAGCTGCCACTGTTGGGCTCTTGAGCAAGGCCCTTAACCCTCAACTCCTCAGTTGTTATAAATAGGATTAAAAAAAATGGAAGTTGCTCTGGATAAGGGCGTCTACCAAATGCTAGAAATGTAATTTAACACTGACACAAACATCCAATCACAATCATATTCATACTATTTAAAGTAGCTACTCAACCTGATCTTTGGACTGTGGAAGGAAACCGGAGTACCCAGAGGAAACCCATGCAAGCATGCGGAGAACCCCATGAGAACCAACTGAGGTGACAGTGTTAACCATTGAATCACCATGTGCCCGTTAATGTATACTTGATTAGAGGGAAGTATCACCGCAAACAAAACCTTCAACCGACAATGAAACATTTCTTTGTTGGTAGGCGTGTCCTCTTCCAAGATGACCCTGCCCCCCATCCATAGGTTATAAGGATTGACAGCATGATTTGATGGTAATGAAAATGCAGTTGCCATATCTCAACCCAAATAAACAGAAAACATTCCTTTACTCATTTTCTGAACTGTTTTATCGTACCAGGGTCGCAGGGAGGCTGGAGCCGGTCTCAGCTGACTTTGAGCGAAGGCAAAGGGCACCCTGAACAGCTCGCCACACTGGAGCCCAGGACCTTCTATTTTGAATATGTTTGGGAATTTCATTAAGTAAAAATACCAGTCCATACAAAATGCATGTTGATTAGGGGGTGATCACACTATACTATACACCCACGGTAGAAAAGCGACTGACGCAAATAGATTT
Organism: Tandanus tandanus; assembly: GCA_039654325.1. Lineage (NCBI taxonomy): Eukaryota > Metazoa > Chordata > Actinopteri > Siluriformes > Plotosidae > Tandanus > Tandanus tandanus. The sequence goes on from JBCNYH010000005.1 coordinate 17,566,573, forward strand.
TTTTGCGAAGATTGAAATTTGCGTCAAGATGTTTTGTGACACATGCAAGCGAATATTTTGTGGTTATCATGAGAAAATCACATGACAATCTGCGACTGATTTATGAGTGATTTGCGCTTGGTTTGCGGATATTTGGCGGAAAAAAAAGTGAACCTCCTGTCATGAATTAGTCATGCTTTGTTCGCTTTCTGTTTTTAAACCATTCGCTTTTTTATTTTGTGCGTTATTAGCGCGAACAAAATGCGAATAAAATATAAATTATGACAAAATACACAGAATATGGTGAACTTTTCTCAAAATTTCCATGTGGAAGTCTCCAACTTGTGGCTGTTCCTTGCGAACGAAAAATTGCATCTTTCGTGAGCAAACCGACAACTTTACGCCTCTCACGCGACGTGTGCGGCCTGCTTAAAGAAGAGTTTGAGACCGATCCGCGGCAGAGCCTCGTTCTGCGACGTTTGCAGAAATTCCCGACGTTCGGATGTTTTTTTTGCGATGAGTTCACGAACCAGGCGACCAAAATGCGGTGCCACGAATGGCGCGACACAAATTTGAGAATGAAATGCAACATCCGCAAATTTCCGTTCGCGTCAGTTGCTTTTTTATCACACATCTGGTGCGATCACCCTCTAAGAAATACATTATTTTCCAGAATTATCGAGGAATGTCCGTTCAGACAACATGCGCACAAGCCTAGAAGGAATAATAAAAAAATAAATTAGGATAGAAAATGAGTTTTCCATGGTGAAGATCAAGACAGATGGAATCAACTAATTTGCCATCTGTTTCCTTAAAAAAATGGCACATGTGACTCCACTGAAAGGAGTGGATCTGATCTCTTTTTTGCTTTGTGGAGGAATTTTATTCATGACCTTTCGGCTGTTTGTCCAGTGCCCTAACCATCCCGACTGGTGTGATACTCTGTGGCCGTACAAACGACCTTACCGCTTTGATCTGCTTGGCCTTGATGCTAGAGTAATGAAGCTCCATTGAGGAATTAGAGTAGCTTCAAATGAGATGCAGAACACATGAATAAGAGGTTTCGTAAATTAAGGTTTGGGCTGAAGTGTATCTGAGTACGCCAGATCTTTTTTTTTGTTGTTTGTTTGTTTTTGGTTTTTTAATCAAAATTGACTGAAGTGCATTTATTGGTGATCAGACGCTGTAAAGGAGTGGCATGCTATACACGCCATTACTCGGGCAAGTGATCGGAGACCAGCGTTCCATCTTTAGGTATCATTCTTTAGACGTTCCAGTTGAAATAAAATTAAAAGTGCCAGAAGCATCTTAGGAAATCTAGTTTCAAGTAGTTAACACATCATCAGTCCATCAAATCAATACCATCCTACAATGAACCAGGACTGTAGAAAGTTTCACCTCCCTCTCAAGCAATTACTGAGAAGCACACAGGCATGCATATTAATAATAAAAGTCAAAGTTGCCCACTAATCCTCCCAGTTCTTTTGAGGTTTTGACCACTGGCCCCTCTGCCCCTGCTTGATGGATGAATCCTCCTCCAAGCGGGCACAGTACTTCCTCTCCCGGGTCATGTCCTGTCTGCCCCTTGTCCACTACACACTTCCACAATATGTAAAGGGTCTTAGGCCCAACCCCCTCTCGGCCTCCGTGGGCGCCAATGCAGCACGAATGGTCAGCCGGCCTCCCATGGCGTGCTTTATTGGACAGAATAAAGACATTCGGTCCTCGTAGCTTCAAAGCTCTGAATTAATCATGCACAATGTAGAGAGAATATACTGAACACTGCCTTTCCAACTGGAGACGAACAAGATTGCGTATGATGACATGATGTTTCTGTCATAATATGACTTAAGTACAAAGATTGTTTATACTGTTTTAGGACAGCTATAACTAAGAGCATATGTTCATTTGTTCTTCACTGTACAGTGGTTTACAATGTAAGGAAACATGCAGATATCACATTAAGACAAATGGTTAATACAACATGAACTGCTGAACAATTCCAGAGCACCTACACTGCCCTCTAGTGGTTACTAAACGTATTACCACGAATTCAGCTTGGACTGTTAGACTCCACTGCTAGACACTTAAACTCAAAGTGTTGTTAATTAAAATTTGGAAGCTCCATTTAATTTAATTTGGGTTTGGAAGTATGGGAATTTAGAAACACTGAATATTTGTAGGGGCAGTGGTGGCCCGGTGGTGGGGTGCGGGATCACTGATCCGAAGGTCAGAGGTTCAAGCCCCACTATCACTGCTGTCCCCCCAGTGCAGCTAACTGGGTTATCAAAGGCCAGCCATGTCTCCCACTGTCTGTGGTGAGAGGCATGTTAAAGAACCATTGCTGACTTTCGATAAGAGTAGGCTGCATTGCCGTCAGCGTGTTTCTGCCCTGCGATGGCCTGGCGAGCTGTATAGGGTGTACTCTGCCCTCGCCCGGAGTCGGCTGAGATGGGCGCCAGCCTCCCCGCGACCCTAATTAGGATTAAGCGGTTCAGAAAATTAATGAATGAATGAATAAATGAATATTTGTGCCAAGGTTTTAACAATCTACCTTCATCTGATCTGGTAATAAGATGATTTATCTGAAAGGTAATGTTTGCTAGCTGGGTAGTCCTGCTTAAAAAAAAAATCTCAACTAAAATCCCTATTATTCTGTAATTTTTTTTTTTCTCACTCTCACTCATTTGCTGAACTATTTAATCCTATTAGGGCCACAGGGAGGCTGAAGCCTATCTCAGCTGACTCTGGGCAAAGGCGGGGTACACCCTGAACAGCTTGCCAGACCATTGCACACACTCATACTCACATCAAGTAGCAATTTGGAACAGCCAATTAGCCTAATGTGCATTATTATTATTATTATTATCATTATTATTATTATTATTGTTATTAATAATAATAGTAATATTGTTATTATTATTATCATTATTATTACTGTTATGATTTTCATTATTATTATTATTATTATTATTATTACTATTAATTGATGCAAAGATGCAGAAAAATTTGTTTTAAGAAATAGAAAATCTCAGACATCCATCCATTTATGATCGAGATCGCTTATCAATCAGGGTCGAGGAAACTGGAGCCAATCGCAGCTGACTTTAATTGCAAGAAGCAGGGTCTATAAACTCAAATATTTATTCAATCAGAAAGCTGGAAAGGAACTTCCCATCAAAGATTAGCTACAAGCTCTACAAACTGGACCTGTCTAGTAGCTAGTAGCTAATCCGACCAAGAGAGATTTTTCCGCAAGTACAAAAAAAGGTATGTCATATAAGGCTTAAGTTTGTTTAATTCTTCCTGTAACCCCTGGTACAGGTTCAACCTTGTGAGGTTTGTTCAATATCCTGATGTTAAAAGCTGAGATTAACAACTTATTTAATCAACTTAACTAGCATAAAGTTTGGGTAGTTCATGTTAATTTGTAGTAACTGATGATGACATTTATTACGGAGAAACCTCTTTCGTCTGCAGCCATTTTGTTTCTGTCCATTACCTCCCCCAGGCCCCTCCCCCACTGTGGAGTTGGGACAGGTTGATGGACAAAGTGTCCATTGCTCTTCACTTCATTTGTTTGGCAAATGCACTACATAACTCGGGTTTTTTAACGGCACTACATTTGTTTGTATTTAGCAGTGTGTCCACACTGGACAGTTTTATATACTCAAACGTCGGCAAGAGTAATATACATAAGTATGCGATTTGAGGCACAGTCATTATCAAAGCCATATGAACGTTATGGATGTGACGTCATAATGGGGCAGGGCAAACAGGAAGTTTCTCAAACAGAGGGGAAGGTCATTCCAAAAAGTTTGCCTAGCATAACAGCGTTCCTAAATAAATAATTAAGCGGTAGGTATAACATAATAATTTTTTTAATTAATTTGGAAAAACTATGTTTTTTATGCTTATATACTTTTATATTTTTCCTCTTAATATATAAAACATTGTTGGGCAAATGAACCGGTGGCTATTCTGGAAAGTTCTACATTCTTCACACAAAGAAGTCATTCGTAAAATTATACAAGAGATTATTAAATAGTACATAATTTAAACATTAATTACCAAAACAATTTAAACTATTTAGACAAATATTTAGCTGAAGCTATTTATAAATAAATTTGTCTAAAATATTACTGTGTTGAAGCCAAACTCAGTTTGAACTATTAAACAGTCCTGTAGTAGAATAATTGGAAATAGAACAAATCCTGTCCTGGTTGGTTATGTATTTCTTTGAGGTAAATATTTATATAGTTTTCCTTCTAGCGTGATGAACCAACGTCTTGGAGATGATTTGAGAAAAGTTGTAAATGTTTAACTTAAATTTTTTTTTAATGTTCTAGGTTACTCAAATTCACAGTATAATATCATTTACTGAACTGAAATATGTATAAAATCCTGTGTGTGTGTGTGTGTGTGTGTGTGTGTGTGTGTGTGTAATATATGTAATAATATAGTATTATTGTGTGAAATCCATTCATGCAGACCTTTTTAAACTTTAAAAAATAAATAATCAAATTACTATTACTATTATACTGAATAAATGTATAAATTGATATGTCAGTTTGATCATATAATCTACAACAGTCACAACTCTTAGTTTTTCAATCACAAGACATATTCGAAATGTTGTCAAATAAATTAAATAAAACTTTAATTTATTTGTCAAATATAATTACGAATTACACCGTACTAAACCCCTTTGATTAGTTGCCTTTTCAATTTTTTTCCCCTCCTGCCAATTGTTTGGTTGTAAGGCAACAGTATCGACGTAATTCATTAATCTTTTTTCATAAATTCATAAGTTTTGTTACTTCAACTAAACTTTCAGGCAAGCTTTCTTTCTTTAGCAGTGTTCATAAGTCCACACCTTCATCCCAAAGTTCAAATGATTTCGTATCTGATACGACTGAAAAGGCAGAAGTGGGAACAGATTTACTCGTTTTATTACAAAACACGAGCGCTAGTCAACTGTTTGAGTTTCGGTGGGTTACTGATCATCCAGTTGATAATCCAGTTGAAATTAGATTTCAGAGGACGTGGATGAGTTGTCATGACAAAAGCAACCAGAAAGTGAAGATCTGGGCTGTCTGGGTAATTCCCCATACTTGCTTATGTAACAATAACAATCTCTTGTGAAATTCCTATTTAAACTTTGACAATAAATAACTTAATATTTGGTCCATTTAAATTTCGGTTTATTTATAATCATATATTATTGTCTAATGAACTTTAGTCTTGGACTCTGTATATTAGTAAATTAAGTTAACAAACTGGTCATGAATGTAAATGAAATAAACATTAAATATTAATTACATTATAGAAATTAAAACGTATGACTTTGATATTAAATCATAATTTATTGAAGTTTAATAAAACCAGTAATCACAGTAAAAGTAAACAGACACTAGCAAGTTGATTTTTATTCTTATTTTTAATATCATTTCATTCAGGAAGTTATCTGTTGAATGTTCTGTTTCAGACACACAAAAAAAACAAGGAGGAAAAAGTATCTGCTTCAGATTTCCCTCTCATGACTGTACGAGTGCAACCCAAGAAGTCTTGTTATCTTGGGGCCGACTTTTTTCCCCTGCTAGCGACTTTGTGCAATGATTATTTTGATTTTCACCGCCTCCTCTGATCCTTCCAATGACAAATGAGGTGTCTAACCACGGAGGGGCAGGGCACATCAGAGCGGTTACGGGGAGACTCTGAGTACACATGGCTACATCAGACATCTAGCAGGAGAGAGAAATGGGGGATCAGTGGAGTAAAAATAAGGCCAAGGAACCAGGCCAATCATTGGCTTGCTTGTAACATTACCTTAGTACACAAAGAGCTCTCACTCATGGAGAATTGTTGATTAGTTTTTTTGGAAATCATGGAAAGGAGGGAAAAGTCTGTGAACTACTTTTTTTTAACTGGTCCGGTTCACTCGGTACATGACTAAGGAGTTTGAGGGTGGGTTAAAAAAAATGCTGACGAGTTTGGGGTCTCACTATTGTATTAGTAAGTAATACACACAGCCAGAATAAAACAAATGGCTATAAATACACCGAGCACGGAATGAAGGGGAAAAACATGTAACATGCTTTTATTTTCTAAAGTTTTCTTATTTTCTTCAACAGGAAGAAACGAAACGACATAAACAGTGCCTTTGAAGCAAACAAAAACAGCAGCATTATTCAGAACATAAATTTGTTAAATAAATTCAACCATATCCCCATGATCAAAGTGCGCCAGGACCTAGCATACAACCATCTTTTAAAAAATAATAATAAAAGAAGGAAAACACTAAAAAGCCATTAACAACGTAAGCGCCTGACATTGGCATGGCCAAACCAGAGGCCCATCATTTCTTATGAATAATACAAGCCACATGGAGACGAGAGAGGGGACTTGTTTTCCAGGCTCTGATGCATGAGGAGAACCCAACAAAGCCAGGGGTTGCATTAGGAAGCCAGGGGCAGCGAGCAGTGGGAGGAAGGTGTTGACTAAATGCGAACAAGTCTGTGTCACAAGTCACGACAGTGTAGAGATAACCCACTTTTTCCTCTGCCAGTCAGTCCGACGTCTTTATAAGGGCCTCCTGATCGGCGCAGCAGTGACCCGAGGGCTCCCAAAATAACACTGGACTTATACCATCCTGTGCATTTCTTACTAGTGTGTAGTGGAAACATATAGAGTAAAGAACACAGTATTTCTACAAACGCTTCACTAATCAGTCCTGCTTCATTATCACTGTTATCACTGCAAGTGAATCTGTTGGATTAATCTTTGTTTTTAGTCTAATGTAGCAGATCTTTTCTTTTTTTTTAATTGGGAAAGTACAAGTATATGGTCTGTATATGTATAGCATATCACAGCATCGTTAAAATCTCAGATCTAATTAGTAAAAAAGTGTGTTCTGACTGCAGCATCAGCTACAGTTGAGGTTTACTGTAATATATTACTGTTCTATAGCAGCAACTTGCATGCTGGATGCTCTACATTGC
>JBCNYH010000005.1:17575072-17595843 GCA_039654325.1 Tandanus tandanus
TATATATATACACACTGTATGTATAGTATATCACCCACATATATAAATTAGACCATAGTACTATGGTCTAATTTTAATAAAAATAGCTAATGAAAAAATAAAGGTTTATAATTTTAGTTGTTTTAATATTACAATAATATAGCATGTCATTTTTATTAAAATAACTCTAATAACTACTAATAACTTTTTTAATAGTCAGATATTTTTCTGATTTCTTGGTGGCATTACAGTACATTACACAGATATAAACTGGGGACTAAAGTATATAACTGTAATGAGAGGGGAAAGACAGGCTGGGAAAGGAACAACTCCATAGTTGCTATAGGATAAGTGATCATAGAAACTTTTCTCACAGATACATTAAATATAAAAAATGTTTTTGTTGAAAAATTGCTGCAGTATAACTGGAATAAAACCCTTTGTGATGTTCTGTCATAGGAAAATAATCGTGTCAGGTCGGGTCACATCACACCACCCTAGGACTGATTATTTCCCTAGACCACCACGCCCCATTGCGTGTTTTTTTGTCCTTCCCACAAATACTTACGTCCATTTCCTGCAAATGTCAGCACTTGATGAAAAAGTTTACGCACATTTCCCCATTCAACAAAACGAAGAGACTGTAATTCAATAATAAAATCCTGAAGTGAAAAAGAAGAAAATCTTTTTTTTTAAAGGAGGATGTAAAGAAGTTTGAGAAACCCTTGCGTGCTGAGAGCACTCCAGCAAGAAGACAGAGCACATTCTCTCTTCATGTGCTGTAACCGAACGCTCACGCTTCAAATTCACTTAGCTGTCTGAATAGAGTGCATAAGGATTTATCGCAGTGGGACGAAAGACTTGAGCAGACCGTCTTGCAGCCTACCTTACACTGAGCTTAACCCGTATTTCATGTGTCAGTGACAGGTGGTAGCAGAAACCAGAGAAAAGGTTTTATTTCTCCCTGCTTTATTAGAATTAATGGGATTTCAGTGTGTTCGGTATGCCATAAGCACATCATCAAACCATGAGGATGAAAATGTATTATAAGGCTAAAAGAAGGCATTAAGGAACCACTAAAATAAATCTGATTTTAAAATAAAAGTTTAACAGTACTAAGAGAAATATTTTATAGTATTTACACATATAATAATTCCACAAATAATTTGCATATGGCCGCTTATCAAAAACATTCGATTCATATCTAGGTCTAGTAGACGCTTCAACATCCAAGACCAGGTCTTTAAAATCCACAGAGCTGATCTAGACCTACATTCCACAGATCAGTGCATGCTTGTGTCATCAAAACATTGGCTTTTTCTCCACCAAGCACTAAACTTCACAGTCTCCACTCCATATAGTGAGTGAGAGCGGTTTACAGATGTGCACTCTCCCTTATTGGGTCCTGAGGTGCCAATTAGTCTTCAAAAAAGGGACTGATGTTCTGATCGATTACGCTTAGGCCTGCGAAAGATTGACTGAACATTAGAGCTAAAGATTTGTGAAGGAATTATAATACCAGAAGGGTTTGGCTGGGAGGTTGAAGGAACTCATGGCGACACAAGGCGTGAAGAACCGACAGTATAATATAGAGTTCATTAAGAGGACACATGGTGAGCGTCTCTGAAGTGCTTGAGTGATGAAAAGTTATGTTTACCAAAAGGCTTAATGAGTGTAACGTAACGGTGATGGTCCTGACCAGGCAGTTGCGATGCAAACTTGTGCATCACCACACAAGCGTCATACTTTGGTGGATCCAAGTTTGTGATATGAACCCTTTAGAATGTTTAGTTCACCTTGCAACCCTACAATGCACCCTACTGTTGTTTAGTGTTCTCCTACTAACTAATCATAATTGCTTAGAGGATTCCTTTGTGACCCCACAGACTATTAGACACCATGCTCTTAGTGATATCATTATTCGGTCAAACCCTCCTGAAGAGGCTAACAATGGTCTTGAATCACTTTAGAGAGATTGTCTTGTAGCCTATCCCAGGCGCATGCTAATATTTAAACCTAAATTACAGCCCATAATATGCAGAACACTTTTTCGACAATCTTAAGCAACATCACCACACATAGTTCCATCCAGTGTTGGGTTCATTTTTCACAGAGATCTTAAATTGATGTAGGGATAATTGAACCACTCCATAAAGTCTTCTCCTGCACACCGACTTCATTTTATTGCCACTTAATGTTGCTGAGCCTCGACCGGACCAACTGAAGCAACAATGCCATGGAGATTACATGCTGCAATCAAGGCTAAATGCGCTCCATGAAAATATTAAGTGTACAGTAATAATATTAGCGTACTTTTTTAGCCAGGCAGTGCACATCTGTTGTGAAGCTCAGACTTTGATAGATCCTTGTTCATGAAATAAAACACCTGTTCATCAGCTGACGGTCATTCCATTCATTAAAAACATTTAGACGTGCTAACCACTATGCCACCGTGCCTTTGGCGAATCGAAACAGTCAATTAGCCTAATATGCATGTCTTTGGGCTATGGGAGGAAACCGGAGTACCCGGAGGAAACCCATGCAAGCACGTGGAAAACATGCAAACTCCACACAGAAACACCCGAGCCTGGGAATCGAATCCTGGACCTTCTTATTGTGAGGCGGAGGTGCTAACCGCTACACCACCATGCCCCCCCGTTTTATTTTGAATGTTGCCATCCAGAATATTATTACCCGACAGCTCCTAGAGTGAATGTAAGAAGTGCCTTTTTTTTTTTTTTTTTTAGACTCCACTTACTGAAACTGTCAACAAACTGTCAATTAAGTTGTCTTTATCAAGTCTCCCATGGAAGTGCAATCCAAACAACCTTCAACAGTTCGCTGAAACCAGAACACCATTAAACATGTTCCATGAGGTAACGCACATGAAAGTCTGTCATTCCCAAGACGTTAATTTTTGAGATGGGGTGTCAACAACTCTGCACCCTGGATGCTCAACAGTGAAGGTCACTCCAGCAAGCTATTCTGGCCTTTAATGTAGTGATTTGGTGTTAAGACTTGACATGGTTAAGTTAAGATTACAGTTCATGTTGCACTTTACAAGTTTGGGTTTCCTCAGGGTCGTCTGGTTTCCTCCCATCTCCCAAAAAACATACCGGGTTACTCTGAATGTGTGTAAATGACATGGCATCCATGCAGGCTGTTTCCACTTCCCATGCACAGTTGGGCTGCACATTACACTCTAACCTTGGATAAATGAACTCATGTAAACAATTGAGAATTAATTATATTGAATAACTATTCTCTCCCTCCATATTTAAACGGATGTGATATCAATAGGAAACTGACCTGACTTTCTATTTCTTTTGCGTTTCTATAGCAGTTTTTGATAAGGCAGTTCACACGGCCCGGTCTCATATCCACCGTTGACGTTCGGTGGTCTCACCAGTTTGGAACAGCAGTGCCTCAGTCTTATCTCAAGTGGACGCTGTGTCAGCCATGGGAAAGATGATAAGGCAGTCGATCCTCTTCACTTTAGAATAGAGCTGAGGTTCGGAAAAAAAAAGCAATGTGATAGGACGACTCGAGTGCTCTCGTCTGTCTCAGGACCCGAGTCCTATCTCTGAGGTTTTTATAGCTACTATACAGATCCCCTGTTTAAGTCAGGCATCTGTCCCGAGGATCAATACTGAGGTATGTTAGCATACTGTATAAATATATTTATGTAAAAAAAAAAAAAAAGTGTGGGTGACACAGTGGCGTCCACCTTATGGCAAAAAGGTCCTGGGTTTGAGTCCCGGGATTGGCTAGAGCGTTTCTGTAGAGAGTTTGCATGTTCTCATCTTATCGTGTCTGTGTAGGTTTCCTCCAGGTACTCTGGTTTCCTCCTACAAGTCCAAAGACATGCACATTAGGCTAAATGGCTGATCCAAATTGCCCCAAGGTGAGAGTGAGAATGGTTGTGTATGTAGGCCCTGTGATGGACTGGCAAGCTGTTCAGGTTGTACCCCGCCTTATCCAAGAGTTGGCGGAGATAGGCTCCAGTCTCACATGATGATAGTATGATTAAGCAGTTTGGCAAATGAATAAAGGAATGAATTACTGCATGAACTGGTTTATTCCATTGACTGTATAAAAAAAAAGGGGACAGCCCTTAAAAGTGAAGAATGCACAGACTCTGGCTACAAATTTTACAATATGGTGAAAGAATTTTGGCTTTATTTCTGTAAAGGGTAATTGCATGAAACCATATTGTCCATATTTGTTTTACAGTCAATGGGTTATTCCTTTGCAAAAAATATATATATATAATAATCCATTTTTATTAAGGACAATATCCTAAAGTTTACAAAGAGACAAAATACATATCATTTTCACTTGATCACTTCAAGCGTTTATAATTGATTAAGAAACGCAAAAACAACACTATGATAACAGATTAAAATATTACGTCTGATAACGCTAACTAGCTAACAAGCTAACATTTTGTATGTGGTTATATGGGGACACGTTCCATAATCTTAAGCTGGTCTATACTTTTTTTATGTTAAAACATACTGCGGCGGCAGTGCCACAGTGGTTAGCACGTCTGCCTCACAGCAAGAAGGCCTGGGTTCGATTCCCGGGCTCGGGGAGTTTCTGTGCGGAGTTGGCATGCTCTCCCAGTGCTTGTGTGGGTTTCCTCCCACAGTCCCAAAACATTCACAGTAGGCTAACTGGCTGTTCCAAATCGCCCCCTAGTTGTGAGTGCGAATGGTTGTGTGTGTGTTGGCCCTGCTATCCAGGATGTATCCCGCCCTCGCCCAAAGTCAGCTGAGATGGGTGCCAGCCTCCCAGCGACGCCAATTAGGATTAAGCGGCTTAGAAAATGAATGAATGAACATATTGCTGTTAAATAAAGAAAATCATATCATCGTTGTTATGGCAGCATTTTTCCTAAAGAGATGTTTATGTAAGTTTATGGAAAAAGTCTCCTGCATCAGCGCCTCTATAACAAACCACCAGGGGAAATTATTTGAGACAAAAGACTTTTTTTTTTTTTTTTGGTATGGTTTCTCATTAACATTACAAACTGCATTATTTTTTACTTAAAAGTGGAATAAAGAGAAGTGGAATTAAGAGGCCTGTAAGCAGTTTATAGTCATTGAATTGCTGCAATGTGGTCAAAGAAACTAACTTTTTTATTATTATTTTCTTTGGACTTGTTTGTTCGTGGATGTTCCACAACTATGTACAGCCAAGCATAAAAGGATTTTTTAAAAGTATGATGGGTTTTTTTTTTTTTAAGTAATAAAATCTGCAGTAAAAGAGGAATAAAATTTCAGAGGAATGTTGTAGTGGGGAAAAAAATGAACTTCAGCAGGGACCCATTATGTTTTATTCTTACAGAAATGTATTAATGATAGAAATAGCTTGTGTATTTCAGGTTTCGCTTTACAGGCACATCTCATACAAAGTGGCCAAAGATCATGATTACCAGGTCCCTCTATCATCACGTCACCGCTAAGCAGTTTTATTTTCCAGTAATTTGAACAGTACTATTGTAGGTCACAGCTGGACAGGTGTTCGGTAATCACTCTCTCACTCATTTGCCGAAGTACTCTTAGGGCAGAGGGGAGGCTGGAGCCTATCTCAGCTGACACTGGGCGAAGGCGTGGTACACCCTGAACTGCTCGCTAGATCATCCCAGTGCAATGCACACACAACCATTCACACACACACACACACCTAGAGACAATTGGGAACAGCCAATTAGCCTAATTGTGGGACTGCAGGAGGAAACTGGAGTACCCTGAGGAAACCCACACAAGCACGGAGAGAACATGCAAACTCCACACAGTACCCTGGACTCGAACCTTGCTGTGAGGCAGACATGCCACCATGCCACCCTGTTCAGTAATCATTAATAGATTAAATGACATACAGGTAGAACTCAGATATGGTACCGATAACCTAGCGATAACAAGAACAAATTAAATATAAGCCATATGGACCACAACTCTCAACATGTATCCTGCAACTGGCTGCATACTTCTGCTGTGAAAACAACAGTCTCGTCCTGCGCTAAAGAAATTTTTAAGTCCCCCCAAACACGTTCCTCAACACGCACGTAGGCTTGGTTTGATCTTTGTTGCGAAAAAGGTGGGGCCAAAACCCAGGGATTTAAAATAAAAATAAATAAATTAATTAATTAAATAAACACACACACACACAACTGCGTTTTGACCAGAGGCAGAAAACCTACTATATCCTGCAGACGCAAACATTAAACTTATTCACTATAACTGCTGCCATCTTGTGGACAAACGCTACAGACCTGCCCATGACCAAAGTTAATATTACTATCCAGGGGCTGCTGTCTGTAGATAAAAAAATTTTTTTTCCCTTTTAAGGTCCAAATACAACCCCTAAACTTGATTACTTTTATATTTACAGCATTTAGCCCAACAGTGGTAACTTGGTGGTACTGGGAACCTTTGAACCCCTGACCTTCTGACAGTAAGCCAGATCCTTAACCACTGAGCCAAGACTGCTGATTATTGTACAGGCGCCTTTTCCTGATGTTTACAAAAGGAGAACTCGCCCACAATTTGTAAAAGGGGTGTTCGTCCAAAGTAACAGTGGAGCTGTTGGCATTATTTTGGAATAAGACTTCTTCAGGAATTCGGAAATGACAAATTCTTTTGTACACATTAGGAAATATCCTCAATGTGATAATCGACTTACAGGCACTGAATGAGGCGCTGCGTACAAGATAGGAAGAAGAGAAAGGTTAAAACAATGACTATAGAAAAAGTTTACAGTTTCTTTATAATTCTTGAGGTAGACACCGGTGCATCTCTGTAGGGATCCGTTGCACATTTTCAGACACTTATAATAACTTCATGACATTTACATAATTTTTTTTTTTTTTTTGATATACTGTATTAATCTCACAAGGGAAATGTCTGGCTCTGCATTTAACCCATCCACAGTGAGCACACACACACTCAGAGCAGTGGGCTGCCACACAGTGCAGCACCCGGAGAGCAGTTGGGGGTCAGATGCCTAACTATTAGGCCATGACTACCCCATTTATGGCATTTGTCTGACGCCCTTATCCAGAGCAACTTAAATGTATTTATTTTTAAACAACGGAGGGTTAAGGGCTTTGCACAATGGCCCAAAAGACACAGCTTGTTGGGACCAGGGGCTTGAACCCCTGCCTTAACCACTGAGCCACCACTGCCCTATATGAGCTTATCTTACCTTGCAATCTCATCATTGGTGAAAACAAGAGTTTTACTTTGATGCAGGTGTTTTTTCTGATACAGTTCCACCATATAGCTATTCTGGGGTTGCCAGTTATAGCATTCGTGCCAATACTGGACCATTTGGATAATTTTGCCGCTTAATCCTAATGAGGGTCGCGGGGAGGCTGGCGCCCATCTCAGCCGACTCTGAGCGAGTGCGGAGTACACCCTGAACAGCTCGTTAGGCCAACGCAGTGCCAACACACACAACCACTCACACTCACACCTAGGGGGGATTTGGAACAGCTAATCAGCTTACTGTGCATGTTTTTAGACTGTGGGAGGAAACCGGAGTACCTGGAGGAAACCCACGCAAGCACGGGGAGAACATGCAAACTCCACACAGAAACACCCGAGCCTGGGAATCGAACCCAGGTCTTCATGCTGTGAGGTCTTCTTGGCATGCCGCACTTGATCGTTTCCTTAGTAAAATATTTGACCCAAAAACATGGAAAAAAACAGTCCAAGTTACATTTTTTTTATAATTTTCTTTTAATAACAAATTTTCCTCAGTCAGGAAAAAGTAGATGTTAATTGTTGTCATTAGCAACAGTATTGAGTACAGATTACAAAATACACATGTATATGACAAAAGAACATTGTTATAATATAGTTCGCCGAGTTCACTTCTTTCCAACCTTCACATGACTTTTTTATTTAGTTTTTTAAATAAGAAAATCCCAGTTTCCAAAATTGGCCAAATGGCCTAGCTCCATACAGCCATCTACTTACCATTTTCCCAATTTATGGAACTGCCAAAAACATTTAAAGATTCAGTTTACTGAATCCAGTTTGACTTACTTTATAAGTCACCATCACGTTTTTTCCCCCCGTTTGTTTCTTTTCTTGCACCAGTCCTTGTTAAATCTGCTGGCAGAGTGAAAGGTTGGCTTTCTCCCCCTCCCTCTTAGAGTCTTTTCCTCATCTTGCCTTTCTTGAAGTTTCTGCGGCCGAAGCCGGATTTCATGATGTCGTTTAGTCGCTGCTTGCTTCGGCCACGCAACTTCTTCAAGCCGCCGCTTTGGAGGAACTGCTGTTTGGAGCGCTGTTTGCGCTGCTTCAGGATCTGTTGGCTGTTCTTAAGCTCCGAACGAACACGTGAGCCGTTCTTGTTCTGGGGCTGAGAGCCCGTTCCATGTCGGCCCCTACGACCTTAATAACAAAGACACCCAGATTTACGCATAAGAAGCAGTATTTTCTATCAAGTATAGGGCCATCAGAGAAATCGTGCACCAACACTGGCTCTCATGGAATAATAATAACAACAATAATAATAAAACACTAACTGACTTTATTGAACTGACATAACCTAAGCACAAAGACACTCCAATCATTATGTTTTATTTATTAAATGATCAGTCCTACATCTTTTGGTGTCGATCCAGACATCTCTCTTGCCCCAAAAATAGGCCAAATTTCAAGGTACATTTTACCTTATAACCTTTAAACCGTTAGTTTTAAAGATGTGATCTTCTTCAAAGAATCCTTGGGTCATCTTAAATTGAATGCATCCATCACCATTAAAAAGTCCACCATATTGGATTTTCCATCATTTCCATACTACGTTTGACAACCAGTGCTGGATTATTGAGCCTTTTACCACCAAATTTGGTACATATTTTCTACAGAGGGTTCTGATCAAAAGTGATCCAAAGAATTTCACTAGGGCAAATCACATGGCTGCTGTTGGCCAATAAAATGCAATGGTGAAGCTACCAAACGTGAGCCTAAAGATCAGCAACACTCTACACAAGACTTGGGGAAATGACTCAAGACCGCATTGCTCTTTACTCTACTCATTACTGTTTGGTCTAAAATCATGACTGTTATTTGAAGTCATGGCTTTTTACATCCTGGGGTCTCGACATTTCCTGTTCCGTGATCGTATTCCACAGCTCAGCCACCAAACAGGACCAGACACTATTTCCCCGTAATGCTTTTATGTATCTACACCAAATGACCAACCAAACGGAGAAACGACCCGAGACTCCATTCTGAAGAAGTCCACCAACAGTTACCCCATTTGACCCTTTGATCCCATTTAAGGGGAGTCCAGAAAAAATGGCGCCATTTTACCAATCAGAAGCGCTAATAATAAGGGAAGAAACATGTTTTTTTTCCATAAATGTTTATGTCTTTGGTCTAAAAACCTAACTTATTTTTCCAGTCATAAATTTTGTGATTATGGTATCAGAGCATGTCGCCATTTCCTGTTCCAAGAACGTATTCAAGGGCAAAGCTGCCAAACATGAGCCCATGCCTTGGTTATTCCTTGGTCAATTGACATGAAACTTGGCTTGACTACATACCATAACGCTGAGAAAATGAGATTGGGTTTCCTTGGCAACTATGCCCTACTCATTTGCTTGACGCCTCATCTCTGCTTGAAGTTATATTTTTATAATATTTTTCAATAACTGACAAAACAATTCCTGTCATGGTCTTTTTTTTTGTGTGTTTCTACCTCCAAATTTCAGTCCCCTTCCTCCTCCATTCTCTCCATCTGAGTCATCTGCATCTTCCACCTTGTATTTCTTCTTCCATTCCTCATAGCTGGGCCAGAATAAAGGAATAAATCTTCAACTCTTGAAATTATGATCATAATAAATTCGTACAGAATGCACATATCTCCAACCAGAACGCCAGATAAAAGGATACAAGCTCTTCTTTGACTTCTTGGCACTGACGACTTGCCCACTCTCCGTTTTTATTTTGTTCTTTCTGTCTTCTTTCCCTGTATCATGGACGAAGCGTTTTCTCTTGCGATCCCTGAAAGGATTAACAGAGACTGAATTTACTGCTTTGTGCATTGTGATTGAATAGGGTCTGAGCAAATGTGCGTGATGATATCACTCACCATCTCATTATCTTCTTGTGCTGGTCCAGCGTGGTGTTCTCATCACCCATCAGATCCAGAACAGCCGAGGAGGCTTGATGTTCAAACGAGCTACCCTCTGCTTTTAGACTGAGTCTACGGATGAAGAAGAAAAAAAAAAAAAGAAAAAAAAAACAAACCTCATGCACACGGTTCAAACCTGTTTCAATACAGCATGTATAAAAGGTTAAATCTAAATCCAGAAATAGAAAAATTTCACTGGACATTCTAATCTACAATTAATCTGTGAAATATCAACTCATTTGGTAAAACTGGTGCAACCAATCCAGTGAAAATAGAAATAGAACACAGAAAAATCCGCTGTAAATTTTTATATATATTGAAATTAATGCATTGCACATGTAAACTTGACCCACGAAGATATATTTATATGTTGTTTTACAGATAAACACCTTGTGGGTCACTCTCGTTTCAAACTGTTATCTCTCGAGATGACCTTCTGCTGCATCGGACTCATTTTACGATGACAACAAAATACACTACTACTCTAGTTCTCACGTGAGACATTCAAGCTAGAATAATGTGCAAAAGGAATATTCGGATAATTTTTTTTTTCTTCGGTCAGTTTTTACAGATTAACCAGAAGACCAGGAGATCAGAACCATACCCTCGTTCCGATTCAAAGTCTTTGGGTCTGTAGGGGATGTAAAACTCCTCGTCTCGTCCTGACTGCTTGTTCCTTTTGCTCTTAGGTTTATCCACATCCACGTTTCCGTCCTGTTTCCGTTTCTTTCCTCCAACCACTTTCGAGAACACACCCTGACAAAATTTATTTTGGTATTAGAGTTGCAAAAGTGCTAAACTGATCATACACAATACTTACTTTACTTATGTTTTTACTTAAAACCACAATTATCAATCAGAATTATTCTACCAAAAAAGACTAAAGAACCCTTATTTCTTTCTTATTGTACTTTACAAGCCCATATTTCCTCAGATAAATAATCCTCCACAGGATAACGCTGCATGGACTTAATATAAATGCATTAATAAATACTTATTCACCAAAGGCGAATAATACCTATAGAATATACTACATGGCAACATAACAAAAGCAAACTAAAACAAGACTTTTATGGTTTACCTTTACATTTTTCATTGAATCAAGCCAAGTTTGAGGGGCAGAAAACGCCTACTAGTATACGCTACACAGGAACGGAGCAATCTGATTGGTTTGCTATCTCGAAATTAAGAAACACAATTCGGAGTGGGTAATGCTTAAAACAAAATGACAGACAGGCACGGTTCTTCACGGTCACTTGGAGAAGCTGGCGTGGTTATCATCGTGCTTTATAATGAAAAATAATTCATTTCAGACTGTTTTTCTTGTGTTTTCGCATAGCGCATACTAGAACCCCGCTACTGAGGGTGGTATACGTTTATGTAATTACTAGGCGCTCGTTTTTGAGTGAGTAGGCTGAACAGACGCTGTTAGCTACACTGCGCGTACCCTCAGTTTGAAGCACAGAGCTCACCTGACCTGCCTCTCTAATGGTTAAAATATGCAAATATAAATCATAGAAATTTCATTTTAGTTTGCTTTTCATTATATTTACGTCTAGTACATACTGAAATTCGTAAAGAGTGTTAAAGTTACACCTGCTTGCACATAGACTCCGAGCTCACCTGCATCAGTCATGATTTAACCAAAAACACATGATGTAAACCATAAGAATCTTGTTTTAGTCTACTTAGTTTTTTGGCTTATGTCCCAAGGTAGTAATTATACTAAAACAATTCTGCACCTCATTCTCGGTGGATGTTGCTGAAGTGGATAATCGGCGACATCTACCCCACCTTCGTTGCATAACTGTTAACTACCCCATAATAATAATAATAAAAAACCAGTCGGATTGTGCCATTCCGGTGTAGCATGCATTAAAAAAATAAACCACAGCCGAGGGTGCAACAAAATTCATAAAGTTTTAAACAAAAGGAACCAGCTTCGGGATTCACCTGAAGTTCTTCGTCCTCCTCCTCCTCCTCCTCCTCCTCATGGCGCAGCTGTGTCATAGCAGAGTTCTGAATAGCTGGACGGCTCTGCTGATTCTCGACCTGCATCTCTTCTCTCGTCCTCTGGAACTTCTCTACCAGACGGCTGTCCCGGGAACGCTTCGTCCTCATTACCTCACTGGCACTGGTTTTCTTGTTGGAGTTGATCTCAAATATAGTCTGAGGGATTCAGGTATCGCGTGTATTAGATGACTGATCTGATTACTTTTAATTGACATTCCACTCCTGCCTGTCCAGTTAACACTGAAAATTATGACACGTTCAAATCGTATTTATGCGCTCTTTAAAGTCTACTATGTGCTTGCAGGAAGTGCATTGTGGGAATGCGCACAAACCCTTAATTCACTACGAACGCTCGTATATGAGGTATACGTTTCTGCACTTGGGACGAAGCAGTTTCCCGTTCTTTACTCACAGATTTTGATCTGTAGGCCTTGATCGAGTCGACCATCTGCAATCGCTCCAACTCCATCTCTTCAAGTCCTGACCCTGGAATCATTCCAAAACAAACTGCACCTTAAGCAGGGACAGGCTGTCAAGAAGGCTTCAAGCCGATATAAAACCTCACAAACCTAGCACTGGATGAACAGCTATGGAGGTCAGATCAGAGCTCTTCACCCGTTTGATAGATTCTGGTGAGGGGTTGGGTCGGGACTTCAGGTACTGCTTGTAGGCGTTCTCGGAGACCCGTTTGAGGTTCTGGAGGTCTAGACAGTTTTCATGAGCTGTATGGACATGCGCGTCCTCGTCATCCAGGATGCTCTGTGGGACCCGTCCCAACACCCCATCAGTGTCTAGACAAAGAAGATAAATAAAAAACTGTTATTTCTTGGTGCACTAAACAGCGATCACCGGGGTCCAAGCAGAATCCAGTGTATTTGCTGCAAATATTACAACAGAACTATTCACACCCTATAAGAGGCAAACGAGCCTTAGTGTACTGAATTAGAAAAGGATCTTATGGAGCTCAGATACCCTGGGAGTGATCAGTTGTTGCAAGGTGCAAAGGTCGTCCAAGAAAGAGGTGAAGGTCATAAACAAAGGGTATTTCGTCTGGGCACACCAGGCTAAAGGCTCTTCCACTCCTGCCAGCACGGGCTACACGACCTACACAGCAAACCAACAAGAGACCATTAGAGCAGTACATGCTCTCTCTCACACACACACACACACACACACACACACACACACACAATAATAATAATAATAATACACAAATCATACTTTTTTTAGAAAACAGTTTCATTTCATGTTCGTTAGCTAGCTAGCCAGTGTGGTACATAGCATGACTATAAGAATGTTCATGAAAACAAACATATCACAGCAGGGCTGCTTGAGTCTAGCAAAAAATTGTATCATGATATTTTCACGATAATAATATTTATCACATCTTAGGTTGACATGAAAATAATTTTCGGAAAAAAACACATACAGACTGTTAGTAAGTAAAGAGACACCAGGGGGCGCTCACTGCTCACACACTCTTCTGCACATTTGAACGAAAGCTGAAAACTTTTTAACTACTGGCACAGAAGTATTGTATAAAGCTGCGACGAAAGACAAGCAACCATGCAAAGTCAAAGATCTGTTAAAAAAAAAAAAAAAAACGAGCAGCGAAATTCTCTCAATTGACACAAAGTAAGCGGGCACAGAGTTCAACTCAGCTGAACCTTCACGCTAGTGATTTGCGCGATTACCAATCTGAGCTTACTCAGATTCAGTTGATTGACAGATGCCGCCAAACACGAGTTCCCCCCAAAAAAAATCACCTATTCGCCTCCATAGACTATATTTTATGTAAAACAGGCGTTTTAAACGACTGTAAAACGACTCGCTTGTGTGAATGCGGCTTTAGCCATCATACCAGCCCTGAGCTCCTAAAGCCTGACTGATTTCAGTATCCAATCCATATCACTGCAATCACACAGAAACTACCTTCACATATACACAATAAAATGGAACTGTACTGAATTACAAACCGATTTCACTGCACACTGAACATACCAACTCTGTGCAGAAAAAGTTTGGCCTTGGATGGGAAGTTATAATTGATGACGTTATCCAGGAGTGGGATGTCGATACCACGAGCTGCCACGTCCGTCACCAGCAGCACCATTGCTTTGCGGTGGACAAAGCGGCCGATGTTGATTTTTCTGGCTGTCTGGTCCAAAGCGCTGTATATGTACGCGCAATCGATTCCTTGTGATGTCAATAGCTAGTCGTGAAAGACGCAAAGATTTAAATAAATAAATGAATAAATATTACACCAACAAACAAATAATAAGCAATCACTGGCACAGACATACGACAGTTATATCAAACTATAGTACTTTAATCTCAAACTATCCATTCATATTTTTTGTTTTTTTTAAATTCAACTACACCACTGAATAGTCAATTCTGATTGGTCAGAATGATTTTTGATTCATTTTCTAGCAGCTATAACAGATCCAGCTACAAAACAATTATACTAATATCTTCTCATTCTAATACGTTACTCTTCCTGTAGTATCAAGATTCCCAATAACCTCCTGTTTGTATGTTTGTTAGCAGGGTTCCACAAAAAGTTAGGGGAGGATTATCATGAAATTTCTACCAGAAGTGGGGTTTTCGACAAGGAAGACTCCAATCGATCAGAATTCTGGTTTCGGGAATTTTTTAAAGGATTCTTTAACATTGAGAGCTAGCGTAATTATTTTGGAAATGTGGTATTACAGTAGGCCCAGCAGGGGGTGCTGTGCACTTATGTTGTTCCTTTTCGGTTACCTGGTTGAGGTACTCCACGTGATGTTTGGTGGCCACAAATACGACCGTCTGCTCCTGAGGCTTCACAACGTTACGCAAAAGATACAGCAGAAGAGCAGGCTTGTCATCCAGACGCAGGTGAAAAAATGACAACTACGGACAGAAGAAACTGACTGGTTCAGCACTTCCTGAAATGTGAAGTACATTGTGAGGTACGAAGATGTCCTTCAGAAGTCTTTTGTTCCATTTTACCTTTAACTGATCACTGAGCTTACTGTCGACATCTAAACGGACCAGGACCGGATCTGTTAATCCTGTGGAAAAGGGATGCTTATCAGATGCTGACGTGCTTAGGAGAAGCTAAAGATAAATTCGGCATGTTTTTATTTGCTAACTCTGACACAGCAAGTGGCCTGACCAGCTCTAGCAAATTCCACAAGCAGTTTGGGCAGCGTGGCGGAGAACAGCAGGGTCTGCCGAGTTTCGGGGAGGCGTCTGATGATCTCCTGCAGCTGCTCGGTGAATCCCATTTCAAACAGTCTGTTTAAAAGAACCACAGCATAAACGCCAGGAACCAAAAACGAATTTTATTACAAAATACTGTTATTATTAAGTGAGCAAGTGGAAAGAACTAAAACACTTTAAGATGTGCTGTTACAGGAAAATGAGCATCTTCGCTGGGGTAACACTAACCCCATTCCACATTGGGTTACATCACACCATGCCAAGGTTGAATACTTTCCAACAACACCAAGCCCTGGACTTTTTATTTCTCTTAATCCACAGCAATTAGCCAGTGCTAACAATCTTTAATTTACTAAAGTACATCATGCACCGGCAGTGAAGCATCTCCAAAAACATATCTGTGTAGTTACGCTTTTACAGCTAAAACATAAAACACCATATAATATCAATATTTAGGCACTGCTTAAATACGGCGGCGGGCGCGTGCCTGTGTGGGCACGTGAGTATGGACGCGACGACAAAATCAAGCTCATGGCTTTACAACATAGCTCTGCGATAACAGCTCTGTGGATGATGGATGGAGTTCTCCACTGAGAGAAGTCAGCTAATCAGAATTAATAAAAAGAAGTTATTTATTTATTATTTACATAGTTAAAATTAATTTCAAAATCGATTTCAAAGCACAGTCGAAAATTCATCCTGTCTTATCCTACAGGGGTTTCATACCAAGCCAAAATGGCACAAGAAATTTTTATTGTAAATAATATTAGCAGCATTAATAATAAAATAATAATAATTTAAAATATATACATTATAATTATAATGCAACAAAATGTAAATAAACAGATTAATAAATAAATTACAATACAACATGAAAATACCTCCGCCAAGCACAAAAGAATTAAGGTGATAAGGGAATTTTTTATCAACATGATCCCATGCACGGATCACCTGCCAAATTTATTGGTTTGCCCCTTGTACCACACCCCACTGTAGAAAAATAATTCATCAAAATCCATGGATAACGTTTGGAGTTATATTGCCCACAAACTAACAAACAAATCAACACGGGTGAAAACATAAGCTTCTGGCAGAGGAAAACATGCAACAAAAAAAGTTTTCACCTGCTCCAAGTGACAAACCATGAGCATCCGTTGTTTTGATTCAAGTATTACGCATTAGATAACGTACATTATCTGCCAGAGAGTGAACCAATCAGATTGCGCCATTCCTGCATAGTATATACTAATTTAAATATCTAAAGTATGTCCCCTTTAAAGCTGGGGTTGGTAATCTGGAAAGCTAGCAAAATCTAAAAGTAGCATCTTTTCAGGGCTCTGGCTAATCCCTGGATTCCCTTGGAGGTCCTTCCAAAGCCATGCTCTTCAAACCGCACAAGCTAAACTCTGACTATAGGTTCGTGCACAGTAGGGTCAGGACATGGGAGCATTTGATTTGATATTTCCCAGCGGACCACAGTGGCCACAGACGACTTCCCGTTTTCAAATCTCATAGGTTATAGATTGCTGTCAGGGTGTAAAGACCATTTCAACCAATATAACAGTTTGTGTACAGAGCTAAAAATTCACCAACCCCACCTTTAAATATGACCGATGATTCTGAGCACTGACTCTGGAATGCTACACAAACATCCCCTCAAAAAAAAAATAATAATAAATCTACTTATGTGCAGAAATGGTGACGTATTGGAATAAACGCATTAATCTCTAAGCCTGTGTTTCAGCATTCGTCTGCACAATTGTCTGAGCACCCTCAACACCTTCTGAGCAGGTAAGAAATCAACAGCGCTGTGCTAGAAAGGTCTGGACAACCTGGATGGTATTGCAAGCTCTGGGATGGATCACCGCGAAAGCTACGAGAGTCACTTGAAGGACCGAGATGCTTACCGATCGGCTTCGTCAAACACCACATACTCCACTTTCTGCAATTTGAGGTTCATTTCCATGATGATGTGCATCAGGCGGCCAGGAGTTCCAATAATGCTGGAGAAATACGAGAAAGGATATTTTGTCGCAGTGACCATCTTTTATCTACACCATTAATTATAAACTCCACTAGATGGCGCCATGCTTTCGAATACAGTGGTGCCACAAAAAATATAGAGGGAGAGAATAATTTACGATTTAAAAATACTTCTTGACACACTTACATGTCTGGGTTTTCATGTAGAGCCGCAAACTGATCGTCCATGCTGAAGGAAAAAAAAGAAAGAAAAAAAAAACCACACACACGTCAATGTCTGCTTAAAACCCAACCTTGCTCATACATAGACAAAACAAAGACTTGTAAAATGACCTGTCTCCACCAAGGATTAGCGCTGTTTTTAGCCCGGTAAACCTGCCCAGCTGAGAAAAAAACAAAAACACTCATTAAGGAGCAAATCGATAACTCAAACAAACCTCCAATGCTCAGCTTTCAAATCACCTCTTTAGTGAACTTCATGGTCTGTAGTGCCAGCTCTCTGGTGGGTGTCAGGATCAGAGCTCTGGCTCCCGTCTGAGCTTGTGGTCCCTTCAACCTCTCGAACATGGGCACCAAGAACGCAGCCGTCTTCCCGCTGCCTGTCCGTGCCATGGCGACGACATCTTTACCATCCAGGATAACAGGAATCGTCTGTCGCAACAAAAAAAAAAATCAGAGGGTCACAAAACATTCTGGGCAAAAACAGTTGAGAAGAAGCAAGAAGGGACTCACTTTTCTTTGGATAGGCGTCGGGACGTTGTAGCCCTTCTTCATGACCCCTTTGTAGACAGGATAGCTGAGACCTACGGAATGGAAAAGACGATTTCATTCAGAGATCGGTGTGAGATTCTTTAAAGGTCAGTAATATGTTTTTTTTCCCTATTAATGGACATACCCATGGACTGAAAGCCTCCAGACTTTTTCTTTTTCTTATTCTGAGCACGCACCATCTCTCGTGTGTCCGGTTCTACATCTGACAGGCAATCAGACGACGTGGGGAAACGAGGCAGCTTTTTACCAAACTGTGAAGACCCAAACAGTCCAACATTTCAATAGAACAATAATACATGGTTTGTTTGTATAACCTTACTACTAACAGTTTCTTCTAAAAAGTCTAAATAATAATAATATATAATGAAATAATAAGGGTATTAGTTTGTATATGTTTGTAATGCCAATTTGATCATAGTGCAAATGTTAAAATGTGAATATAAGTATCAAACATTATTATTATTATGAATAATATTTTTCCTGTGTTTACCTATTACAACATTTGGCAGGTGCTCTTATCCAGAGTGACTTACAATTATCTTTTTTTTCATGCAATTGAGCGTTAAGAGCCTTGCTCAAGGGCCCAACGGTAGCAAAAGTGGGGATTGAACCACTGACCTTCGGATCAATAACCCATCGCCTTAACCACTAAGCCACCGCTGCCCTGACATTGTCATTGAGTCTCGCGTACAGGAGTAAGCAACTCGTTTCAGAAAGGCACCATCGCCGATTCCATTTTATTTCGAAGAGATAACACTGTATTTGCCACCACTGCCCTATTTTCTTATATGCAGGCTTTAATTTATTTTTCTTCATTTTTGTTTTTTGTTATCTTACTTTTACCAGTTAATACATCAGTTTTGATTTGTTTAGACTGCAGCTCCTATCTGCCAGATAGAAATCCATGAACACAAAGATTTTATAGAACCTAACACAGCAGCCAAGATGATGAGAGGTGACAACCATCCATTTGTGATTATTATTAGTAGTAGCACTAGTAATAGTAGAAGTAGTAGTAGTAGCAGCAGCAGTATTAGTAGTAGCAGCAGCAGTAGCAGTAATAGTAGCACTAGTAGTAGTAGCAGCAGCAGTATTAGTAGTAGCAGCAGCAGTAGCAGTAATAGTAGCACTAGTAGTAGTAGCAGTAGCAGTATTGGTAGTAGCAGCAGCAGTAGTAGCAGTAGTAGTAGCAGCAATAGCAATAATAGTAGCACTAGTAGTAGTAGCAGTAGCAGTATTAGTAGTAGCAGCAGTAGTAGCAGTATTAGTAGTGGCAGTAGTATTAGTAGTTGCAGTAGTAGTAGTAGTAGCAGTAGAAGTAATAGTAGAAGTATTAGTAGTAGCAGCAGTAGCAGTAGTAGTAGCAGCAGCAGCAGCAGTAGAAGTAATAGTAGAAGTATTAGTAGTAGCAGCAGTAAAAGTAGTAGTAGCAGTAATAGTAGCAGTAGTAGTAGCAGTATTAGTAGTAGAAAAAGTAATAGTAGAAGCATTAGTAGTAGCAGCAGTAGCAGTAGAAGTAATAGTAGAAGCATTAGTAGTAGCAGCAGTAGCAGTATCAGTAGCAGTATTAGTAGCAGCAGTAGTAGTAGCAGTAATAGTAACAGTAGTAGTAGAAGTATTAGTAGTAGCAGCAGTAGCAATAGTAGTAGCAGTAATAGTAGCAGTAGTAAGAGCAGTAGTAGAAGTATTAGTAATAGCAGCAGTAGCAGTAATAGTAGCAGTAGTAGTAGTAGCAGTAGTAATAGTAGAAGTATTAGTAGTAGCAGCAGTAACAGTAGTAGTAGCAGTAGTAGTAGAAGTAATAGTAGAAGTATTAGTAGTAGCAGCAGTAGTAGTAGCAGTAGTAGTAGCAGTAGCAGAAAATAAAGTAGTAGAAGTATTAGCAGTAGCAGCAGTATTAGTAGTAGCAGTAGTAGACGTAATAGTAGAAGTATTAGTAGTAGCAGCAGTAGTAGTAGCAGTTGAAGTAATAGTAGAAGTATTAGTAGTAGCAGCAGTAATAGTAGCAGTTGAAGTAATAGTAGAAGTATTAGTAGTAGCAGCAGTAAAAGTAGTAGTAGCAGTAATAGTAGCAGTAATAGTAGTAGCAGTAGTAGAAGTATTAGCAGTAGCAGCAGTAGCAGTAGCAGTAGAAGTAATAGTAGATGTATTAGTAGTAGCAGCAGTAGCAGTAATAGTAGAAGTATTAGTAGCAGCAGCAGAAGTAATAGTAGAAGTATTAGTAGTAGCAGCAGTAGAAGTAATAGTAGAAGTATTAGTAGCAGCAGCAGAAGTAATAGTAGAAGTATTAGTAGTAGCAGCAGTAGCAGCAGTAGAAGTAATAGTAGAAGTATTAGTAGTAGCAGTAGAAGTAATAGTAGAAGTATTATTAGCAGCAGTAGCTGTAGAAGTAATAGTAGAAGTATTAGTAGTAGCAGCAGTAGTAGTAGAAGTGTTAGTAGTAGCAGTAGTAGTAGAAGTAACAGTACTTCTACTGTTACTTCTACTACTACTGCTACTACTAATACTTCTACTACTATTAGTAGTAGCAGCAGTAGCAGTAGAAGTATTAGTAGTAGCAGCAGTAGCAGTAGAAGAAAAAAAAAATTCCTACAACCCCCTACACATCCCTAATGAGCAAGCCCGCGGCGACAGTGGCAAGGAAAAACTCCCTCAGTTGACACAAG
>JBCNYH010000005.1:17628207-17641764 GCA_039654325.1 Tandanus tandanus
CATTGATAATTTTTGTGTGATTTTGTTGTCAGCACATTCAACTATGTAAAGAACAAAGTATTTAATAAGAATATTTCTTTCATTCAGATCTAGGATGTGTTATTTTAGTGTTCCCTTTATTTTTTTGAGCAGTGTATGTAGGTTTAACTCTTTCCGGTTCATGCACAGGATTCTCCATTCTGTACTTGTGGCGCGATAATAATAATGATGATAATGATATGAGCCAAAATGAACTCCAGTAATATAACATCATGATAATAAAAGCTCTTACGGACCTGCTGTAGGAAACCAGTGCAAATCTGCTCGCAGTTTCACTCGGAAGGATTGTTAAGCAGGAAACATGCGAGAGGGTTACCTAGGCGACGAGAGTAGTGCAGTGCAGTGATTGGCTTCTCTCACCAGGTGATTGGCGTGTGGCTCGTCGCTTCATGTGTAAATGCGTCTTTAATTATTGAATGGAACAGGTTGCTTCCTGTTATCGCTTACTTTAAAGCAACTATTTATACTGTAATCCTTCCTCCATGAAGATAATTAGACAAAAATAATTGCTTGTCTTGTAATTTAAAAACAACATAAAGCTTTAATTTCTGTCGCCCTGCCGAAAGTGCGGTCAGCAGAGACGATTGAATGTTTTTTTTATTAGTTTTTGTGCATCCTCATTATAAATCCCAGAGAACGAGCATTTACTGAGAAAATCTAGAGCTATTAAATCCATTAGAGTTTATAGAATCCCATGATTTGCCTTGTAGCCAGAAGGAGCGTCAGAGCTGCCGTGGTATAAAATGAATCATCAGCAATTAATCAGAGCCAACCAGTATAATTAACACGCGTCATAATGAAACTTTCAGAATTATAACTTTTATTTTTGCTCGCGTGAGGGCAGCGATCATATCCAGATGTTTATCGCTTGTCGGCACAGCTGGCTGAGTGTTGCTTTTAATTTTAACTTTATTTAATCACTTTAATCTTTGGTTAGGTCATATTTTATGTTTGTTTATTTTGCAGCAGGAAAGAGCGTTTAATTATAAAAATTAACGACCCACAAAAATGATTGAACGGAGATGAAATAAGTTCGAATGGCACTTTGGGGAGAAAATTGGATGGGTAACTTTCCTATGGCTCATGTAAAGGTTAATTTTCATGACCGATTTGATGACGTTTTAATTTACATTCCTGGCATTTAGCATACGCCCTTATCCAAAGCGACTTAGATTCTTTTTTGTCTCCTTTGTACTGAGCAATTGAGGGTTAAGGGCCTTGCTTAGGGGCCCAACAGTGGTGTTACTGGGGCTCGAACCGCCGACCTTCTGATCTGTAACCCAGAGCCTTAACCACTGAGCCTCCATAGTCTAATAATAGTCTCCATAAAATACTAAGGCAGCGTATGTTTCAGAATGAAATAGCTGAAATAAAGATGTAGATATTTAATTATTGTTAGAATTTAGTTCGGATTATATGAGTGTTCTAAAACCATATGACTGATCCTGATTCTCAAAGCAGTAATTAATTACATCTGGAGCCCCCGAGTGGCACGTCGACAAGGTTTGCGACTATCATCCTGGGCATTGCGAGTTCGAATCCGGGTTGATGCACACAGAGTCCATGGGAGCTGATTGGCTCGTACGTGCACCTCCCCCGGATCACCAGGCGATCATGGATAGTGATTTCCCGAGTGTGTTATATGGACGGCCCTGAATATGCATGAAGAGCAGTTCGTAAAGATGTGGGTGACAAGCATCACATGTCACAGAGGAGCCACATGCTTGCATTTGCATCTCGCTCTGGTTGGTGGTGGTCGTGCGATAGGCAGGATATAGTTGTCTGGTGGTAATTTAATTAATGGAGGAAAAATTTTAATAATTTACTTACAGCTACTTTTCAACTTAAAACAAAGTGTCTTCATTACTTCTAAGAATGTTTGCTTAAAATTCTGTTCTGTAAAAGGTGCGTCATGGTCGTCTTACCTATGTTTGTTTTCCCACAGCGGTGAGAACGTAGAGGATGCTTTCTTGGAGGCAGCGAAAAAGATTTACCAGAACATTCAAGACGGCAGCCTGGACCTGAACGCGGCCGAATCGGGCGTCCAGCACAAGCCATCTGCCCCTCAGGGCGGCCGGCTAACCAGCGAAGCACAGCCTCAGAGAGAAGGATGCAGCTGCTAATGACCAACACTACCTACTCGACCTTGGCATCCCCCCCCACCTCTCCTCCTCTACCCATCACTCCACCCGGCCTCGTCTCCCCCCCCCGGTCTGCAGGAGGGTGTGAGCAGGGGGCCGAAGTACGGACGCAACCACACGCAGGCTTGACTGTTTGTCCGTGATTCTCTCCCTCTCGGTCACTATCTTTCTCACTTGGT
This sequence comes from Tandanus tandanus, assembly GCA_039654325.1. NCBI lineage: Eukaryota > Metazoa > Chordata > Actinopteri > Siluriformes > Plotosidae > Tandanus > Tandanus tandanus. Next base: position 17,630,567 of record JBCNYH010000005.1, read on the forward strand.
TCCTGGTTTGGTTTTGTTTGGGGTTTTTTTCTGTCATACTTCGCCCGAGTATCAGCCGATATCCGGTCAGAAGGATGGCGTGATGGCGGCACGTTCACGTTCAGTCAGTGATCTGCTGTTCATTAACGCCGAGACAGTATTGGCAGTTAATACCGATACTTAGGATCAGATGGTACATCCAGACTAGCAGCAAACTCCGTCAGATCAACAGTGTGTTATTATAGTGTTATTATAAGGGAAGATGGAGAGGGTTTTTCTCTCTTAAAAAAAAAAAAAAAAAGAATAATAAATTTGACACTTTATGAAAAGGCACTTCACATAATATTAAAGGTTTCCCTTCTCGAACCATTTCCAGTAGAACTAGAACCAGCATATGATTTGTTGCCTTATTGTCACATGATTCATGTTAATATTATAACCGTCACTGTCTAATCTTCTTCTGTCCTCCGACAGTTATCCATGCAGTTTTATACTGTCTCAATTTAAAAAAAATTTTTTTTAAAAATTATTGATCTTGGTGTGACAGGAAAAAGCTTTGTTCGTGAATGCCGTGTGGTAGACGTGCTTGTTCTGGCTGTAAATTTGACCCGCCGCTGTCGTAGAGGCCTGTTTAGAAACCCCGCAGAACACTTCTGAAAGGTGTAAAAATTCATTGCGGCGCTACAGAGAGGAAATCAGTGTCACTTCCACTCGTACCACGTACTCAACAGCTGTATATATGGCTAAACACATCTGGGGTGGCGTATCTGGCAGCACTCTAAACTTTTTTTCTTTCGATAACTAATCGTGTGTGTGGATACACTCTCGCTCTGGTGCCGGAGGGTTAAGGTTCGATTCCACTACACACCTCGTCCATCACACATCCTTCGACCTGTCTGTACAGTGGAGCCGAACGCTCCTTAAAGGCGAGAACTGTGTGGTTTCTCATACAGGAAGTGAAGTGAAGACGTCGCAGGAGTTCTTCGTGCTCGATCCGTCTCGCAAGTGTCTGAATAACCACTTCTGGCTGCATCGGTTGAAAATGTATAAACTTTATACACAGGAGTACATTTTGAAGAAGCCACGCTAACATGAAAATGCATTCTCGCGTGTACATGATTCAAATGTTATTTTGATTTTAATGAAAATAAAATATTCTAAACTGAAAAAATGTATTTTTTTTTTTTTTTTTGAGAGGGAGGGACGGGGTATAGTTGCTCATCTCACTCATTTCCCGAACTGCTGAAGGCTGAAGACTATTGCAGGGCCAACACACCCATCCACACCTAGGGGCAATTTGGAACAGCCAGTTAGCCTTATGTGTATGTCTTTGGGCTGTGGGAGGAAACCCACGCAAGCACGGGGAGAACATGGAAACTCCACACAAACACCCTTACTGAGCCTGGGACTCAAACCCACGACCTTCTTGCTGTGAGGCGGATGTGATAACCTCACTAAGCCGCCCGCCGGGGTATAACTATTCAAAGCACTATATTTAAATACATTTCTTGGAAATACACAACATCCACCATGATGGAATGTTTCTTGCTTTATTAAAGGAATAAAACACCTGGGGTCGTGCTCCTATAAGAAAATAACCAGCGGTGGGGCGCTGCCAGGTGGCTTTGACTACATTTATTTTCCAACAGCTCCAGTCTTGTTTGTGTTTTATTATGGGATGTTCCATGTAATACGCAGACTGCTTAGGGGGTGATCACACAAGGTGCGATAGAAAATCGACTAACTCAGATTCATGTTTTTTTGCGAATTTTGAAATTTGCGTCAAGATGTTTTGTAACTCCACATGCAAGCAAATATTTTGCGGCTTAAATACGCATGTTGTGCGACTAATTTGTGATTGGTTTGGGGATTTTTGTTGGAAAAAAAAAAATTGCAAATCTGCCATAGATGAGTCGCGTTTTGTTCTCACATTATTAGCATGAACAAAATGAATAAAATAAGAATGATGACAAAATATATGGAATATGGCGGATTCCAGCGAGTCTCATACTTACCACGTGGAAGTCTCCAACTTGTGGCTTTTCCTTGCGAACAAAAAATTTTTCTTTTCTTTGCGAGCTTCTCACGACATGTGTGGACTGTTTGAGAAGAGTTTGAGACTCCTCCGCGTCAGAGACTCGGTCTGCAACATTCGTGAAAATTTCAAACGTTTGAATTTCTTGTGATGAGTTTCACGAACCAGGCGACCGATTATTGATGCCACAAAAGTCACGAGACCAATTTGTGAACATTTTGAGAATGAAACGCGACAGCTATTCGCGCCATCACTTTTCTATCACACCTCGAGTGTGATCACCCCCTAAGTGGTATACTTGGTGTCCAACTGGAGTCCGTGTCCCTCTGTCTTTGTCACAATGTCCCACTTGGATGGAAAACCAAAGGAGACGCTCCCCCAGGCTGTCTCACCCGCAGAGGTTTACACATCCCTTGTAGTTCCTCTCCTACCACAGCAACTTCCAAATTATAATAATTTTTAATTCATTAATAGTTCATTTTAATAATGTGGAACAATCGCTCCCTCACCAGCCTCTCATTCCACTGAAGTTAATCAGATTAGTGAGACCCTGCAAAGTCCAGAAGACGTTCCAGGAAAATGTACAGACTGAACCAAAGTGCCGACACTGGAGCCTCCTTCCATAAAAGTTCTAATTTATTAAATCAGTTTATTATTAAGTTTGGATTGTGTGACGCATCGAGCATAAAGTCTTTGTGTAAGTTATTATTGACAGTGATGTCCCGAACAGCTGGAACAACTGTCTGAGATGCTTACCAATCTGAATGAAGAAATAGATGGAGCTGGGGTATAAATAATTACTAACACCAAAGGCGAGGGGGACACTGGAGTCCCTGAGATGGAAGTCAAAGGGGGCTATTCAGGAGTATCCACCAAGCCTGAGGGGAATAATTATTTTAGTATATACCACACAGGAACATAAGAAAAGCAAAACGAGATGTTTATATTTGGAATTATTGAGTGAGGCAAAGTATGATATAGAGGATTATTCAGTCGAGAGGTTGAACTTTCTAAGTGTTTGATTTGATCAACTTATCCGATGGCAATGATGCAATAATTCAGCTCATAGAAGAATATCAAGAATTATTTGATGGCTTTCCACCAATCAGAAACGAGAAAATATCCTGAATAATAATGTATTAACCCGAGATAGCCAACCAATCGGATCGTGCTGTTCCTGTGTAGTATACAGTAAGAAAATTAAACACTTACTTTCCAGTAAACATGGACCATAAACAAAAATCATTCAAGTAACAAAATTGCTTTGTATTTTACGCAAGGAATTGCACCATGGTTACAAAAAGGAAATAAAGAGAGAGAGTATGAAATGTGTATTTACAAAGATGAGCAAATTAGTGTACCAAAAAAAAAAAAAAAGGAGTAGTGGCATGACTTTAATAAAGATAAAAACACAAGTCAACATCGGCGTTGAAACTAAGGCAGCTTGTGGTTGGATTCATCCTCAAGCGTCGCAGTCAGAGGGCTAAGTGTCGAAAATGCAAACACTAATACTGTAAAAACAATACGAGTAAAACCAAAAGGAACGCTTTTTGTTTTTAGTAAGAGTTTCCGACTTAGCAGTGAAGGTTCATTGGTTGGTTAAGTATACGATTTCTTAGCACTCGATACATCTCAGTATTTACCGTTAATAACGTTTATAACACAAGGCGTGTTACCGTTACCGTGCCAGTGAACCGCGGGACATCAGAAAACCTCGAATCGAATCTTGTTAGTGATTGTAATCCTTAAAATCTCTCAGCAATGTGAACCCCACCCCCTACCCCCCATTCACATCAGGTTGATTCATGCATCCTGGCCTGGAATTGATCATGTGATTTTAACCATCAACGCATGTAGTCCGAATTATATGAATAAATGTAGCCAGCAGCTTCTCGTTTCCAGGGAAACAGGAAGGGGTTTATGGCTATGCTCTCCTGTCGGTACTGATGTAATATATAAATATATATAATATATTATTAGGAAGGATATCATCTTGATGCTCGAGATGCACAAAACAACCAGGCGTAACAGGGATCTTTCTGAGTACATTACAAAGTGATGTAATGAGTGCCGAGATCATTCGATACAAGAAGAACATTCAGATACATAGGTTCATGTGTTGCTGGTCTTGCTTTACCAGTCCTCCTCCGGCTCGTAGAGACAGTAGTGTTCGGAATCAGCCATCCGTGCCGATTTACTGCAGATGAATGTATAAGTTAAAATGTTTGGTGAGTCCTGTTTTCTTTTTTCTTTCCAAGGCCACAGCGCTGATTACTGCCGAGACAGTTTTCGAGGGCGACAACGTTTAAGGCACAACTGTTCAAAAGAAAGAACTGCACTGACGTGGAACCTTTATGGCACAGTGATTCTCTAATACTTGACTGGGCTCAATAGTAACAACGGGGCTAGAGCTCATCACACAACCCAGCCCTGCAGTGAAAACCACAATACCTGAAAAACCAGGCTGGGGGAACAAAGGTCCCGGTCGAACTCATGGTAGTCTCCCATCCGTACACAAGAAATCTAGAGTGGGCTTCTTGAGTGAGCCTCAGATAACACACTTTGATTCTGTTTTTAATTTTCAGACGTTACTAATACTTGGGCTTGAATCTGCTCATATTTCATGATCAAACCCAGCTGGCATGAAGGTTCTTTTGAATTTGTGCTCACCATCAAGCCACATCTGTCCTATGATATGCGACCTACAGTATATTGCGTCCTACAGTATTTTTTTTTTCCCAAAACGAGAGGTGATTTTCAGATTATTTAGGAAAAAAATGTACGTCACAGCCATTCAGAAAAAAGTCTCTCCCTCTAAATCTGCCATCGAGATAATTATTCTATTGGTTAAGGGAGGATTGAGGCACTTCCGCTACCTCTGAACAATGTCACTAATCTCCTTGACGGAAGACAGAAGCTTGGTAAAGTCTTGTGGTGTGCTGGCGCCCCCAGTGGCCGTGGGGCAGATCTGCAGCTCCCTCAAGCTGTTCTCCAGCTTGTTGATGGCCTCACGGAATGCAAACTTGTTCCTCATCTGCTGTATGGAGTCCACATAGCTCAGGCAGTACTTGGACAGGTTGTTGCCAGCCTCCAAAACGGCATTGTGACTTCCTGTCTGTTCAGAGTTCCTGTTGATGGCAGCACGTAGAAGCTCTGTGCTCTCTAGGACCATCTCCCGAGTGATGGTTGAGTTGGGAATACGTTCATTCTGGCGCGTTTTCCTCAAAGAGCGGCGGGTAGTCACGAGGGGGATGAAAGCCGTAGCCGAGCCCTGATCTCCAGTAGGTGAGCTGGACACCACTCCCAATGGCTGACTGGTTGGACTTGTGGATGTGGTCTTTGATGGCTGTGCTTTCGAGGTGCTATGTTTTTTGGTGCTTTCCTGGGGCAAGAAGGATCTGCCTTGCTCAGAGCCAGAGGGGCTTAGGTCAACACTGACTTTGGCTTTAGTGTCAGCAGTTAGGTCTTGCGTGGCGCTCCTGGTAACCTTCCCAGATTTGACACTTGAGGGTGGGGGTGGAGGAGGAGCCGGCTTGGACTTTGTAAACTTCCCCCTGTCCTTGTCTCGCTGACCCGAGATATCTAGAGGTTGTTTGTTTCTGCGTGCTCTGCACTCCTCCCCGGCTGCTCCCAGGGCAGAGAAGGCATTCGATTTAAGCAGTTCTGCTTGGAAGGCACTAGTTTTGGAGTTTTCGCTCTGCAATTGTGGCCGATGACCCAACTTGGGGGTTAGGGTTTGGGGGCTTGATCCTGGACTAGATTCAGAATCCTTAAAAACCTCGTCTAAAGCATCTTCAGTCTTTTTGGACAAGCGCGGAGGTGGGGTAAGAGTGCCACCACGTGGTGTGCTTTTTCGGGGCAGGGCAGGCTTGCTTCCTAAGGTGCTTGAATCGAAGTGGCGAGACTGCACATCACGGGGGAGTGTTACCGACTTCCACTCTGTATGGTCTGACCCTGGGGGCATGCTGGAGGCTGAACAGGACCTCTGGAAGCGCTTGGAGTTGGACAGATCTTCCTCACCTGGGGGCGTTGTAGCTAATCGCCCAACACTGGAAGTTCCTGGCGCGCCCTTTTTCCGCGAGTGTGGAAGAAAAACCTGCCCTGGATATGCGGGAGCTCCATTGGTGACACCTCCAGCTCCATTATTATTGAGGCAGAGGAACTTTGAATGGTCGATACCAAGCGTGGCATCATTAAAGGAAGAGCCGTTGTTAAAATCATCCCTGGAGTGCTTAAAGGAACTGCTTCGTGTTGGAGGGGTAGGAGCGGTTTTCTTTTTCTTTTTGATTAAACTGATCAAGGGGTTGAGGCTGGTCTTGGATTTCGGCTCGTCGTTCAGATTGCTATCGAGCAAAAGCCTCTCTTTGCGAGGAAGCATCGGCGACACTGCGACCTCTGCCTCAGCACCGTCTGGAAATCAAACCAATATGCCAGATGTGAGCAGCTGATTCTAACTGATGCCTTCTTTCATTTTTATACATATTAAAAGCATCTTGAACAAATGATTTCGACTTCCTCTAGAAAGTAATGCTCACCAGGACTGTCTCCATCTTTCTCCGTGGCTCTGCGTATCGTCCTAGTTTTGGTTGGTAATTCTGGGGCCTGCTGTATGGGCCCAAGTGTAAGTTTCTTCCCCTTCTTCCCCAACTCTTTCTCCACCTCTGCCAAAGGTAAAACGGTGTATCATTAGCAACTCTGAATAAAGCAGACACAAAGCATGCTCGTTCGATAGTGGGGGATAGTGATGTACCGTCCGAGATGCTGGATTCCTGAAACATAGTCTCAAATGCTTGATGGGTCTCAGCAAATGATGGCCTCTCTGCAGGGTTCCATTTCCAACCTGTTAAACAAACAAACCAACAAACACATGAACTGTGTTCACAGACACTGAATTTCTGGAAGTGCCCCTGAGCCCGTGTAGTGACTTCCATGACAGGATTGTGCCTGTTTTTATTGAGGATATCCAATATTGATTTTCAGCATTGTGCCCAGAGATCTCCTCAAATTCTAAGAATCTTTTGATATCATGTACTACAGATGATAAGATATTTTAAAGTCTCCTCAATTTTACGTTGAGGAACATTATTCTGAAATTGATTCACAATTTGTAGACAAAGGTTGTAAGACAAAGTTACTCACAGGCTCTCATTAGTTCATAGACCTTCTCTGGGCATCCCTCAGGTCTGTCCATGCGATAGTCCTTCTCAAGTAGCTCATATACCAGGGACAAATCAATTCCAGGGTATGGAGACATTCCATAGGTGGCAATCTCCCACAGCAGCACTCCAAAAGCTGAAAGTTAGTTCAACAGTCCTTTAATGCAAATGTCACACGAGAGTAAATATCTTACAAGAAGCAGTCACTCGCTCACTTACTCACCCCATACATCTGATTTGATTGAGAATTTATTATAAGCCAGGCTTTCTGGTGCAGTCCATTTGATAGGGAACTTGGCTCCGGCGTGAGCTGTGTATGTATCGCCCGTCATCAGACGACTCAGACCAAAATCTGCTACCTTCACCAAGTGGTTCTCCCCGACCAGGCAGTTACGGGCAGCCAAGTCCCTGCAGGAGGAAGAGATCAAAGTACTTGTTTAAAAACAAGACTTGATTAAAATCAGGGACACTATACACTTAAAATGTCAGTAAGAACTCGAACCAAATGGCCCCATTTACTAAAACCACCAAGTATGCATGTCATAATCATAAAAGAATGAAAAAAGTATGTTCCTGTTCAGAGCATTAATGCTATTAAAATGAAGGCCTCAGAACACTGATGCACTCTGTAACCTAAAACTAAATACATTCAAGATGATGCATGTGCTCTGCATTTTATACTGGACTTGTATTTTCAGGGGGTTGTCCTACCTGTGAATAAAATTCTTCTTTTCCAGGTACTCCATAGCAGAGGAAATCTGAGTGGCCATGTAGAGCAGCACCACAGCGTTGACCTCCTCGCGGTTACACTCGCGCAGGTAGTCCAGCAGGTTTCCGTGGGTCATGAACTCAGTGATGATGTAGAAGGGAGGCTCTCGTGTACACACGCCTGAGATAATAACATGTGATTAGTTTACAAGATGCTGATATGCTGCATGCTTCTAAGTCATTAGATTGTTTAATGCAAATATTCTACATATTTCTTATTTTTTTCCCTCGGGCTGTGCGATTGTTGGTAGCAGGATTACGCCAAAAGTAATCAGTAGATTTTCATGAAATTACAACTAGAGGCGGGGCTTTGGACAAGGAAGACTCTATTCAATCTTCTGGAAATGATCCGGATCAAAATCTAAATCCAGGAATTTTAAAAAAGATTCTTTAACACTTTCCACTCAGCAGTATAAATGGGTACCAGGTTCGGTGGAGTTGAAGCCACTTCACACTACAGAATAAGGGATAAGCTCCGGATCTGATGAGCCACTAGGCTTAGGTGTAAAAAGCCCAACATTTTACATTTACATTTAAAGCATTTAGCAACGCCCTTATCCAGAGCGACTTAGAGAAGTGTTTTAAAGTCACTATCAGTGAATACAGTCTTATACTGGTTCATTAGGACAAAGATTAAGTATACCATCAGTCAAAATTTAGTGGGTAGGTGTTGTGTGGGGTACTAATTTATTTTCTCCCCATTTTTGGCTTTGTAGGCAAGCATTACTGTTTTGAATCTAATGCGAGCAGCTACAGGAAGCAGCTACAGGAAGTCTTCTACGCTTCGAAGAGAGCGTAGAAGACGAGTGGCGTGGGAGAACTTGGGAAGGTTGAAGGAAGCCGTGCAGCTGCATTCTGGATCAGTATGCAACAGGCCCTACCTCTTCAACACTGCGAGACAGGGGGAATTGCTGGGCTTGGCAGAGGTTTGGGCTTTCTGAGTGCTCTTGTTCTCTTATTTACTTTACAGGCAGGTTCAACATAAATACCTCCAACTGATTTTTATTGCAACCGATAAATAAGCAGGGTCAAACCAATATTTTTTTAATTGCCCTCAGGAGCAGACTTGCCTAATAGTTGGACCAGGTTGGGATGTTTGATTTCTTTCATGACTGCAGCCTCCTTTAGGAATTCTTCAACCTCCATTGTATCCTCCTATAGAGTCAAGAAAAATATAAAGCACTGTATAAAACACTTGGGGGTTTGCTGCTGCAATCAAATCCATTTTCTACAGACAGTCCAGGATAGAAGGAACTACAACTTTGCCAAAGCAAACCCATTAACCATGGTGTGTCTTGCAAAACAACACAGGCTTTACTAACCTTTAGTGTTTTCACAGCAACAGTGAGATTGTACTTCTTCCAGACTCCCTCATACACCTCTCCATACTGGCCTCCACCCAGCTTGTGTTTCATAGTTATGTCTGTGCGCTCCATCTCCCATTTGTCGTAGTTGGGCGAGACGCCGTAGATCGTAGGCTTGTTGCGTTTGGGTGCTGGGTAGTGTAGTGTCGTAATGAGACCATCTGCTACGGTGGAATGGTGGTGCACCAACTCGGCCAGTGTATTGAAACGACTCTCTGATGACACGTAGAGCTGTGCAAGAGGTAAAGGGAATAAATTAAGACAGGTTCACCGATGGCGCATACAGTGACCTTTATAATATCACAGCATGGATTTTATATTATTTATTGTAAACCAAATATACAAATATTACACTCAGGAAGAAATCCTGTCTATTTATATGAACATTTGTTTAAGCATCAGAGCAGGAAATAAACCATTTCATATGGGGAAGCACCCAAAATCCAGTCAATAAGGTTTATACATATAAGAGACCCAGTGCTTTGAATTCTTAGCTCTGATTGGTCAGAAGCTGCTGATGAACAGCAGCTCAAAACACTCACTCCCTTACCTTTCTTACAGTAGCAACTCACACAGGGACCTGCCTGGTAAACGCGTAATAGAACTAAGTGTTATTGAGCATTTTTGGAAGGAGTCCCCATGTCGGTGCTTTGGTATCACAACCATCAGAGGTATCACTGTTCCTGTAAGGAAAAGTCTTCCAGATGCAAGACTTCACAGTATCTTATTTTTTTGTCTTTTTTACTTCAAGAGAAGGAAAAAAGAAAGAAATATTGGTAAAGGGAAGTCATTATGTAATGATAGGGATGAACTTGTCTCATAAATGTCCAGCATAGAAATGACACCCAGAGGGTGCAAGATATGCTCACTGCATGGTATCTGTGTAATCACCAAAAAGGTCGCCGTGACCTTGACCTAATTTTCAATCAGCTGGCCCAGAAGCATCTCCATATCGTACTGGGTGAGGGTAGGCCAATCATTTCTCGAGATATCAAGCGGAAACAAAGAAGGCTGCCGCGACCTCGAAAATGAGGTCAAGGTCAGAGTAATCGAATTGGTCTGAAGCTTGTCCAGGTGGATCTCCATACTGAATTGGGTGAGGGTTGGCCTACTATTTCTCGAAATATCGAGCGGAAACCAATTTCTGTCCCGTTTACAACGGCGGTAAAAAAAAAAGAATGTATTTTTTAATTAAACAATAAAAAATATGCGGACTGACATCAACAATACACAACAGGATACAGTTATTTTTATATCATATATTATAATTATTTATACTATGACCTGCGAGCTGTTCAGGGTGTACTCTACCTTTACCCCGTGTCGGCTGAGATAGGCACAGCCTTCCCGCCACCCTAGTATGATTAAGCGGTTTGGCAAATGAGTTGAGTGAGTATCATTTCTATATTTATTTCTATAAAAATAGTAATAAACTAATTTCAGGACTTGCATTGGTCAGAACTTGGCACAGTCCAGATTAATTTAATAGTTTATTATAACTCAAAGCATGCTGCAGGGAGTAAACTCAAGGAGTTGTAATCATTTTAATCACAGGTCTATGGTCATCAGAGTGAGTGTCATGACTATTATGACAAAAAAAAAAAAAAAGCAGTGACACACAGTGTAAAGATGAAGTTCCTGGAATGAGGTAATCATAGCTGGGCCTAAGAAAGCCACTAGAATTACAGCATCCACTAAATCAGAAATGATCCAGACTACCACGGAAATAATCACCCGGTGTTTTGTGGGTCGCAGTCAGGCAAGATTAATTGAAAGCGGGCGACGGCTTAAAGGGGGTTCGACTGAGTGGGGAGTGGGGAGGGGGGGGGGGGGGGGGGGGGTTTCCCTCTTTTCTCCCCCCCAGTCCTTCCCCCCACCCCCCCCCCTCCCCCTCCT
>JBCNYH010000005.1:17656340-17668355 GCA_039654325.1 Tandanus tandanus
TTCTTAAAAATCGATTCTTGAAAATTTTAATCGATTCAGAATCGTAATAAATAAGAATCGCGATTCAGACGTGAATCGATTTTTTTCCCGGCACCCCTATAAACTATATACGAGGGTACATCCAAAAGTCCGTGACCCGGTTTCATAAGTTTAATAACTTTATTTCTCAATATAATCTCCCTGAACATCAATACACTTGCTCCAACTTTACAATTCCGTCCCTGTAGAAGCTGGCATCGTGCTCCTCTAAAAAGATCTCAACAGCCTCAATGACTTCATTATCACCCACAAAATGTCGTCCGTGAAGTTCCGATCTGAGCTTGGGAAACAAATAAAAGTCTGAGGGTGCAAGATCAGGTGAATAAGGCCGGGGTGGTAGAAGTTCGAAGCTGCACTCGCAGCAACGGCCACCGGTGAGGTGGGAACTGGTTTGAACTGGTGCGTTGTCCTGAAGCATCAAGGCACCCAGGGTACAGACCTGAATAACTACTGAATTACAGCTAGCACGAACAGTATTCAACTGAATATTATTGGGACAGATTGTAGTTTTGAAAATCAGAACCAATATAAAACTAAAATAATGAAAAATGCTATGGCTAGGGACTTTCGGATCTGCCTTCGTAGCATGCCCTAGCATTCATCTAGCTACTGGGTGTTTATACAGAAAGTCTGGATACCTAACAATGAATAAATTTAACTGAACATATAGAAATACCTGAAATTCTCTTAATTAATGTATTATTTGGTTTTTGGACTGACCAAGATTTTTTTTTAGTTTCCTGCTTTAGATTAAAATTTATTTTTATACAAACTGAATCAAATGTACAGGTGACAAACTATAGCGTTTAACCTTTTTAGCATTCTTTTTTGTTTGAGCTTTTTTTATTTATTATTATTGTTATTATTATTATTACTACGCATAATCTGGGTTGGAAACTTCTTAAGCGCTGTTCAAGTCACTACTCTTCATCAGAACACCAAACACACAGTAAGCGCAGCATGCACAAAGAAAACAGAGATGAAAACCGGTAGAAAAGACAGATTTAAAAAATAAAGAGTAAGAAGAAAAGAAAAAAAGAGTTAAGGCTGGAGTAGGTACAGTGATGGCAATATCCCGAAAAGAGTTGGGGGGAAAAAAGGGCACTCATACTCATGGACCAAGTACGAGCTAATAAAGTGACTAGAACAAAAACCAACCCTCGCACACACAAAATCAAAAAGCTTAAGTTTTAAAACAGCCACTGAAGGCTTCTGATTGGCTAATTTTCAGGTCCTATTCATCCTGGTAATAGTTTTTTCATCTCTGAGACTTCAGGTTAACGGTAGATATTTTCTACAGGATAGAGGAAAAACTCCTCAATTACTAAACATCTAAGGAAAGTCCAGAACCCAACAAGCCCCCCCCCCTCGTCGAGAACCCATGGCAACATCCACAAGTGTAAACACAAAGCAGAACACCTTTTCCTATACATACACAGGGGAGTGTGAATTTCTATACACAATTGAACGTTTGCTTACACTGAACATATGCAGGCAATCAGGCGGGAGTCAGATTTCCTAGTATTCTCTCCCCCCCCCGATTCTTTCGCTATGAGCCAGAGTGTCTGGCTTTGCTCTCTCTCCCTCTCTCTCGCCCCCTCCTCCACTTTCTAAATGGCAAGGCGAAGAGCAGCTCTAAGGCCTCAAGATTTGCCAAAACCTATGATTTTCAGAAGACCGTCCACCCAGAGTTTCTTCGAGTAAGCTCTTCTGTAGCAGATTCTTCTCGAAGACCAACACACACACACACACACACTTTCTTATGCTGCTCCCACGCAATCACAAATTCTTACCTTGGAGGTTATAGCTGGAGGATGAGAGGCCTTTTTTCGATTTGCACCCCACCAATTTCAGACAGATTTCCAACATTTTCATTTGATTCTCAAAATCCTACTATAAAGATAAAAAGCCTGTGCCCCCCCAACACCGAATTTTAGCGTCTTAGTTACCGTTCACCCAAAAGCTAACTAATACACAATATAACCCCATACCCTAAAAAACAAGCTTTAAAAAGTGAACAACAAAGTTAAGAAAACTGAAAAAAGAAAAAAAAGTCAGTTTTTCCAAGTGAACGCTGGTATCCACATCGTAAGACTCCACAGCTGCATCCACTTTATGACTTTTACGGATCTCTTCTACTGACTTTCCTGTGCGAGAGGCTCCATTTTCTCCCCATTCCAGCTCTGCCTAATCGTTTTTACTGGAAGGAAGAAAAAAAAAACACCCATCCAAACACTGAAGAAAAACCTTTCCACAAGTTGATCAAGAAGCAACGTTAACAGCACTATCCTGATTGTGCCATTCTGACGTCTTAGGAGCGCGATAGCGGGAGAAGCCGAGTGCTGGAGTTGCTCTCTGCCAACAAAGGGCCCCTTTCAGGCGCTGCCTGCTGGACTGAATGACATCAGCTGGCTGGATCCTCCCACCTCCCCCAACATACACGCGCACACACACGCACAAGGAATCATACATACTTTAACGCACAAGGAATCATACATACTTTAAACACACATCAACAGAGTGGGACACCAAGGCACTCTCTCTGGCCACAAGTCAGGCTATGAGACTGTGAGCAGGAATCTGCCTTTTGTTGTACAGGGAAAACTTTTTTTTTTACCTTTCTGTCTCTCGCTTCTCAAATGTTTACAGATTAGAAGGCCAAGTGTGCTGTAAAATGTCAGGGCAAGCATTCCTCCTTTTGTATAGTTCGAGCAGGCAGGCAGCAATAGACTAGAACAAAAAAAAAATAATCAACAAATGAAATGAAAAAATTTAAATAAAAATTCTGCACCTTCTGCAATAATAATAATAATATTAATAATAATTTGAGTCTTGTTGACTAACTACTAATGTCCTATTTGTTATAATGCAAACAAAATTGTCGAGTGATTATTAATTGATTGGTTGATTTATTTATTTATTTGGGGGGGTGGGGTGGGGGGGTTTACTTAATTTTTTTTAATGCACTGGTTTTTTTAACACACTGACAATCTTCTATCAATCCTCTTATTTTTTTATTATTTTTTTTTTTGTTGTTGTTCGTTCGTTTGTTTGTTGGTTTTTAGAAAAGTACAACAGGCCGGCATGGTGGCAAGAAGGTCCTGGGTTTGATTTTGCATGTTGCTTGCGTGGGTTTCCTCCGGGTACTCCAGGTTTCCTCCCACAGTCCAAAGACATGCAAATTAGGCTAATTAGCTGTTCCAAATTGCCTCTAAATGTGAGCGAGTATGAATGGTTGTGTTTGTGCTGGCCCTGCAATGGTCTTGGCGAGCTGTTCGGGACATACCCCGCCTTCGCCCAGTGTCGGCTGGGATGAGCTCCAGCCTACCCGCGACCCTAATCGGATTAAGCAGTTCGACAAATGTTTGAGAGATGATATGTAGAACGATATGAAATGAAATGATTAAACAGTTAAGCTTCAGGGCTCTGAATGGATCCTGAATTCCTCCACTGACTGTACGTGAGCTCACCTCAACACACCCCATTAAATGACACCATAAATTTAGAAGCAATACATATTTCAAATACTTAATAAAACACGCGGACTATATAGCTTTAGGCAGTAAACAGGTCATGAACTACATCTTGAATGAAAAGAAATGTTATAATGCAGCAACGACAGTACACGCAATCTGATTGGTTAATGCGCCTGCAATAAATCATGTATAGACCGGTGTGTATTTGACCAGCGACTTAGCCGTCAGCTAGTTATCTTTAGCAGCTTCCAAAGAAGCATTCAGTGTTTTCTTGAAGAGAAAAGGTATACGTCTTAATTGATCGAGTTGGCGGAGTCTGGTGACGTACTCGGCGCTCATCAGAAAGCTCTTGTTTGTCACGGAAACGGATTAAGATGCCGTATCATAAACTGAACTACTTATTACCTCATTTGCTCGGTCTGTACAGAGAAATCCCAGCTCCTGGACGTTTTGCACAGACCTTGGGCAGAGATTTCTCTGTACAGACCTCATGCTCAGTGAATTGGTAATTTTCTATACAGTATTCAGTGCACGTTTGAATGTGTTTATGGTTAACTCAAAGGACTGCTGTGCCAAATTCAAGGATTAGCTTCGCTACCTCTACAGTATATTTTAAAGCACAATTAATAATTTCCATCAGGACTCAACATCCTGGAGCTCCAGCTTTATAAACTTCTTTCATGTTTTCATATATATATATATATATTTTTTAGGGCCGTAAATCAAACAACTGAGAAAACTAGCTTGCCTTTTTTGAACTTTAACAGCGTGCATGTATTCTTAAGCATGTATACAACGTTTACTTTCAAAGTCGGCGCTAATTTCCACACAAGACGCAAATCCTTGTTAAAATTCCTTCCTGTGCTCTGATCCTTCTCCATGAGCATGTGGAAAAGAGGTAATAATGTTTCTGGAGCTGACATCACCGCTGTCTACACCAGTCAACTGGAGTCTCCAGACAGGCGGGAACCCGGGCCGCTCCGAGTCCAGAGCCGCGTTGGCCCGCTAAGACGTTCTCTTGACTTTCCAGTCTTGAAGGAGTGAAAACAACAGAAAAATATGACAATGATACAATTCCATGTCTGTAGTCTGGCCAAAGGAAAGAGAATGGAACGGAGGTATGAAATGAGCCATACCACCTGGGCTGCAACAAGGACTCCGTGGCATTCCAGCTGCCCTTCTTTATTTACAGCAAAAACAGAGCTGCAATGTGAGCGGCGTTCCTAAGCGGCATACCAAAAAAGGTCGATGTGTAGATAATAATTAAACTGCATGAAAGCTTTACAGAGAGATTAGAAAACCGGTCAGTTATTTTGTTCATCAAATGGTGTTTAGGGTTCAGAAAGGAACGCTGGCATTATATTTGGTAAAAGGATTCAAGTTTTCACAAAAGGACTTCGCTTCAGGGTTTGGCAAGACACCTGGTTTACATCATCGACAATATCAAACTCTGGAAACGATTTCGACCGAAGAAGAAGAAGAAGAAGGAAAAAAAAATAACAAACACACTTTCTATTTGACGCACAAAGTGACCCTGCTTTCATTAGTAATTACTGCAGAAGCTGTGTTCTGAATAAGGAATCATAGCTTTTATCTAAATCATGCAAGAAGAAGAATGCAAAACACGTAGCTAAGCCTACGGCCACGCTTAGACGCTAATTAAGGAAAAATTCGAGACTTTCGAAAGCACCCGAGAACCTTTAAACGTCTTCGGATTTCTTGGTGCGAGGTTTAGAAACAGCCGAGGGAGGAGGAGGAGGAGTCTTCAGATGGGGAAACATGAAGCACATGGTTTAGTGATGAGCTCACAGGAGAATCACTTCGGTACGATTTATATAATGCCACGCTCAGTATGTTAACGGTTAGGTGACGTCCACGGTATGCGCACCCCTCCTCCCCTCTATGCTTTTTCCAATCCCGAGGGCACAAGTTAATAAAAGGCAAATAATGAACCGCACACCTACTAAACCCTAGACGCAACCTTTATATTGATTCTCCCTTTTAAGGAAACTTTTACTCGAGTTTTTCTCCAGTTTAAAAAAGTCGCCAGGGTTTCGTGGCTTAACAGAGAGCGGGGAACATGTGCCCGGTGCAGGACGCCTCAGGGACATCCCAGTACACCTGACATCACTCGCTTGCAAACATAAACACAGCCTTGTATAAAATAAATAAATAAATAAAACAGCACATGCAAGATGAACATCATGCTGCTTTTAAAATGTCAAGACTGTTAATCGCCACTATCACTGGTATCCACTGTACCGATCTTCTTTTGAGAAAAATCTCTGTGGCATCGCTTTAAAGAGGCACTTCACTGACCCCAGTGTGTTGTCCAAGCTGTAACCGAAATTATTTTGCGGGTTAAAAAATGTCTTGACATCTACTCATTAAAATCCTCCTGAACTTTGCAAGACTATATCGATTCAGGTACTGCCTACAGCTTCTGAAAGACATCTCGATGAATCGGTGGCTGAGGTTGGTATAAAAAGAGTAGTACAGCTCCTTTAAGGAAACAAATAAATAAGTCTGTCTGTGTTTCCCGACGACGATCTGGAGCGAAGAAAAGGAAAGGTTAATGCTGGGTTCTCTTCTCACCACCTCTCACGAGCTGATTTTCGCATTCGCATTATCTGTCTTCTTAGATTAATTATCCGTTTAACGAGTTCATGTTCCATGTTACTGTTTATATTTTGTGTTGTTTTGCTTGATGAAAGTTTGTCTGCCTAGCTAAGTTAGACTGCGTTTTTTTTTTATTCTGTGCCAGCCTGAGCAGTGGTGTAAATCTTTTTTTTTTTCCCGTCATCATGCAAGACAGGAATAAATAACAGCCAATCAGCATCAATTTAGCAACGTGGCAGCCTTTTTGGGTTTCCTGTGGTGGCCAGGCATGGACACAGGACAAGTATCCAAATCATGTGCTCCACATTGGAGCTCTTCTATCATAGAGAGCTGAGTGAAGGAGGGGTGTGTGAATGACGAGTCTTGATAAGGGAGCGTTTACTTTTTTTTTGAGAAGTACCTAAAGTCGATTCCACATCAGCATAGTTTTTGCAATTTTCATGATATTTTAAAAAGTAGATGGCGTTTTACACCATTTTCCAATTAAGTGGAAATTTGGTCAGTATTAACACCAACACTGATATGTTTTAATAATAATTTGACAACAACTACGGAGCACAGCATGTCGGCTCTCCAAAGCCAATGTACTTAAGTAATGATCTTCTGGTATATTTCCAGGCCACGTTGTTACATTAGGCATGCAAAAAAAAAAAAGCCTAATTATGATTCATAGAATGTTTTGTGAACATTTCCCCCACATCCAGCACCTCCAGACTAGCAAGAAGGCAGACATGCAGCAACCAGCCAAGCTATGTGACAGTGTTTATCCTTGGTTCCTTCTCAGAATTCCGTCTGGGCATCCGGGCCATTTCAGGCCAGGGATTTGCTTTCTCGGTGCCAAGATCCTCACTAGCATGGTGCACGTGTAATGAAAGAAGGGCACAAAAGAAGGAGCTGAATGATTTAGAGGCAAGAAGCATGGCCAAAGTGACTTCATTCAAAAAAATGCTGAAAATTAATAACAGTGGGTCAAATTAGAAGTGGTGGACATGGCCAAGAAATGATATTAGCATGGGTGGACACATCATGAATTCATTAGTTAACTATCCCAGCGGGAACGTAATAGCCTCGGCATGCTGCCCAGTTTCATGGCTGAATATTGAGTGAAAAGGACTAAAATTGGTAGCTAGTTTAATGTAATAGTGGCCGGCTTGTTAAGTGCATTAATATTAATGAATGGAAGCACGCTGTTGGCCGAAGCTTCAATTAGGGGCCGAGATTAATAATGCATCTTATTCTCACTCGCAAAGTCTTAAAACGGAGGGACTTTTAAGTGAAAGGAGGAAGGATTAGCTAGTGATTTGTCCATAACTGTAAAACAATTAAAACTAGGAAGGAACTCAAAGTGAAAGAAGCCTCCGGTATTTCGGAGGGGTGGTTGAAGCTTTGCTTTGCTAAAAGTTGGCGCAAAAAAAAAAAAAAAAGGTATTGAAAGAAATGTGCATCTCCGATCGAATTATGTTCATCCTTTCCATCTTTCCATGTCATTCGAAAATACCTTTCCACAGTAAAGAGTTCCCACCAATGTGGCACCACTCCGGCTAAAATTTGCGCCAAATGCAAACACTAAGAAAACACTTTTTATCCGTGGACAAGCGAAAACTGGCGGCAGGTGTACACAGGAGCACGTGAGCTCCCTGGCACCCCAGCATCGCTATACAGTAGAATCTCGTTAATATGCGCTTCTTTTAAATGCGTTTCCGCTTGATATGTGCCCACCCCACGGACCCCAAATTTGTGACATGGGGATGACCCAAAAAAGCATATTTTTTGTAATTTTCCACATGACTGCTTTGATCCATGGCAGCAGTCACGCTTGCACACAAGCGCATTCACACTCGCATATTAGCTCTAACACCTGCAGCGGTGGAATTTAGAAAAACATGGCTACTGGCCAACAGGACTAGTGAAATGATTAAACTACTAGTCCTCCTTCATATTTACTGGTCAGGAACACTATCTTCTTTGCCTGCTGGATCTGTCAGGTCGCCAGCAGGTCGACTTGCTAGATAATTTCACTCGCCCTACAGATATTTGACTCGCCACGGGCCAGCGGACTCGTGTTAATTTCCACCCCTGTACCTGTATACACAGCACTCCACACCTAGGCATGGGGAAGCACATAAGCACAGAAAAGCATAAAACTGAGCATTCTAGCCTATAAAGGCTTTGCATATGATATTATATACACTTCACCCTCGATTTCCCGGACTATTATGGGGGATAGGCTGTCCGGAAACCTCAAAAGTCCGACAATCACTAATGTTCAGGGTCCCTACACCTTCCCGGACATTTACCATAATCGGTCCGGCAATCACCATTATTCAGCAGCAGTCCTGGACTTTTACGACACTTATCCGACACTCAATATACAATATTGTGTTTCCACAAACTGAAGGAGCGAATCAGCACATTCTTTTATCACATTCATTTTAAATGTGGGTTCCGGCTCGTCGTCACTGTCCTCACTTTCACTTTCACTTCGCTCTCCCGTCACTGATGCCACTATCTGTTCATCGGACATTATTTCGTGCCCCTCTGCTGCCTCATTTTCGTCCATCCACTCGGACGGGAACGGGCCTGACAGGAGGGAAGTTGGAAAAGTTTGAAAATCATGAGTGACCCAGACTTCCATCATTGATTCCTGGACTTGTAGGAGCATTTTTCCCGGCAATACCAAATAATGTCCGGCGCCGAATTTTGTACGGGAAATCCAGGAAATAGGGGTACGGGAAATCGAGGGTGAAGTGTACTAGAATAAGAATTTTCACTTGCAAAAATGCTAAAATGCGGTCTCACTTTATATGCGTTGAGGTGCACTGGACCCCGACATGCGCATATTAACGACACTCTACTGTACTGCTAACAGCCTGCAAGTGTTCTTTCGTCTATGAACATTATTTTCATACCATAATATATCCTGTGATAATATGGTGAATATATTAGAAAATATTGTAATATGATTTTTAGGTTACATCACCCAGCCCTTCCTAAAGACGCAACGTGAGCGTTTTCTCTCTGAGACACGGTGGTCATTTTGCATCAGGTCCATTTTAAAAATAACTTGATTTCATTTTCTGAAATCCCCTACTAGCCGTCTTATTTATACACAGTTATCCTGCCCACCACTGAACGTAGCATAAATTTGGCAGAGTCAATACTGCAGCAAAGGGAACTGGAGACTGAAAAATACTATGGAAAACAGATTGTTGATTAACCTGGCCCTCATGTCGTATCACATAGTTAAAGCCCTTACACAATACTGCAGGATATTCATCTTCTCAAATATCGCTTATCCTTTTGGCACAGCTTTGAATTTACAAAGGCTATTGTTTCCAAATCACTGTGTGGGTGACATGATAAAACCAAACACAGTCACATGGAAGGAATTAAGATTGGGATCGAGAGCAAAGATAAAGTCAGAACCCGAGCTGGGGCCCAACATGCAGGACTGGTTTCCCAGAAACACTGTAACATACACACAGGAAAGATAAGATAGCTGTGAATCCTAACATTTAAGAAGATCTCAACTGCACTAAAACTCTGAAGAACAGAAAGCAGGACTGGAAGCTGCGGTAAACTGTGATCTGTACATGGAGGCTGGTACGTCCATACGTGTATTAGCATTTTTGCTAATTAGAAACATATGTGACTATTATTTGGGAGAAATTCTACCTAGCAACAGATCCATATCAGCCAGTACCTTGATAGTATCGCTTTATACAACAAACGCTCGCTGGCAAGACTTCGGAATTTCGGTTCTTGCAGAAAGGTATGACATGGTCCATGGTAACGTCTACTACAGGCACAAATTCAAACTGTTCAAAATGCAAAAAGTCGTTTTCAAAAGAATATATAAATACATATATACATACACACACAGACGTACAGTATGTATACACACACACACAGAGTGAGTATAAATTACATGGGAATAGCGCGACCTGATTATTCTGCTATCAGGAGATCAAAAACAACTATTTTTCACAGTCGGCTTCATCATTATCCCTCTTTAAAAGGAAATTAAACCCAAAGTTAATAAAAGCTTGAATGCAGAGTTTATATCTGTTTCTATTGAATCTTGCTGAGGTTTCATGAACCTTTTCTGTGGTGATTATAAAAAAACAGCACTAACTCTGCACACAGGGGGCGCCATTGTAATGCGAAAAGTAGAGAAAAGTCACGTGATCATCTCGCGTCTTCGCTGGCAACATGAAACTAATTTGCATATGAATACATATATTTTTTCTATACATGTACGAGGGAACACTTTTTTCATTGTGTAGAAGTGCCCGGCTTTATTTTATTCAGATGTTCACTAGTTTATATCCTATTTATTAGTGTAATATCTGAGTACTGTTAAACATTGCCATTAACTTGCCATATATGAAATAGGGGATTCGCATCCTATTTTTGCAATTTCGCTCTCTCGCAAGAGTTTAACAGCAGCCTTTTTAAAAATCTATCAAAAGGATTTTAACAGATTGGAACTTCGAAGCTGTAAGTAAAAACCACCTAACGATGAAAACATACATGTGTTCATGTGTAACAGGAGAGTTTGGAAGGCTTGTCATTCATTTCAATTTAAAATGGAAAAATCCGGTGGTTTTCTCTTGTACTTTATGTTCCCAAGTAGTATACTATACTCTGATGAGTATATACATTAAATATATTTACAATATAAATACACACACACACACACACACACACACACACTAAACTCTGATGAGTAGGCTCTAAAGATGCCGTTAGCTACACAACTTTTACCTTTGTTCGGAGCTTACAGAACTTACCTGAGCTGCTTCTGTTATGGTTAGGAAATGTAAAAAAAAAAGTTAGAGAAGTCGGTACACGGCGCTTATGCACCTGCTCACACATGCAGATGGAGCTCATGCATAGGTCATGATTTAAAAGAATAAATTAAGTAAATAAACCACTAAAGCTCATGGTTTGCCATGCTCACTGATTCTAAAATGACAGGAAATCGGGGTAGAATAAACTTTCTAATTTTGAAAGCGTTGGAAAAGCCGTTCTAATGGAGCATAGATGACCACTGTCACACTATAAAAATGTAA
Organism: Tandanus tandanus; assembly: GCA_039654325.1. Taxonomy (NCBI): domain Eukaryota; kingdom Metazoa; phylum Chordata; class Actinopteri; order Siluriformes; family Plotosidae; genus Tandanus; species Tandanus tandanus. The sequence goes on from JBCNYH010000005.1 coordinate 17,667,550, forward strand.
AAAGAAAAGTTTTGCTTCGGTTATATTCCAATTCCTATATTTTCTTCTATAGGTAACCACGAACCAGTAAATGAAGCAAAGCTGTTTTCCTTCCATGACGACTCAAGTGCATTTCAGACACACAACTGAATATCCAAATAAACTTTAATTACAAGGTTAACAAACACAGGACATATTTTCATAACCAGAAAAGACAGAACTGTAGAAATACAAACCAAAATGACAAAACTGCTCACGGATCTGCAAACAACTTCTCCCATATGAAATGATATCATTGAAATATCGGTCCCTGTTCAGATTTTAGGTTGTAAAGCCACACACCATGTGTCATTTTACAACCTAGAATCTAAACAATGACTAAAAAGAGGGAGTGAGACGCTTTATATGTGCAGGACAATGCTGAGATGTCCTGCAGATGTTGTATTGGCAAAGACAGCAAAGGCCAGAGGAGCAGAGGGTTGCGTAATAACTACAGCACTGAGTTCCTTCCATCTCTCTCTTTCTCTCTCTCTCTCTCTCTCTCTCTCTCATCTTGAGGGCGTATTAGAGTTAAATAAACCCATCTGAATCCCGGCAATTCGGCTTACAAAACACTGTGCTGGTGAGACGTGTGGAAGTGTAGGAGGCAAAGCTGGGATGTTTTATTTTTTACTGCCTAAACTATAATTCCAAACATCGTTTTAGAGGACAGACCTCATATTTATATATACACACACACATTATATATATATATATATATATATATCCATATACTTCGCTCTACTTCGATGTATTGAGCACTGTTCTACGGAAAATCGACTCAGGAT